>VWZI01015004.1:77259-87995 GCA_013396835.1 Psilopogon haemacephalus | reverse complement strand
AAAGCTGGGGAGGGACTTTTTACACTGTCAGGACTAGGGGGAATGAAGCAAAGCTGGAGGTGGGGAGACTGAGATTGGATGTGAGGAGGAAGTTGTTGAGCATGAGAGTGGTGAGAGGCTGGAATGGGTTGCCCAGGGTGGGTGTTTGGGACCACATTGCTGGAGGTATTTGCAGCCAGGCTGGCAGAGGCTTTGGGCAGCCTGCTCTAGGGTGGAGTGTCCCTGGGCATGGCAGGGGGTATGGGACTGGTTGATCCTTGTGGTCCCTTCCAACTCTGATTGATTCTATGGATACTGAAACTCAGAGATTCCTGCAGAACAGGGAAAAGAAAGTCCTGAAATCTCAGCAGTTACTCAGGTGTCAGTGAGTGAGTTAATGATGCAGACCTAAGCTGATTTCTACTCTTGGAACAAGGTTCATGGTTTATGTTTTTGTGGCTCTAATAGCAGCTCGGCAGAGGCAAACATCCCAACAAAGAGGAGCTGCTGGATAATTGCTGGAGCTCAGCCCTGCTGCCTTGGAGCATGGCACACACATGTTTGACTGCAGGCTCCTCCCTGCTCCTTGAAGCGTTTCAAGATGCACAAAAGTAGCTTTTTTTAATCAAGAAGGGAGCAAGATGAAAGGCCACATCTAGGCATTAGCATGCCTGTCATAAATAACTGCTTTGCCATGCATGGCTTCTTCAATCACAGAGCCACACAACTCTTTGGGTTGGAACAGCTGCGGAGGGACCTCTTAGGCTATCAGGGAGTGACTGGACTAGGGGGGATGGAGCAAAGCTGGAGGTGGGGAGATTCAGATTGGAGGTGAGGAGGAAGTTGTTGAGCATGAGAGTGGTGAGAGGCTGGAATGGGTTGCCCCTGCAGGGAGGTGTTTGGGGCCAGATCCCTGGAGGTGTTTTTGGCCAGGCTGGTTGAGGCTGTGGGCAGCCTGCTCTAGGGTAAGGTGTCCCTGGGCATGGCAGGGAGGTTGGAACTGGCTGATCCTTGTGGTCCCTTCCAACCCTGACTGATTCTATGATTCTCTGATGACACCAGTTCACACCTGGCTGCTCCTGGCACGGGAGCCACAGTGCTCTGCCCCAGCACTCACAGACATGGTGCAGGAAATGGAAAGAGCTGTTACAAGTGATGCACATTCAACATTTCTGGTCAGAACAACATGATTCTTGTGGTCCCTTCCAACCCTGACTGATTCTACAATTCTACATCCAACATATCCCAGCAGATCCCAGCCTGGCTGAGCAGCAGGCAGCAGGCAGAGCATGGGTTCCACAGGCACAGTGTAGCATCTTCACTTGAGGGCCAGCAGCTTCTCCAGCATACTGAGGTCTTTCTCTCCCACAGCTTCTGGATGGCAGTGAATCAGCAGCATCTGGACTGGACCCTGACTGGTTCTATGATCCTCTAGTTTCAGGGACACCCTAGTGGAGACTGGACCAGGTTGCCCAAGATCTTTCTTCTAGAGAACCCTGAAACGAAGAACTTAGGCAACTTTGGGCACACTTTTATTTCTTATTAGAACTATCACCCTTCCAACCCTGACTGGTTCTATGATTCTATTCTGTTCTATGATTCTAGGCCTTTAAGATCAACCAGTCCAACCACCAACCCAGCACTGCCAGGTCACCACCAAACTGCATCCCTCAGCACAACATCTCCATGGCTTTGCAGTCCCTCCAGGAATGGGGACTCCATCACTGCTCCAGACAGCCTATTCCAGGACTTCCCATGAATCCTGAATCTTCCCTGCTGCACCTTGAAGTCCTTTCCCTTTGCACTATCACTTGGGAGAAAAACAAAAACTGATTCTCACCTTGCTCTAGCTCCTCTCAGAGAGTTGTAAAGAGCAAGAAGATCTCGGCCTCGGCCTCAGCCTCCTCTTCTCCAGAATAATCAACCCCAGGTCCCTCAGCTGCTCTCCAGACCTTTCACCAGTGTTGTTAGCCTTCTCTGGACCCTTTCCAGCCCCTCAATGTCCTTGGAGTGAGGGGTCCCAAACAGTATTTGTTGAGGTGTGGCCTCAGCAGTGCGGAGTGCATGAGGACAATCACTGCACTGGTCCTGCTGGCACACAACTGCTGGTCCGCCAGGATGCTGGTGGCCTCCTTGCACAAACAATGCTGTGGCTCTTGTAAAAAACCTATGTCCAGTCTAAGTGCTGCCACTGCTCTGTCTGAAACCCCAGCTCCCAAGAGGAATCTGTCACAGCAGGTTTTGGTCTTGGGCTGAAACAGAAAGCCTCATGGCACTTCACTTGCACTGCTATGATTTAAACAGGGGAAAATCTCAGCAAAGCACAGCAACAGCCTGGGCACCCCAGGAGGCAGGGTGAGCTCACGTCAGCCCATCTCTGCTGCTGGCATGGTCCAGGCTGTTAGGCTCTAACAGCACCTTCTGAACACTTAAATCAGCCTCAAAATGACAAAGCTGAGAAGGTTGTGGCATCCTTTGTAGTGGAGAAGCAGTTTGGAGAAGGATGCTGATCATCCTCCACTCTGGAAGCCTCCCAGCTCCACGGCAGAGCATCAGGCAGGGGCTCTCTTCGTCTACCCAAGACTTATTCACAGCCCAAACCCATCACAGAAACACTCAAAACTCAGCTCTGAGATGCTGTGAATGCAGCAGGACCACAGCAGCAATTGAGAGAGTGAAAGATCTGCTGCCAGCTCTCACAACGTGCTGCTGTCTGCAGGCTGAGGGCTGAGCAGAGGGAGCTGAGCTGAGCTTCACAGCCTGTGCTCAAAGGCAGAGATTTTCTTCCTGCAGAGAAAGTTGTGATCAAGCTGCCCTGGGAAGAAAAGAGCCTTTGAACGAGGCACATCATAAAACTCCAAGTTGCAATTTAAACACACACACACACAAATCATCTCTGAATGTTTGTTTCATTTCACAGGGGGAAGCTCTTCCCCCCACTTCAGTTAGAATTATTACTTTCTAATGGGGAGCAGAAGATTTGTTCACTGCCATAATTCCTTCCAGGACTTTTCTCTCTTTGTCTGCTCACAGTGTGTCCCCTCTCTGCTCCTGGAAGAGTAGTCCCAGGACTGTGCCCTCTACTCACTGGGTCAAGCACCAGGGCACATTCAGCACTGCCAGCTGAGGTGCAGTAAGCAATCATAGAACCATAGAGTGGGGTGGGTTGGAAGGGACCTTAAAGTTCCACCCCCCTGCCATGGGCAGGGACACCTCCCACTAGCCCAGGATGCTCAAAGCCTCATCCAGTCCAGCCTTGAGCTCTTCCAGGGATGAGACATCCACAGTTTCTCTGGACAGAGAGGGAAGTGGTTTAGTGGTGATTGGGATAACTAAAGTCAATCTCTGATTCCTTAGCCTGAAGGCTCCAAATCCAAAGGCAGCCACCCTCTGTCTTGTTGACACTGGCATTAACCCTTCACTGGATGATTAGGGCACAGCTGCTGCACTCTGACCATGCATTGTTTGTTTGGTTACCTGAACAAAGAGGACCTGAGAACCACTGGCTCCTACTGCTGTCATCTGCACACCCAGGTGGAACACACTGACCTGGCTGAATCGCTGCAGCAAAACCTAGGACTGTAGCCAGCAGGACCAGGGAGGTGATTCTCCCCTCTACTGTGCTCTGCTGAGAACCCACTTGGAGTAGTGCATCCAGTGCTGGAGCCCCTGGGACAAGAGGGATGTGGAGATGCTGGAGGTGTGCAGAGAAGGGCCACGAGGATGCTGAGAGGGCTGCAGCAGCTCTGCTGTGAGCACAGACTCAAAGAGTTGGGGCTGTGCAGGCTGGAGAAGAGGAGGCTCCCAGGTGACCTTCTTGTGGCCTTCCAGGATCTGAAGGGGGCTACAAAAAAGCTGGGGAAGGACTTTTTAGGCTATCAGGGAGTGCCAGGACTAGGGAGAATGGAGCAAAGCTGGAGGTGGGGAGATTCAGAGTGAAGGTGAGGAGGAAGTTGTTGAGCATGAGAGTGGTGAGAGGCTGGAATGGGTTGCCCCTGCAGGGAGGTGTTTGGGGCCAGATCCCTGGAGGTGTTTTTGGCCAGGCTGGCAGAGGCTGTGGGCAGCCTGCTCTAGGGTAGGGTGTCCCTGGGCATGGCAGGGGGGTTGGAACTGGCTGATCCTTGTGGTCCCTTCCAACACTGACTGATTCTATGACTGTATGGATAATAAAACTTAGAGATTCCTGCGGAACAGGAAAAAGAAAGCTCTGAGATCTCAGCAGTTACTCAGGTGTCAGTGAGTGAGTTACTGACTGATTCTATCTCTCAACTTGCATACACACTCTGGTGCCAGGAGCTGTGCTGGCCCTGCCATACTGCACAGCTTACCCACACTTACCATATCTTAGAATCATAGAATCAGTCAGGGTTGGAAGGGACCACAAGGATCAGCCAGTTCCAACCCCCCTGCCATGCCCAGGGACACCCTAGCCTAGATCAGGCTGCCCACAGCCTCAGCCAGCCTCTGCATGCTTCCCAAGCCATCAAACTGCTTGCTATGGGTAGGAAGCATCTAGGCTCCTGAGCCTGCATGGCCTTGGCTCCCCTGATACCTTGGAGGTAACATTTGTCTTAGCATGGTACCAGAAAATAGCATCAGGAGGGCTGGGAGTGGGCGAAGTGTTTATGTCTGCTGAGCCTCCAGGCTAGGAAAAGTTCAAAATAGAGCTTGAGATGCTCCTGCCACAGAGATGGGAGATCTTCCTCCTTGCCATGTGGCAGTCATCTAAACGTGAGGAAGAGTTCCTGCATGAATCTTTGAGGTTGGAGCTTTGTGATCCAGGAGCATTAAATAACTCTCACCATGAGAGTGGTGAGAGGCTGGAATGGGTTGCCCCTGCAGGGAGGTGTTTGGGGCCAGATCCCTGGAGGTGTTTTTGGCCAGGCTGGCTGAGGCTGTGGGCAGCCTGCTCTAGGGTAAGGTGTCCCTGGGCATGGCAAGGGGGCTGGAACTGACTGATCTTTGTGGTCCCTTCCAACACTGACTGATTCTATGATCCTATGAAATACTTATGCTGTTGGGATACACACAAAGGAAGTTAATATCTGCTCAAATTAAAAGGATCATGCTGGGAAGAAGGCTAAGAGTAAAAGAGAGAACAAAACATCAGGCTGGGTTTTTTTCCCATTTTGAGTCTCAGCTCTCCTTCTGCTGCTGTGGTATTTCACTCTCAGTGCCTCTGCTTTGATCCCCAAGGGCTTATTTGCTCCCAAATCCAGCAATTTTGCCACAGCTTAAATAAACTCTGAGAGGCTGAAAGCCCAAAGGAGAGAAAGAGATAAAATACACTCTTAAAAGACACAAAGTCAGGAAGGTATCAGTTCCTTAATGGCTCTCCTGGAGGCTACATCTTTTCTCCACCCTGCCCTCCACTCCTCCACACCATCCACCTTCCCTCTGCTTCCTGGCTTAAATCAGTCAGCAAACTGTGGCTGTGGCTAGCATGAACATAGAATGGTTTAGGTTGGAAGGGACCTCAAAGTTCAGCCAGTTCCAAGCCACCTGTGCCATAGGCAGGGACACCTCCTGCTAGAACAGGTCACTCAGGGTCTCATCCAGCCTGGCCTTGAACACCTCCGGGGAGGCTGTGGAGCACAGAAGCACCCAATGTGATCAAAGATCACATTGGGTGCTTCTGTGCTCCACAACCTCCCTGGGCAACCTGTGCCAGTCTCTCACCGCCCACACTGCAAACAACTTCCTCCTAACATCCAGTTTCAATCTCTCCTCTGACACTTTAAACCCATTCCTCCTCCTCCTCTCATTACCAGACCTTGTCCATAGTCTCTACACAGCCTTCCTGTAGCCCCCTTCAGATACTGGAAGGCCACTCCAAGGTCTCCTGGCAGCCTTCTCTTCTCCAGGCTGCAGAGCCCCAACTCTCTCAGCCTGTCCTCACAGCAGAGCTGCTGCAGCCCTCTCAGCATCTTGGTGGCCTCCTCTGCACTTCCTCCAACACTTCCATGTGCTGCTTGTGTTGGGGGCTGCAGAGCTGCAGACAGTGCTGCAGGTGGGGTGTGAGGAGAGCAGAGCCAAGGGGCAGAATCCCCTCCCTTGCCCTGCTGCCCACAGCTGCTCTTGCTGCAGCCCAGCACAGGGTTGCTGTCTGGGCTGTGTGTGCACACTGGCAGCTCATGTTGAGCTGGAATTATGTTTTTTCTAATTCAAAATTCCATTTCTCTAAGGCAGCTTTGATTCTGTACTGTTTTTCACCAGTCCATTTCATCCCTTCCCAAAAAAAGCTTCCATCTCCTGCTTGTGTTAGGGGCTCCAGAACGGCACATAGTGCTCCAGGTGGGGTGTGAGGAGGACTTCCCCTGTACAATGGGCTCTGGTCTGCACTGCAGCCCCTGGCCCAGCCTGGGACTCATTCTGCAGCTGTTGTCAAGGGTGCCTGCTTGGTCCATCACAGCAGAGCCCAAACAAACAAAGCACAAGTGTCCAGCTCACACATGATGGATTCCTTCTCATTCCCAAGGCTGCTCCTGCCTCATCCCCTGGAGACTCCTGCTAAGCTGCAGCAGGGCTTTTGTGCTCCTGCCAAGGCAGGGGAGAGGCTGTGGACAACCAGAACGAGCCCAGACAAGCTCTGGAAGCTGCGAGGGCTGCTTTTAAGCACAGCTGTGATTTATGACCTGTTGCCTTCTGCTAGTGGCAGGATTCTGTCTGCCGCAGCCCGGAGGAGGAATAAGGAGGTGCCACACGAGGAGGATGTCGCTGAGTGTCCTGAAACTGCAGCTGTGAGAAGAAGCTTCTCCTGAGTGCAAGTGTGGGGAAAGAGGAACAAATGGGATAGAGGTGGAGCAGCTTTCTTTGAACGTGATGAGGGGGTTTGGGTTGTTGGGTTTTTTTGGGGGTGTATGAGAGCAGTGAGGTCCAGGCCATGGTTTGCCCCAAGGTGTAGTCCCTTTCCATCCTCTTTCTGAACAGCCAGACCAGCACTGCTTATAAAAGCCACAGGCTCAGGAAGGTTGGGGTAAGATCACTGACTCCAATCATTAACCCAATGCCCTTGTGCACACACACCCCAGAGCCCCATGTCTACATGGATTCTGAACACCCCTGGTGATGGTGACTCCAACACCTCCCTGGGCAGCCTGTTCCAGTGCCTGAAAGACATTTTTCCTAGTATCTAATCTAAACCTCCTAGGGTGCAGCTTGGGACCATTTCCTCTTGTCCTGTCATGAGATACTTGGGAGAAGAGATTGACTCATACCTCACTCCAGCTTCCTTTCAGGGAGATGTAGAGAGCCAGAAAGGCTCAGATTCTGCCCCTATCCTCTGCTCTCATCAGACCCCACCTGCAGTACTGTGTGCAGTTATGGAGCCCCCAGCACAGGAAGGACATGGAACTGTTGGAGAGGGTCCAGAGGAGGGACATGAAGATGATGAGAGGGCTGCAGCAGCTCTGCTCTGAGGACAGGCTGAGAGAGTTGGGGCTTTTCAGCCTGGAGAAGAGAAGGCTTTGAAGAGACCTTAGAGTATCTGAAGGGAGCTAGAGGAGGGCTGCGAAGGGACTATTCACAAGGTCTTGTAATGACAGGATGAGGAGGAATGGGTTCAAACTGGCAGAGGGGAGATTTGAACAGGATGTTAGGAGAAAGTTATTTGCGGTGAGGGTGGTGAGACACTGTGGCACAGGTTGTCCAGGGAGGTTGTGGCTGCTCCCTCCCTGCAGGTGTTCAAGGCCAGGCTGGATGAGATCTTGAGCGACCTGATCTAGTGGGGGGTGTCCCTGCCTATGGCACAGAGGGNTGGCACAGGTTGTCCAGGGAGGTTGTGGCTGCTCCCTCCCTGCAGGTGTTCAAGGCCAGGCTGGATGAGATCTTGAGCGACCTGATCTAGTGGGAGGTGTCCCTGCCTATGGCACAGAGGGGTTGGAACTGGCTGATCTTTGAGGTCTCTTCCAACCTAAACCATTCTATGATTCTATGATTCTCTTCTCCACACTAAACACCCCCAGCTCCATCAGCTGCTCCTCCCCAGCCCTCTTCTCCAGACCCTTCCCCAGCTTCACTGCTCTTCTCTGAACCCACTCCAGCAACTCAGTGTCTTTCCTGTGGTGAAGTCCTACATTTGCTGCGGACTTTAGTCCTTCTCAAGACTTCCTCTGAAGTCAAACACTAAGGACATAAGCAGAAAGCTTCAAATGCCTCAAGTGGAGCAAAGCTGGAGGTGGGAAGATTCAGATTGGATGTGAGGAAGAAGCTGTTGAGCATGAGAGTGGTGAGAGGCTGGAATGGGTTGCCCCTGCAGGGAGGTGTTTGGGGCCAGATCCCTGGAGGTGTTTTTGGCCAGGCTGGCAGAGGCTGTGGGCAGCCTGCTGTAGGGTAGGGTGTCCCTGGGCATGGCAGGGGGGTTGGAACTGGCTGATCCTTGTGGTCCCTTCCAACCCTGACTGATTCTGCGATTCTAAGTAGTGCAGCTAGGCAGGTTTAGAATGTGACTTCTCCAATGTGACCACCCTTCACAATGCCCAGGCAGGGTTAATGCTGGGAGAAAACTGAGACTGTAACATGCCCACTAAAGGCAGGGTGGGCAGAAAGGCTCCAGCCTGGCTTGCATCCTTGTGTGCAGCTTCCCTGCTCCCAGGCATCTTTATCAGCCTCTGACTGACAACCGCAGAAAAGCTTCTGCCTCTCCTAATCCTCCTCTTCTAGAAGCAATTCCTGCAGCTCATCCTTAACTCAAGCCCTTCCAGCAGGAGAAAGTGACTGTGCAGTAAAGCCACATGCAAACCTTCCATAGATCATGTCTAAAAAGTGCTGAGAACAGCAAACATTCCCATTCCACCAGTAGCCACCAACTTTGCTGTAAATATTTGTGCTGGAGAAGAGGCACAAAAATCTTTGTTTACTGCAAGGCAAAGCTCTCCAGATGAAGGAGTTTTTTAAGAGTGCTTGCAGCTTTTGCTAGCTGAAAATCTGTGCTTGCAGTGCCAAATCTTGGGGTCCTAAGCCCAAGTTTGAATCGTAGAATCAGTCAGGGTTGGAAGGGACCACAAGGATCAGCCAGTCCCAACCCCCCTGCCATGCCCAGGGACACCCTACCCTAGAGCAGGCTGCCCACAGCCTCAGCCAGCCAGGCCAAAAACACCTCCAGGGATGCAGCCCCAAACACCTCCCTGCAGGGGCAACCCATTCCAGCCTCTCACCACTCTCATGCTCAGCAACTTCCTCCTCACATCCAGGCTGAATCTCTCCAACTTTGCTCCATTCCTCTAATCCTGTCACTCCCTCAGAGCCTAAAAAGTCTCTCCCCAGCGTTTTTGTAGCCCACTTCAGATGCTGGAAGGCCACCAGAAGGTCACCTGGGAGCCTCCTCTTCTCCAGCCTGCACAGCCCCAACTCTTTCAGGCTGTGCTCACAGCAGAGCTGCTGCAGCCCTCTGAGCATCCTCGGGGCCCTTCTCTGCACACCTCCAGCATCTCCACATCCCTCTTGTCCCAGGGGCTCCAGCACTGGATGCACTACTCCAGGTGAGGTCTCACCAGAGCACAGTAGAAGGGGAGAGAGTTTGATTCTCCTGAGCTGAACTCAAGGACCCCACATCTTTGCTGGCAGCAAGGAGCAGCTCTCATGGACCATTCCCATCAGTGGCTGTGTAAGGACACTGAAGTCTCCCAGTTTCACATCAATTCAGTATGAACCTGGCTGCAGCCTCATTCCTTGGGTTTCTCTTACATTCACAGCTCAGTGCTTCACTGGCAGGGCCCCATCCTTTTGGTACTTTCATGAGGTGCTTATGAGTTACATTAAATGTGGGCCAAAATAACAGTCCAGAAGGCCAAGGCAACCAGAGGCAGCCTTCTCTCAGCACCCTGCCCTGCCTCCTCACTCTCTATTTCTGCTGGATTCCACCATCTTGATGACTTCCCATGTGGGATGCAAAGGAACAAGTGATAGTCACTTAGGGAAGCACAGATCAAATTTGGGAGAGGCTTGTTTTCCACTTCTGCTGCTTAATAACTTTAGGAATGTGGCTCGGGCTCTTTCTTTCTCTATTTCTGTTGCAGCAGCAGGGACATGTGTAGCTTGCAGAGAGTTCCATCTGCCAAGGAAAGCTTTCTCAGACACCCCCAAAGCAGTGCTGGGCACTGTCTGGCATGGGATAAGGTCTTGAGAAGCTCTTCCAGACCCAGAGGCAGAAGGATCCCACCAGTCCTAGGCACCCCTGGCCAATCATCCTCCCTAGCCCCACAGCCAGACTAGAGTTTAACCCACTCCAATTTAATACCTCGTTCAGAGCATCCAAAAAGCAGTGTGGAGGGACAGAAGGGATTCACTGAATGACAGCAAAAGAGGAGAAAAAGATATATATATATCTGGTGCTTTTTTTTCTGCCCTGGAGGTAGAAGGATCCCACCAGTCTGAGGCACCCCTGGCCAATCATCATCCCTAGCCCCACAGCCAGCCTGGAGTTTAACCCACTTCAACTTAATACCTTGTTCAGAGCATCCAAAAAGCAGTGTGGGTAGAGGGGAGAGACAGAAGTGATTCACTGAGTGACAGCAAAAGAGGAAAAAAAAATATATCTGTGCTTTTTTTCTGCCCTGGATGCAGAAGGATCCCACCAGTTTGAGGCATCATTGCCCAATCATCCTCCCTACCCCCACAGCCAGTCTAGGGTTTAACCCACTCCAATTTAATACCTCATTCAGAGCATCCAAAAAGCAGCATGGATGAAGGGGAAGGAAAGGAGGAATTCACTGAATGACAGCAAAAAGGGAAATATATATATATATATATATATATAT
>VWZI01015004.1:49006-68834 GCA_013396835.1 Psilopogon haemacephalus | reverse complement strand
CAGAGCTGCTGCAGCCCTCTCAGCATCCTCGGGGCCCTTCTCGGCACACCTCCAGCATCACCACATCCCTCTTGGCCCAGGGGCTCCAGCACTGGATGCACTACTCCAGGTGGGCTCTCAGCAGAGCACAGCAGAGGGTCAGAATCACCTCCCTGGCCCTGCTGCCCACACTGCTCCTGCTGCAGCCCAGCCTCTGCTTGCCTTTCTGCCCTGCAAGTGCACACTGCTGCCTCAGCTTCAGCTTCTCCTCCACCAGCACCCCCAAGTCCCTCTCCTCAGGGCTGCTCTTCATCTAGTCCCTGCCCAGCCTGGATTTGTGCTTGGCCTTGCCTCGACCTTGCACTTGGCCTTGTTGAACCTCCTGAGCTTGGCTTGTGCCCACCTCTGCAGCCTGTCCAGGTCCCTCTGGATGCCATCCCTGCCCTCCAGCCTGGCTGCTGCACCACACAGCTTGGTCTTGTCAGCAAACTTGCTGAGGGTTCAGAAATCAAAGGGAAAAAAAAGAAAAAGAAAACAAAAACACAGAAAAAAAAAAAACCAACCAAAAAGGTCTGAAAAAGTCCCAAATCAGGCAATAATCTTCCTTTGGCATCAGCTGTTTCAATTGCCCTGCTATTGTACATTAAAAATCAAACTGCTCTTTCCATCTGCCAGGTTGATCATCTCTCTCTGAACCTGGGAAGCACCTTGCTGGAGCCAAGCTCAGCCATGCAAGCAATTTGTGATGCCCTAAGCACAGAAAGTTTTAAGTTCATTGGGATGAGGAAAGCTGCACAGATAATTAAATGCCTGGCCTGACCCTGCTACCACCTAGAAATGTTAGCATTCAGAGCAGGAAATCAGTAACCATCTTCATTTCTTTGGACAGGAGAAGATGGGAACTCCTTTCCCACATTTAAAACAGGCTCAGCCTACATTGGAATGAAGTAAAAGATTGATTAAAAAAAACACAAACCAAACAAATCCAATTTGAGGAGCACTGAGAGTGTTTTTTTGGACTGTCTTTCATATGCTCACCGAGAAGGTTTTACCCACATTACACAGAACCACAGAACGTTAGGGGTTGGAAGGAACCTCTGGAGATCACCCAATCCAAACCCTTGCCAGAGCAGGAGTGCCCAGGGCAGGTCACACAGGAACACATCCAGGTGGGTTTGGAAAGTCTCCAGAGATGGAGACTCCAAACCTCTCTGGGCAGCCTGCTGCAGGGCTCTGGCACCCTCCCAGTGACAAAGTTTCCCCCTCCTGTTCCCATGGCACTTCCTCTGCTTCAGTTTACCCCCAGTGAACCTTGTGCTGTCTTTGGCCATCCCTGAGCAGAGCCTGGATGTGTCCTCCCCACACTGCCCTGCAGAGCTTTAGCAGCAGCACTGAGGGCAGCCCTCAGACTCCTCTGCTCCAAGCTCCCAGCCCCAGCTCCCTCAGCCTGGCCTCTTGGGCAGATGTTCCACTACCTGCAGCAGCTTGGAGGCTCTGGGCTGGACTTTCAAGAAGTTCCCTGAGGTCCTTCTTGAATTGAGTGGCCCAGAGCCGGGCACACTGCTCCAGGTGTGGCCTCACCAAGACAGAACAGAAGGGGAGGAGAACCTCTCTTGACCTGCTACCCACAGCCTCTCTAATCCACCCCCGGATGCCATTGGCTGTCTTGGTCACAGGGTGTGCTGGTTTCAACTAATCAGAGGATTTTAATGATAAATTAGATGAAAGGCTGAGAAAAGAAATCAAAATTATTTCTACTCCACTCCTAGGTTTACTGACAACGTCTAAGAGTTAGAACCATAACATAGATAAGACAGAGCTGCTTGAGCCATTGGGGCTGTTGCATCTCTCTCTCCCTGCTTTCCAGCTGGATCTGTGTAACTCCACTAACCAGTTCCCTACCTCTTAACCTCCCTTTCCAAACTTCCTCACTTACCTGGCACATAAGACAGATACTGGGATAAGATTGGGTAGTGGGGGGAAGGTGGGAGGGTGGTTGGGAACCCCTCCTGAGGACTCTAATCTCTGGGAGGGCTGTGGTGTTTCTGTAATACCTTTTTTTATTGTATATAGCTGCAAATATCTGTGATGCATTGTAAATGTCTGCCTGTATATTGTGCAATGCTGTAATTTAAAACTTCATTCATTAAAATCTCCCCCTATACTCCACGCTGGTGAGACCCCACCTGAAGTACTGCATATAATTCTGGAGCCACTGGGACAAGAGGGATGTGGAGATGCTGGAGGTGTGCAGAGAAGGGCCACGAGGATGCTGAGAGGGCTGCAGCACCTCTGCTGTGAGCACAGCCTGAAAGAGTTGGGGCTGTGCAGGCTGGAGAAGAGGAGGCTCCCAGGGGACCTTCTTGTGGCCTTCCAGGATATGAAGGGGGCTACAAAAAAACTGTGGAGGGACTTTTTAGGCTCTGAGGGAGTGACAAGACTAGGGAGAATGGAGCAAAGCTGGAGGTGGGGAGATTCAGGCTGGAGGTGAAGAACAGGAGGAAGTTGTTGAGCATGAGAGTGGTGAGAGGCTGGAATGGGTTGCCCCTGCAGGGAGGTGTTTGGGGCCACATTGCTGGAGGTGTTTTTGGCCAGGCTGGCAGAGGCTGTGGGCAGCCTGCTCTAGGGTAGGGTGTCCCTGGGCATGGCAGGGGGGTTGGAACTGGCTGATCCTTGTGGTCCCTTCCAACCCTGACTGATTCTAGGATTCTGGGTGAGTTCTAGCCTGGGTTATTTCAGACTGGGGGGTGGGGAACTGCCAAAGCACCACACCAGGGCACACTTCTGCCTTGTGGGCACTATTCCATCCACCAGGACCCTCTCCTCTGGCCACTGTGCAGAAGAAGACCTGAGAGCTGCCTGTCCTGCTCAAGACCAGGAAATCAATTTGATTTTTCTGGAAGGAAATTGTACCAAAGTCCCTCAGAGCACTGCAATGTTCCCCTTGGGAAGGCAGATCTGCAAAAGGACATTTGCCTGCAGGAAGCTCTCTGGCAGCATTCCTCTCAGCCCCACTTCTTCATCTCTGCCTGCCCTGCCTGTCAGGTTTTATATAGCACCCCTTGCTTTCTGCTGCAAGCTGGAGTGCTTCTCCCAAAATAGCCCCAGTGTTCAGAGAGCTTCTGAGGGGGTGCTAATGAAATTGTGGTTTATTTAGAGAGCAGCAGATAAATATGTGACACACACACACAACGCTCAGGCAAAATGGAAAGCAGCTGGGAGAGCACTGACAGTGTCAGCACAAACTCCATTTTCCTAACAACGATGATGGAAACAGGGGGAAAAAGGACCATGGAAAAAAAAATCATGGAATGGTGTTTAGGTTGGAAGAGACCTCAAAGATCAGCCAGTTCCAACTCCCCCCACCATAGGCAGGGACACTTCCCACTGNAACTTCCTCCTAACATCCACTTTCAATCTCCCCTCTGCCGGTTTGAACCCATTCCCCCTTGTCCTGTCATTACAAGACCTTGTGAACAGTCTCTCCCCAGCCCCCCTGTAGGCCCCTTTCAGATACTGGAACGCTGCTTGCTTAAGCTGAGCCCTATTGCTGCTGGTTCTGGCTGTAGCTCCTACACAAAGCAAATCACCTTCCCAAGCTGTGCTCCTCTGACCTTCAGCAAGAAGGTGGCACCCTGCTTTCCTCCCCAGAGCTGTGCTGGTTTGAACTCATTGGAGGATTTGAATGAGAAATTAGACTATAGGCTGAGAAAGGCAAACACTGATGATGCTTACTGCACTCATAGCTTTACTGAGAAAGAGAAAAAAAAAATGTTTAAGAGCTGTAACCCAAGCATAGATAAGTCAGACTGCTTCAGACCGCTTTGGGCTGTGGCTGCTCCTGCATGGCTCTGTTCTCCCTGCCTTTCCTAGCTGATTCTGAACAATTTCACTAACCTCTTTCCTGCTGCTAATCCCCCCTGGCTGATCTACCTTTGCCTATCTGCTGCATAAAACAGGTGGTGAGATAAGTTTGGGGAAAGGGGGAAAGTGGTAGGGGTGGTTAGAAACCCCTCTTAGGGATTTTGATCTCTGGGAGGGCTGTGGTGTTTCTGTATTACCTTTTTCTTACTGTATATATCTGTAAATATCTGTTATATTGTGGTGGTTTGGCAGTTATCTGCTCCCCCACACTCTTTGAAATAACCCAGGCTAGGACCCAGTCGGCTGGAAGTTAAGGAATGAAGCTCTGTATTTACAGCTTGGCACAATATACAAGCAGATATTTACAATATGTGTGTGCTGGTTTGAACTGATTGGAGGATTTGAATGAGAAATTAGGCTATAGCCTGAGAAAGTCAAACACTGATGATGCTACTGCACTCATAGCTTTACTGAGAAAGAGAAAGAGGAGGAAAAAAAAAAAGTTTTAAGAGTTGTAACCCAAATATAGATAATTCAGACTGCTTCGGGCTGTGGCTGCTCCTCAATGGCTTTTTCCTAGCTGATTCTGAATAATTTCACTAACTTCTTTCCTGCTGCTAATCCCCCCTGGCCAATCTACCTTTGCCTATCTGCTGCATGAAACAGATGGTGAGATAAGATTGGGGATGGGGTGAAGGTGGTAGGGGTGGTACAGTACAGGTGTACTGTATATATCTGTAAATATCTGTTATATTATGGTGGTTTGGCAGTTATCTGCTCCCCCATGCTTTGAAATAACCCAGGCTAGGACTCAGTCAGCTGGAAGTTAAGGAATGAAGCTTTGTATTTACAGCTTTGCACAATATACAAGCAGATATTTACAATCTCTAATAGATATTTACAGATATATACAGTAAAAAAGGTAAAGCAGAAACACCACAGCCCTCCCAGAGATCAAAATCCCTAAGAGGGGGTTTAACTACCCCTATCACCTTCCCCCTTTCCCCAATTTTCTCTCACCATCTGTTTCATGCAGCAGATAGGTGAAGGTAGATTGGCCAGGGGGGCATTAGCAACAGGCACTGTGCTAGAGGCAATAAGGCAGAAGCTGTTCTCAGCCCATCTGAGCAGCATGCTTAGGAGAAGCAGAATGTGGCCAGCAGCTGCTGCTGCCCTGCAGTGCCCACACGACTGCTGCTGACAGCTCTCTGCTCACCCCATCCCCATCTTAAAGGAGGGCTGAACCTCACCCAGAAACCTGCTTGTGCAGGGGTGGAAAGCCAAGCAGTGAGATCCTCACTTGGCTCCATCCCTCGAGGGGTTGTGTTTTACTCAATTAATAATCTCCTAAGATCTGTTCAGCTTCACCTTCTTAAGAGACTAATCCAGACAAGCCCAAAAGTACTAAGAACATTTCAGCCCGGGCTTGAAGAGAGATTAGAGAACATTTACTTTGCTCCCAGTCTTTTCTGGTTTCCTCCCAACCTTTCCTTGCACCAGGGCTAAATGAGGAAATATGAACAAAGGAAAAAAAAAGGCTAAGTAGCAGGAGTTTTGTGGGATTAAAATTGCACTGGGGAAAATAAAAAGGAATCAAGTAAAGTTCAGTAAGATGGATCCACTTAACATTCAGCAAAATAAATGTGCAGCAACATGCTTGGCTGGGCAGGGGTTAGGGGAGAAATGGAGATTTACAGGCCCATGTTTCAAAAAGTACTGCAATGAACTTCTTCATCTGCTGCTTCAATCTCAGCTCTCAGCTCACCTGCAGCCCACACAAAGCTGTCATGCTTGAACCTTCCTGGGTTCATTCCATTTGCTGCCTTTTTGGGATCCCTCAGCGTGTGCACATTGACCCAGGTGATGAACAACACTCCACAATCTAGATTTTTTTTAATTATTTCTTTTAACCCACAGAATAAAACTCCACTTTCTCCTAAAATCCTACCTTTGGCTTGTAATCTAGTGTCAATATGTTGTGGAAGGCTGATAGGCCTATTAGATGTCCTGGCTTGCCTCACCCTTCTGCTGATGGGGGAAGCAAAGGTGGGAGGAAAACAAAGGCTTGGGCCATTATGTCCCCTCCCAAAGTGATAAACAGGTACCCACAGGTGTTTAGGTACCCATGTCTTGCCCAAATAAGGGTGAGCAAGCCCTGGGGTCATCTAATATGGTCAGTTTGGCAAATGCCATTCTGATTGTGAGTCTCTGTGGCCAGAGGAGCCACTGGTGAGTCTCTGTGGCCAGAGGAGCCACTGGTGAGTCTCTGTGGCCAGAGGAGCCTTTGCACTCAAGCAAAGAATATAAATGGAGCTACCTTGCAAGCAGTTGTGTTGCTCTGTGCTGCCTCTGCCTCAGTGTGTGCTGCTCTGCTCTGCTCAGACAACCTGCTCTGCCTCACTGCTCTTGGCTTGGACAATGTGTTCTGCTCTGCCCCATGCTTCAGACCAGCTTAGCCCTAATCTTTCAGGCTTGAACGATCTGGAAACTAAAGTACTTCAAGTTTCCCAGGAGAAGGCATCGAGTGCCTCATGCCATGGTGAGCAGTGCCACCCACACTGTGCTCTCTGCACATCTGCAAGAGCTCTGCCTGCATCTCTGCAAACCTCCATGCCAAGAGGAACCAGGATCAGGTCAGAGCTCATCTGCCTCTTTCCCAGCACCCTGCTAGAGCCTGGGAAGATCTGGAAGCCTCTCAACGGCTGCCAAGACACTGAGCTGATCCAAGACTGCCACAAAGGAGCCAGGGACTAGCTCTGAATTCTACTCTACTGCCATGAGTAGAACAGACTTTCCCTAGGGCTCCAGGCTGCCTATTTATAAGTGGGGCAGAGCCATTTTGTGGCTAAGCTTTTTCCAATGTTCTGATTTTCCTAAATTACTAAATTGCCTGTAAGCATCTTTGTGAAGATTTTTCCCAACCTAAATTTAACTGGTTTGGACAGAGTTTGTGGGCAGGGCTTTTTGGAAAGAAAATAACTACATATTTTATAATCCCTGCCTCGTTAATTGCCCAACAACCAATTCACAAGATATGAAAGCAAAGGAAAATAGGAAAGCTCAGACGTGTAGGTCTGGAATTGGGATTACTCTCCTCGGTCTGCCCATGCCCATGGGGCTCAGGCAGAGGGCAAAGAGTTTTATTGCCCACAGAATGATCTGTGAAAGGGAGGGGGTGTGGGGGGGGTGGTGTTGCACAGGAAATGTCTCAAGGTGAGAACAGCAAGTAGCAGTGGCTGGGGAATAAGAACAAACCATGGTGGGGGGAAAGAACTGGGGCAAGGTGAGTTTGCTTTAAGCATGGCTGCAAAAATCTATTGCTTAGAAACTGCCCAAGATGATGCCTGGGAAATAACAGCAGGACCCAGGCTGTGCAGCTTTTACTGTCCACAGTTTGGTCTGGCTCAGATTTATTGGCTGCTGAGTGGATCCTACAAGCAGCTCTAAGGCAGTAAGGAGATTATGTGTGAGTGAGGAGGAGGTTGCAGTCTATGAGGGAGCTCAGTGCAGCCCAGGAGAGGCACTGGTAAGGGTGGCAGTGAGGCACTGCAGTGGGTCACACCACACTTGGCCCTGGGATGAAATGCAAGAGCTGGATCAGGCTGGGTTAGAGACATCAAAAGAGAGGTGTGGGGCCAGTTTCACTCAGCCTGCAACCCAGAGAAAGAAATTCAGCTTGTCAGCACCCTCCAGGCCCAGGACTTGTGTATCCCTCCTGACCCTCATTAGGCTTCCCCTTTGCTGGTGGCTGCCCCACAGCCCTGCAAATGACAGCTGCAGCTGCTGTTATGGGGCAGACCCACAGATCATAGAATCCTAGAACCAGTCAGGGTTGGAAGAGACCATAAGCATCAGCCAGTTCCAACTCCCCTGCCATGCCCAGGGACACCCTACCCTAGAGCAGGCTGCCCACAGCCTCTGCCAGCCTGGCCAAAAACACCTCCAGGGATCTGACCCCAAACACCTCCCTGCAGGGGCAACCCATTCCAGCCTCTCACCACTCACATGCTCAACAGCTTCCTCCTCACCTCCAGCTTTGCTCCATTCTCCCTAGTCCTGGCACTCCCTGATAGCATAAAAAGTCCATCCCCAACTTTTCTGTAGCCCCCTTCATATCCTGGAAGGCCACAAGAAGGTCACCTGGGAGCCTCCTCTTCTCCAGCCTGCTCAGCCCCAACTCTTTCAGGCTGTGCTCACAGCAGAGCTGCTGCAGCCCTCTCAGCATCCTTGGGGCCCTGCTCTGCACACCTCCAGCATCTCCACATCCCTCTTGTCCCAGGGGCTCCAGCACTGGATGCACTACTCCAGGTGGGCTCTCAGCAGAGCACAGCAGAGGGGCAGAATCCCCTCCCTGGCCCTGCTGCCCACACTGCTCCTGCTGCAGCCCAGCCTCTGCTTGCCTTTCTGCCCTGCAAGTGCACACTGCTGCCTCATCTTCAGCTTCTCCTCCACCAGCACCCCCAAGTCCCTCTCCTCAGTGCTGCTCTCCAGCCACTCACTGCCCAGCCTGGATTTGTTCTTGGCATTGCCTCCACCCAGCTGCAGGACCTTGCACTTGGGTCAAGATCTTCACACCAAGAGTGGCCAAGAAGGTGCAGTGGGGCTGATTATGCAGATTTCACCCTGGATTGTGCCCCAAACTGAGCTTGTCTCCAGGCTCTGTGCTGCCAGCCTGGGGCCCTGCTTCTTGAGCATCATGTGGGCTGGAAACAGCCCCAGGAGCTTTGGGAATGTGGCTGTGACAGGGTGGAGACAAGCAAAGAAAGCTGCCATGGATACCACCATGGGAGTAAAAGGAGAAGAATTTCTGTAGAGGCAGAAAAGCATAAGTGAATGCAGAAAGGGTCCTCTAGGGTTCTTTTTCAGCCCTTGCAGCCTCTGTCTTTCTAAAGGAAGGCTGCAGCCAGAGCCACAGGCTGCATTTCACACTCCCACAGAGGTGAACCCTGGCACACAAAGCTCAGTGGTGGCAATCAGTGATTTCAGACCTTCCCCATCTACCCTGTGCCATTTCAAGAAAAACAAAATCCAGCCACAAGGACCCAGCACTGCCACTTGCAACCTGTCAGAAATGCTCTGTGTGCAAACTCAGCTGGAAAGGGCTGTCAAGAACATCGAATCATAGAATGGTTTAGGTTGGAAGGGACCTCAAAGCTCAGCCAGTTCCAACCATCTTCTGCCATAGGCAGGGACACGTCCCCATGGAACAGGTCACTCAGGTCTCATCCAGCCTGGCCTTGAACACCTGCAGGGAGGTGGTGGAGCACAGAATCCACCTGCAGGGAGGTGGTGGAGCACAGAAGCACCCAATGTGATCTTTGATCACATTGGGTGCTTCTGTGCTCCACCACCTCCCTGGGCAACTTCTGCCAGTGTCTCACCACCCTCACTGCAATGAGCTTCCTCCTAACATCCAGTTTAAATCTCTCCTCTGACACTTTAAACCCATTCCTCCTACTCCTCTCATTACAAGACCTTGTCAATAGTCCCTCCCCAGCCTTTCTGTAGGTCCCTTTCAGATATCTGAAGGCTACTCTAAGGTCTCCTGGCAGCCTTCTCTTCTCCAGGCTGCAGAGCCCCAACTCTCTCAGCCTGTCCTCAGAGCAGAGCTGCTGCATCACTCTCAGCATCTTTGTGGCCCTCCTCTGGACTGCCCCCAACAGTTCTATGTCCTGCTTGTGTTGGGGTGCTCCAGAACTGCACACATTGCTCCAGGAGGGGTCTGATGAGAGCAGAGCAAAGGGGCAGAATCCCCTCCCTTGTCCTGCTGGCCTCTTTCTGACTTTACCATCGAGTCCCATGTCCTGCTTGTGGCCCAGCCCCTGTTGTTGGCAAAGAGAGAGGCAGCACAATCAGAGCTTCATCTCCCCAACCGCAGGCACTGGCAGGTGGCTTCAAGGCTTGCCTGGGTGCAGGATGCCCTTGCCCTGCCTCAAATCATTGCACTGCTCAGGAGAGGCACAATTTAACATCACTGACATCTGTCTCGCTGTGTCTGTAATAAATCAAACTCTTCCCCCTAAGACTCAAGTCTTAGCACGAGAAACAAACAGGGCAGGGAAGGCATCTGCCTGGATCCAGGCTGAGCGTGGGTCAGACCCACAGGGCAGCTGTGGCAGAGCTCTCAGCATCCCACCCACTGCTGGAAATAATGCCTGGACAAGAGTGAATGCAGAAAGGCATTTGTCAAGTTGGTTTTCCTTTGCGGGTCGGACTCTGGGATGATTTACAGCACACATCTTGAACAGCTTAACGGGGAAAGATGCAGGATTTGGCCACTGAGTTAGCTAAAACTGTAAGGAACCAGAACAGTAAGCCCTATGAGGAGAGGCTGAAGGAGCTGGGGTTGTCTAGCCTGGAGAAGAGGAGGCTCAGGGCAGACCTCATTGTTCTCTACAACTACCTAAAAGGAAGTTGTAGCCAGCTGGGGTTGGGCTCTGCTGCCAGGCAACCAGCAACAGAATGAGGGGACACAGCCTCAAGTTGTGCCAGGGGAGATGTAGGCTGGATATTAGGAAGGTGTTCTTCAGAGAGAGAGAGATTTGCATTGGAATGGGCTGCCCAGGGAGGTGGTGGAGTGCCCATCCCTGGAGGTGTTCAAGACAAGCCTGGATGGGGCACTTAGTGCCATTGGCTAGGGCTGGGTGCTAGGTTGGACTGGATGATCTTGGAGGTCTCTTCCAACCTGGCCTATTCTACTCTATAGGGGGGTTGCTGCTGCTGGAGTTAGGGTGACTTCTCTGCCCTGGAGATCTGCTCTGTGGTTTATGCTGTCCCAGGCATTCCCCAAAGGATGTGCAACGCTCTGCCAGTCCCGGACCCAGTAAGCTCCACCATGGAAAGCACAGAGTGGGGGAGTTGCTATTTTTGCCTCTACTTCTTTTGCTTACAGAATCATCAAGTCATTTTGGTGGAAACAGACCTCCAAGCTCATCAAGCTCAACCATTCTCTAACTCTGCTGAGTCTGGTGCTTAAATCATTCCCTCAGCACCACATCTCTGCCTCTCTGAAACACATCCAGGGATGGGGATTCAAAACCAGGGATGGGGACTCCTCAACACCAGGGATGGGGACTCAACCACCTCCCTGTGGAGCCTGTTCCAGGGTTTGGGAACACTTCGCTCTAGACCTAGAGGACAAGATTTATGAGGAGCAGCTGAAGGAGCTGTGGTTGCTTAGTCTAGAGAAGAGGAGGCTGAGAGGAGACCTTCTCACTCTCTACAGCTCCTTGCAAAGAGGCTGGAGCAAGGTGGAGGGTCAGTCTTTTCTCCATAGGACAAGAGAAAACAGCCTCAATTGTACCAGGGGTGATTTAGATTGAAAGAGTTATCAGGCTCTGGACCAAGCTGCCCTTGGCAGAAGTGAAGTCCCTACCCTGGAGGGACTGAAAAGCCATGCAAGGCACTGAAGGACATGGTTTAGTGATGACCTGACTGTGCTCAGTGATCATAAAGACGTTTTCCCACCCAGGTGACTCTGTGATTCTATAAACACCACACCAGGTGTGAGCTGCAGCCAACACTGATGCGCTGCAGAGAGGATTTGCCATTTTCTCTTTGAGCCTAAAGAAAGCAAAGCTGAGGGCACAAAGCTGCAGGCTGCTGTAAACCCCCACCAAATTCTTCTTCCTCCCACCCCCATCCAGTGGCAGAGAGTCCTTTGGATTTGGCTCTAACGTGCGTGGAGGTTGCATTTGCTGATGAAAGCTTCGTGCACAATCCAGCTGCCTCGCGCTGGAAATTGTCTCCTAGCAGCACAAAACAGAAGATAAAGAATGTTCAAGACCAACTTGTCTTGTCATGCTTTCAGCCCAGATGGCTTTGTGCAGGCAGAAGCATGAAGGATCCCTGCAAACAGGTTCCTACCATTGAGAAAAAGCTCTACAGGACCTCTTTCTCCCCTCTCTGACCTCAGCAGCCAGGTTCTCGTCTCCACAACTTCAGGAGCAACACCAAACTGCATTACAGAAGGGGCCAGGGGTGAAGTAAGAGGCTGGAATGGAAATCCCTAGTGTGAGCTCTACTCAATGATCAGAGGCAGGCTCACAGGTCTATGACAGTGAGTAAGAAAGGCTTTACCAGCAGCTGGCTGCTGCTGCCTCCAGAGATTACAAAAGACATAAAAGAGCAATTTCTGAGCAGCTCAACTCCAAATACACTTGAAAGGAATCAGATGGGTGAAGGGAATCAGGGGGGTGAAGGGAATCAGGGGGGTAAGTCATAGAAATGTAGAATGGGTTGGGAGGGACCTTAAAAACCATCTTGCCATGGGCACCTCCCACTTGGCCCAGGCTGCTCAAAGTCTCATCCAACCTGGCCTTGAACACTTCCAGGGAGGGGACATCCACAACCTGCCTGGACAACCTGTTCCAGTGTCTCACTACCCTCACTGCAAAGAATTTTCTTCCTAATCTCCAGTCTCAATCTGCCCTCCTCCAGCTTCAATCCATTCCCTCTCATGCTCTCACTCCCAGCCCTTGTCCGAAGTCCCTCCCCAGCTCTCCTGTAGCCCCTTCAGGCACTGGAAAGTTGTTCTAAGTCCTCCCTGGATCCTTCTTTTCCCCAGGCTGAACATCCCCCACTCTCTCATCCTGTGCCCATAGGGGAGGTTCTCCAGCCCTCTGACCTCTGTAGCTTCCTGGGGACCCACTCCAGCATCCAATGGCCTTTTTGCTAGAGGCATCAGAACTGGATGCAATGCTCCAGGTGATGTCTTGCAAGAGCAGAAGGGCAGAATCCCCTTCCTGGTCCTGCTGTTCACACTTCTTTTGATGCAGCCCAGGAAGTGGTCACTTATCCTCCACTGCTCTGTTTTAAAAGCCCTTTAAGTTCCTCAGGAATAATAATAACAATAATAACAAAAAGCTACCTTCTCCTACACATAGGAGCCAAGTCAGCAGATAGGTTCTTGGCTGCTATAACCCTCCTGACCTGGCTGCAAGGGCAGGCTGGTGTGTGAAAGGCAAACCTCTCTTGATGGCATTCTGCTTCCTTTTCCCTTTCTGCAAGCCAGACTTACCCAATGGCTTAGAATCATAGAATCAGACAGGGTTGGAAGGGACCACAACGATTAGCCAGTTCCAACCCCCCTGCCATGCCCAGAGACACCCTACCCTAGAGCAGGCTGCCCACAGCCTCTGCCAGCCTGGCAAAAAACAACTCCAGGGATCTGGCCCCAAACCCCTCCCTGCAGGGGCAACCCATTCCAGCCTCTCACCACTCTCATGCTCAACAACTTCCTCCTCACATCCACTCTGAATCTCCCCACCTCCAGCTTTGCTCCATTCTCCCTAGTCCTGGCACTCCCTGATAGCCTCAAAAGTCCTTCCCCAGCTTTCTTGTAGCCCCCTTCAGATCCTGGAAGGCCACAAGGAGGTCACCTGGGAGCCTCCTCTTCTCCAGCCTACACAGCCCCAACTCTTTCAGGCTGTGCTCACAGCAGAGCTGCTGCAGCCCTCTCAGCATCCTCGGGGCCCTTCTCTGCACACCTCCAGCATCTCCACATCCCTCTTGTTCCAGGGGCTCCAGCAGAGCACAGCAGAGGGGCAGAATCACCTCCCTGGCCCTGCTGCCCACACTGCTCCTGCTGCAGCCCAGCCTCTGCTTGCCTTTCTGCCCTGCAAGTGCACACTGCTGCCTCATCTTCAGCTTCTCCTCCACCAGCACCCCCAAGCCTAAAAGGTCCCTCCCCAGCTTTTCTGTAGGCCCCCTCCAGCTGCAGGAAGGCCACAAGAAGGCTTCTTCGGAGCTGCTTTAACACACTGAAGGAGTTAAGTAGGTCGGGTACAAGATGGGTTTGTTTGGATACACAGATATCTGAAGGCTGTGTGGGCTGCCTCTCCTGCTTGGGAGCTGCATTTTGCTCTTTGGGAGCATTAAAGGACTCCACTTCCACTTCGGGACGGCGTTTCCCAGGAGACTTTCTTCCGCTGCCCTGTTCTGCCGAGCAACATCAAGAGCTGCTGCAAACCTTTGAAGACCCAGCCAACAATTCCAGCATCTCCTTGCTTGGCAAAAGCAGCCCCCACCAGGCAGTGGTCCCACCTGGCAGCTGGGCAGGGAAGGGCTGGGCTGAGCGGGGGCACAGCTGCGTTCCCCCCACCCCAAGCAAGCCAGCCCAGGCAGTTGGAGAGAACAGAACAGCCCCAGCCTGAGAGAGCAAAACAAAAGTGAGAAATTAGACTATTGGCTGAGAGAGGGAAACACAGAATAGCACTTCATAAGGTCTTCTAATGACAGGATGGAGGGGAATGGGTTCAAACTGGCAGAGGGGAGATTTGAACAGGATGTGAGGAGAAAGTTCTTCACAGTGAGGGTGGTGAGACACTGGCACAGGTCACCCAGGGAGGTTGTGGCTGCTCCCTTCCTGGAGGTGTTCAAGGCCAGGCTGGATGAGGTCTTGAGCCACCTGATCTAGTGGGAAGTGTCCCTGCCTATAGCACAGGGGGGATGGAACTGGATGATCTTTAAGATCTCTTCCAACCTGAGCCATTTGATGATTCTATGATTCACCCAGAGCTTTACTGAGAAAGAGAAAAAAAAAAATGTTTTTAAAGTAATGTACCCAAAACACGAGATATCAGATGGTTTCTGACTGCTCTGGCTGTGGCTGCTTCTCTTGCATGGTCTCCTTTGTCTCTGCCTGGGTAGCTAATTCTCAGTAAAACTACTAACCCCCCCTGGCTGATCTACTTCAGCTTATCTGCAGCATCAACAGGTGGTGAGATAAGACTGGGGAAGGGGGGAAAGGTGGTAGGGGGTGGTTGGTCACCCTTCTTGGGGATTTTGGTCCCTGGGAGGGCTGTGGTGTTTCTGTATTACCTTTTCATTGTATATATCTGTAAATATCTGTTATATCTCGTAAATATCTGCTTGTATATTGTGCACTGCTGTAAATATAAAGCTTCATTTATTAACTTTCAGTGTCCTGAGTCCTAGTCAGGGTTTACAAAAGGTAGGGGGGCAGGGAACTGCTGAAACCACCACAAAGCTGGAGACTGAGGCAAGGCTGGGATTGTTTGGAGCTGGCTCCCTTTCTGCTGGCACCCACCAAGAGCAAGGCTGCTTTAAAGCTTGCTCCTGTCCTTCTTGTTCATCAGCTTGGGGAGTTTTACTGCCTGCTGTTGGACTGGAGGTTTGATCACTGCTAAAAAGTGGCTCCTGTGTCACCAAAGTGATGTATCTATGGAACGTTCACTGTGGCAAGGCCACGAGGATGATCAGAGGGCTGCAGCACCTCTGCTATGAGGACAGTTGGGAGGTGGTCTTGGCAGCAGTTTTGGAGCCCCCATTACAAAAGGGATGTGGACATGCTGGAGCCTGTCCAGAGAAGGTCCATGAGGATGCTGAGAGGGCTGCAGCACCTCTGCTGTGAGCACAGACTGAAAGAGTTGGGGCTGTGCAGGCTGCAGAAGAGGAGGCTCCCAGGTGACCTTCTTGTGGCCTTCCAACCTGGTCTTGAACACCTTCAGGCAGGAAGCAGCCACAACCTCCCTGGGCAACCTGTGCCAGTATCTCACCACCTTCACTGCAAACAACTTCCTTCTAACATCCAGTTTCAATCTCCCCTCTGCCACTTCAGACCCATTCCTCCTCATCCTCTCATTACAAGACCTTGTCAATAGTCCCTCCTCAGCCCTCCTGTAGGCCCNCTCCTCTGCACTGGCTCCAACCCTTGCATGTGCTGCTTGTGCTGGGGGCTGCAGAGCTGCAGACAGTGCTGCAGGTGGGGTGTGAGGAGAGCAGAGCCAAGGGGCACAATCCCCTCCCTTGCCCTGCTGCCCACAGCTGCTCTTACTGCAGCCCAGCACACAGTTGCTGTCTGGGCTGCACTCACACTGCAGCCTCATCTTGAGCTTTGCATCACCCCAGACCCCCAGGTCCTGTTCCTCAGGGCTGCTCTCAGCCATTCCCCACCCAGCCTGGAGTTGTGCTTGGGATTGCACCCACCCAGGTACAGGACCTTACGCTCTTACACTTGGCCTTGTTGAATGTCATGAGGTTGTCCTGGGTACAGCTCTGCAGCCTGTGCAGGTCCCTCTGGATGGATCCCTGCCCTCTAGCAAGTTGACTGTGCAACACAGCTTGGTGCCAGCTGCACACTTGCTGAGGCTGCTCTCAATTCCCCTGCCCATGTCACTGACAAAGTTGTTGCCCAGCACTGGTGCCAGCACTGACCCCTGAGGGACGCCACTTGGTACTGGTCTCCAGGCCCTTGATCACCACTCTCTGTGTGCTACCATCCAGCTACTTCCTTATCTAGCAGTGCTTCACCCATCCATTCTGTGTTTTTCCAGTTTGGTGACCAGGATGCCATGTGGGACAGAGTCAAACACCTTACTCAGGTCCAGGTAGATGACAGCAGTTGCCCTTCCCTTCACATGATGTCTGCAGCTCCAGCAGCATGGAAGCAATGCTGGTAGGGAAGGATTCAGATCCTTCTCTCTCGGTTTGCAGCATCTGCACTGCTGCTTTGTGGATGGGCCTGGAGAAGGAAGGTGTGTGAGATGCTGGCATCCATCAGCTGATGTGGCTGTTGTGATGTGCCTGGGCTCACAGCTCTGCTAACCCAGAGTCAGTCCCCGCAGGGATCCAGGCTCAGCAGATGCTGCAGCTCTGCATGGCTTCTGAAGAGCACCAAGGGAGAGGACATTCAGCAGCATCCTGCTGCTTGTACCTGAAATGGGTCATTTCCTTCTGAAGCCCTCTGGCACGGGTTTTGTCTTTGCAGTCATGACTTAGCCAGCTCAGTTCAAAGTAAGAGAAAACCTGATCCCCTGAGGGGAAAACTCGCCAATCCACAGCCTCTAAAGCAACACTTTCTTTGATTTCTCATTGCCTTTTGTTGTCCATTGATCTCATCACATTCTCTGATTGTCTGATGGTGTAGAGCAAGCCAAGAGTACAGCTGATCCATGTTCTCTCTGCCCTTCTCCTGATTGAATTTCACATTAACTCTTAGGTACCTTCACCTCAGAAAGCATCCACAATGCCTTGTCTGCTTCCACAGAACCCAGCAGCTCAACCTGGAGAAGAGAAATCTCCAGGGAGACCTGAGGATGACTTCCCAGTACCTGAAGTGGGCTACAAGGATGGAGAGAGACTGGAGCAAAGCTGGAGGTGGGGAGATTGAGATTGGATGTGAGGAGGAAGTTGTTGAGCATGAGAGTGGTGAGAAGCTGGAATGGGTTGCCCCTGCAGGGAGGTGTTTGGGGCCAGATCCCTGGAGGTGTTTTTGGCCAGGCTGGCAGAGGCTGTGGGCAGCCTGCTCTAGGGTAGGGCCCCCCTGGGCATGGCAGTGGGGTTGGAACTGGCTGATCCTTGTGGTCCCTTCCAACCCTGACTGAGTCTATGATTCTATAAATGAGACCCAGCACAAGGCTGCCACTGGGCTGTCACCTCTACAGTGGCTGTCAGCCTCCTTCCAACCAAGTGCCAAGAGGGCCCACAGGAGCTGTTGCTGTAAGGTTCACCCCAGGCAGGTCAGAGCAGCTCTGTCCTCTCTCCAGTTTCCTGGAATTACAGCCCATAAAAGCACTGCAACACAGGTGTCTGCAGCAGGCTCCTGCTCAGCAACCCTTCAGGGACTCACCCCACAGGGACCAGCACTGAAGGTGGACATCCTGACTCCCTGAGGTAGATGCTGAAACAAGTCCCTGCCATCCCTGAGAGGATTTGAAATCCTGCCCAGCTCTGCCAAGTCATGAAGAGAAGTGCCAGAAATGTATTTCCTGAACCAGAAGTTTATCTGGGGGCTGATTTTATTGATCCTGCTCTCCTGCAAACACAAAGCACCTTGTGTGCTTTGCAGGTTCACTTGGGCTTCCTTTCAGTGAGGTGACAGTCACAGGGCAGGGAGATGCTGCCTGTAGTTCCCTCCAGACAGTATCACCTTGTCCCACCCCAAAAGCCTTTCATTTGCCAAGCTGGTACCCACAGATTACCCAAAACTTCCTCTCACAACACACATCCATGTGATGAGCACACCAAGGTGACACAAATTGCTTCCAGCCCTGGGGCAATAAGAAACACTTCCCTCTCTATTAGAATCACAGAATGGTTTTGTTTGGAAGGGACCTCAAAGCTCAGCCAGTTCCAACCCCGCTGTGCCATAGGCAGGGACACCTCCCACTAGAGAACAAGTCACTCAAGGCTTCATCCAACCTGGCCTTGATATTCCCAGTAGAATGTTCTACCTGGATGACTGGAGAGTGATGCTCATCCTTGTCCAAGCTCTCTCAGTCCTACACCAAGGATTCAAAAAACACTGGAGAATAGAATAGAATAGAATAGAATAGAATAGAATAGAATAGAATAGAATAGAATAGAATAGAATAGAATAGAATAAAGCCAGGTTGGAAGAGACCTCCAAGCTCATCCAGTCCAACCTAGCACCCAGCCCTAGCCAATGGCACTAAGTGCCCCATCCAGGATTTTCTTGAACAGCTCCAGGTATGGGGACTCCACCACTTCCCTGGGCAGCCCATTCCAATGTCAATCACTTTCTCTGAGCACAACTTCCTCCTAACATCCAGCCTGAACCTGCCCTGGCACAGCTTGAGCCTCTGTCCCCTCCTTCTGTCCCTGGTTGCCTGGGAGCAGAGCCCAACCCCAGCTGGCTACAACCTCCCTTCAGGTAGCTGCAGAGAGCAATGAGCTCTGCCCTGAGCCTCCTCTCCTGCAGGCTGCACACCCCCAGCTCCCTCAGCCTCTCCTCACAGGGCTGTGCTCCAGGCCCCTCCCCAGCCTTGATGCCTTTCTCTGAACACCTTCCAGTACCTCAATAGACAACACTGATCCATTCCCATTCCTGTCCCAGGCAGCTTCCATTTCACCCACACTGTGGACACTTCTCAAGGCTCCGGCCAGCACTGTCTTCTACCAGGTAATGAGAGACACAGCAAGGGAAGGGTTAGGTTGGAGATTAGGAACCACTTCTTTGCTGCAAGAGTGGTCAGGCTTTGGAACAGGCTGCCCAGGAAGGGTCATCATCCCTGGAAGTGTTCAGAACATGTGGCTGTGGCAGTTCAGGCTGTGGATTTGTGGCCATGGTGGTGCTGGGCAGCTTGACTGTGTGGTCTGAGAGGCCTTTTCCAACCTTAAGGATTCTGTGACTGGGTCAGATCAAACTAATTGCCCTTCTTATCAATCAACCAGGTTGGAAAATACCTCTGAGATCATCAAGTCCAACCTTCTGATTAACCAACTCATGGCACTAAGTGCCTCATGCAGCCTCCTGGGATGGAGACTCCACCGCCTCCCTGGACAGCCTGTTCCAATGGGCAATCACTTTTGCTGTGAAGAACTTCTTCCTAACACCCAGCCTAAACCTGCCCTGGTGCAATTTGAGGTTGTGTCCTCCTCTAGTTCTGTCTCTGGGTGCCTGGGAGAGGAGACTAACCCCTAGCTGGCTACAACCTCCCTTCAGGTTGTAGAGAGCTGTGAGGTCTCCCCTGAGCCTCCTCTTCTTTGCATTGCTCCCCCTGCACTAGCAAACGTTGGGGCAGAGAGGAAGAAGCCATCCAGCCCCTGGTGTGATTAAGCACAGCTCAAATCCCCAGGCCCATCCTCAGCTGAGGTGCTTAATTTTAAAAAATAATTAATAATAATAAAATTGTCTCAAGTGCAAACTCTCCTCAGCCATGAAAGCAGAGCTGAGTTGCGGCACGCAAGGAAATGAGTCAGAAGGAAATTAAACACAATTTGCTCTTCTCTCATCCTGGAAAGCCACAGGCAGGATTAATTCCTTTGTGCACATCTCGAGGTGATTCTCGGATCACCTCCACAAAGAGTCACTTCTCTGTTTTGCCCACGGTAGTTCAGCCCTTCTGAATGATTCATGATGAGCATCAAAGAGCTCCAAAGCCGGGACAACCGCCCCGGATCTGACCCGGTCCTTCTCATCTCAGTACAAAACCCTTCCTGGTGAATAATTTAGGTCTATGAAGAGAGCTGCCTTAAAACAATCCCCAAGAGAAGGGTGTGT
>VWZI01015004.1:38733-48979 GCA_013396835.1 Psilopogon haemacephalus | reverse complement strand
CTGTCTGGATTTTAATCTCGTCGTGGAAAGCCAAAGAAAAACACCAGGAGCAGGCAGCTCCTGCAAACAACAATGCAAAGCCTTATTGTGCCCAGCTCAGGCGGGGGAAGCTGCGCAGAACACAGCTGCTTTCCCCAAAATCTGCTTCACGTTTGCCAGGACCAGAGCTGAAATCCAAAGTGTTGACTTGTAACTTAACAAGAGGCAGAAAACACGCCGGGAGGGCACAGCTACTGTGCAGGGCAGCCAGGGGAAAGGAAAGGTCACTCAGAGCTAAAAGGCACAAAGCAGAACTCACCCCCAGAGCGCAGGGAGTGGTTTAGCAGTTCCCTGCCCCCCCACACCTTTTTATAAACCCAGGCTAGGACTCAGAAAACACTGGAAGTTGATAAATGAAGCTTTATATTTACAGCAATGCACAATATAAAAGCAGATATTTACAAGATATAAGAGGTACTTACCTTTTCATTGTATATATCTGTAATACAGACACCACAGCCCTCCCAGGGACCAAAATCCCCAAGAGAAGGTAACCAACCACCCCCTACCACCTTTCCCCCCTTCCCCAGTCCTATCTCACCACCTGTTGATGCTGCAGATAAGTGGAGATAGATCATCCAGGGGGGTTATTAGGAGAAAGAAGTTAGTAGTTTCACTGAGAATTAGCTACCAAGGCAGAGACAAAGGAGACCATGCAAGAGAAGCAGCCACAGCCAGAGCAGTCAGAAACCATCTGATATGTAATGTTTTGGGTACAATTCTTAAAAACACTTTTTTTTTCCTTTCTCAGTAAAGGTCTGAGTGAAGTGACATGCTGTTTTTACCTCTCTCAGCCAGTAGTCTAATTTCTCACTCAAATTCTCCAATTAATTCAAACCAGCACAGCACATCCTCTGCTGCCTGAGGACAGCACCACGGGAGCAGCCTTGCAACACTCTCCTGAGAGCTGAGGCAACTCTCCCCTCTGTTCAGCCTTGGGAATGAGTTTTTGTGCTTCCTCTGCTGCGAGGGCTGAAGCTCTGTGCACTGCAGGAGGCTCACACTGTCTCTGCAAGAGGGATGTAAACATGCTGGAATGTGTGCAGAGAAGGGCCACGAGGATGCTGAGAGGGCTGCAGCAGCTCTGCTGTGAGCACAGCCTGAAAGAGTTGGGGCTGTGTAGGCTGGAGAAGAGGAGGCTCCCAGGTGACCTCCTTGTGGCCTTCCAGGATCTGAAGGGGGCTACAAGAAAGCTGGGGAAGGACTTTTGAGGCTATCAGGGAGTGCCAGGACTAGGGAGAATGGAGCAAAGCTGGAGGTGGGGAGATTCAGACTGGATGTGAAGAAGTTGTTGAGCATGAGAGTGGTGAGAGGCTGGAATGGGTTGCCCAGGGTGGTTGGAGGTGTTTGGGGCCAGATACCTGGAGATGTTTTTGGCCAGGCTGGCAGAGGCTGTGGGCAGCCTGCTCTAGGGTAGGGCCCCCCTGGGCATGGCAGGGGGGGTTGGAACTGGCTGATCCTTGTGGTCCCTTCTACCCCTGACTGATTCTAGGATTCTTTCCCATCTCACATATACCCCTGGTTGTGGTGGTTTGGCAGTTGTTCCCTCCCCCCCCGCCCCCCACACACACTTTGAAATAACCCAGGCTAGGTAGGACTCAGCTGGCTGGAAGTTAATAAATGAAGCTTCATATTTAGACCTCAACACAATATACAAGCAGATATTTACAGATATATACAGTTAAAAAAGGTAATACAGAAACACCAGAGCCCTCCCAGAGATCAGAATCCCTAAGAGGGGTTTCCAACCCCCACCTCCCCAGTCTCATCTCACCATCTGATTTATGCAGCAGATAGGCAAAGGAAGATCGGCCAGGGGGGGCTTAGCAGCAAGAAAGAAGTTAATGAAATTACTCAGATCCAGCTTTGAAAAATCAGAGAGAANGGCCCCCCTGGGCATGGCAGGGGGGGTTGGAACTGGCTGATCCTTGTGGTCCCTTCTACCCCTGACTGATTCTAGGATTCTTTCCCATCTCACATATACCCCTGGTTGTGGTGGTTTGGCAGTTGTTCCCTCCCCCCCCGCCCCCCACACACACTTTGAAATAACCCAGGCTAGGTAGGACTCAGCTGGCTGGAAGTTAATAAATGAAGCTTCATATTTAGACCTCAACACAATATACAAGCAGATATTTACAGATATATACAGTTAAAAAAGGTAATACAGAAACACCAGAGCCCTCCCAGAGATCAGAATCCCTAAGAGGGGTTTCCAACCCCCACCCCCACCTCCCCAGTCTCATCTCACCATCTGATTTATGCAGCAGATAGGCAAAGGAAGATCGGCCAGGGGGGGCTTAGCAGCAAGAAAGAAGTTAATGAAATTACTCAGATCCAGCTTTGAAAAATCAGAGAGAAAGAAGCCATGCAACAGCAGGGGCCACAGCCCAAAGTGGTCTGACTTATCTATATTTGGGTTACACTCCTAAACAATTTTTTTCCTTCTTCTTCACTAAAGCTATGAGTGCAGTAGCATCATCAGTGTTTGCCTTTCTCAGGCTATAGCCTAATTTCTCATTCAAATCCTCCAATGAGTTCAAACCGGCACGCTGGTGCTGAACAGAATTCAGGGATCCCAGCATGCTGGGGGCTGGAAAGGACTTCTGCAGATCCTCCAGTCTGGCCTGCATGGCTGTGGACCATTCACTCACAGCCCACAGCTGGCACAGGGTGAATTCTCCTTCCTGGGTTGCAGCCACGTTAGGGGCAAACAGCACCCCACAACCACCCGCACCATTTCCATGGCCAGCTGCAGGAGCATCCCTGCTCTACATCGTACTTCTCAATGATTGCAACACTGGAAATGGAAAAGAGGAAGAAATCCCTCTTTCTAAGTTCCATTGCTCCTGAAGCAGACTTTACCAAACACAAAGTTACCAAAAGGAGGGCAGCGTTTTGTGTCACATCGCACCGAGGGATCAAAGGAGCCTGAACCACTCCTGGGTTGTGCACAGGTCTCTGCCTGCTCTGGCTTGCAGGCTTGTGGCCATTGCTAACAGCAGCTGATGGCAAGAGCCACAGGGGTCCTGCACCCTGGTGTGCTGCTGGGGTCAGTGTGCCCACAGGTACAGCTGCAAGGGCATCACAGCTCCCCTTCGTGTCCATCACAGGTTCTCTGCCTTCCTCTTCTAAGCCAGGAGTTCACAGAATCCCAGACTCCCAGCATGGTGGGGTTGGAAGGGACCTCTGGAGATCATCCAGTCCAACCCCTGCTAAAGCAGGGCACCCACAGCACCTTGCCCAGGATCACAATGTCCAGCTGGGGTTGGAAGCTCTCCAGAGAAGGAGACTCCACAACCTCTCTGGGCAGCCTACTCCAGGCCTCCAGGACCTTCACAGCACAGAATCTTTTTCCCATGTTGAGGTGGAAGACAAAACCAAAATGGTACCAACACTCACCAAAAAAAAAAAGCATCGAAAGGGAGAAAAGAACTGCAAACAGCACAGACCTCATCTGTCACCTCCACCTTAACGCCAACTTTTCTAGTGAGCACTTAAGTCTTAATTCCTCTCCCAAATTCCTGACAGGATGTGCAAGGATTAAGTCACTTTGAATGCTTAATCTGCTCCTTGACAGGCTGGTTGGGATGTTCTCACACATCAAACACACAGAGGAGCTGTTTGCATCGGCTTGCCTCAACTGCAAGAAGCAGCTTCAGTTTTGTGGCCATTTTAGAGAGGCTTCTGCTGCTGACCAACATCTTTGTCTCCTTGTAGGAAGTGCTGTGGGGTTCTGAGAGACACTTAGCCCAAATCTTACCTCCCCCTGCACTCCAAGCCATGAGCACAGCCCAAAGCAGCAAAGTATCTCCTGGTTCCCGGGGCACACAGAAACATCTACAGGACTCCTTCTGTGTGGTGACTTTAGGATGTCATGCACAGGAAGAAAAGCCTCACCCGAGGACAGGTCAGGGCATGGACCCTGTCCAAACCTTGTTTTGGTATAAAGACACAAATGTTGTTCCCTGACAGCCCCAGAGGCTTGTCTGGAGCCCTTCTGCTTGCACAGAAGTGCTGTTTCCCTGGGGGGTGAGCTGCTGTGTTCCAACAGCTCCCTGCTGAAGGGCAGCACATGTCTGGGGGTCTCCATCTCATAAGGTGTAAACTGCAGAATGGCTGAGGTTAGAAGGGACCTTTAAAGGTCATCCAGTCCAAGCCCTCTGCGGTCAGCAGGGACATCTGTATCTAGAGAATCAGAGAATCATTCAGGGTTGGAAGGGACCACAAGGATCAGCCAGTTGCAGCCCCCTGCCATGCCCAGGGACACCCTACCCTACAGCAGGCTGCCCACAGCCTCTGCCAGCCTGGCCAAAAACACCTCCAGGGATCTGGCCCCAAACACCTCCCTGCAGGGGCAACCCATTCCAGCCTCTCACCACTCTCATGCTCAACAACTTCTTCCTCACCTCCAATCTCAATCTCCCCACCTCCACCTTTGCTCCAGTCCCCCTAGTCCTGTCACTCCCTCAGAGCCTCAAAAGTTCCTCCCCAGCTTTTTTGGAGGTCCCCTTTAGATCCTGGAAGGCCACCAGAAGGTCACCTGGGAGCCTCCTCCTCTCCAGCCTACACAGCCCCAACTCTTTCAGTCTGTGCTCACAGCAGACGTGCTGCAGCCCTCTGAGCATCCTCATGGTCCTTCTCTGGACACACTCCAGAAGGCTGCTCAGTGCCCCAAACAGTCTGACCTGGGATGGTTCCAGGCATAAGACATCTGTCACATCTCTGAACAACCTGGGTTAGGGTCTCAGCAGTCTCATTATAAAATATCTTTTCCTTCTCTCCAGTCTAAATCTCCCTCTTTTAGCTTAAACTCCTCCTCCCTTGTCGTGTCACAACAGGTTCTGCTCAAAATTCTGTCCCCAGCTTTCTGGTCAGTCCTTTTAAGCACCGAAAGGCCACCAGAAGGTCTCCCTGGAGCCTGCTCTTCTCCAGGCTGAACACCTCCAACTTCCCCAGCCTGGCCACCCCGCAGAGCCCTTCCAGCCCTGCCAGCACTGCTGTGGCCACCCCAGCCCTGCTCCAGCAGGTCCCTGTCTGTGCTGTGCTGAGCACTCCAGAGCTGCCCCAGCACTGCAGGGGGAGCTCAGGAGAGCACAGCAGAGGGGCAGACTCCCCTCCCTGCCCCTGCTGCTGGTAATCAGCCCAGGACATGATCTAGGCTGGCAGTTCATGGTGCCAGCTCTTCACCCACCAGCACCCCCAAGTCCTTCTTTTCAGGGCTGCTCTCAGAGGCTTTGCTCCAGCTCAGCTGCACCTTATGCTCAGCCTGGAACATTTCTGCTTCCAAACAGTCAGAAGCAGTGAAGATTTTGCCTGGTGTGGTAAGATCCCATTGCTGAAACTCCTCTTCAGTGTTTTAGGAGACAACCACTCAGCCCCACCCTCCACACTGCAAAGCACCCTCCTAGGGGTGGCAAATCAGCCCAAGTCCCACCAGCCCGTACCCTCGGAGACACAACCAGGCTTCACCCTTGGTTTGCCAGGGAGCCTTATGCTGGGGTAATGACCTGAAAAGAGCCAGGGAGGAGATGAAATGACAGAGCCTGGGCAGAAACAATGCCCCTCTCATTAGCTGGACAAAGCAGGTGACACACTCCCTGCACAGGTATGGTGACCCCCCCGGGGCCAGGCAGGGCTGTCTCAGCATCTCCCACATCCCTCTGCAGGGCTGAGCGCAGCAGCTCCACCTTGACGACTACAGATCCTATTGTAGGGGGCAAAAGCTGAGCCCTCATTAATTCCTCAGGTGGCTTTGTGAGAGCTGAAATGGATGCTCTGACCAGGACTCATAGAATCAGTCAGGGTTGGAAGGGACCACATGGATCAGCCAGTTCCAACCCCCCTGCCATGCCCAGGGACACCCTACCCTAGAGCAGGCTGCCCACAGCCTCTGCCAGCCTGGCCAAAAACACCTCCAGGGATCTGGCCCCAAACACCTCCCTGCAGGGGCAACCCATTCCAGCCTCTCACCACTCTCATGCTCAACAACTTCCTCCTCATATCCAATCTGAATGTGCCCACCTCCAGTTTTGCTCCATTCCCCCTAGTCCTGTCACTCTCTCATAGCCTAAAATGTCCCTCCACAGCTTTTCTGTAGCCTACTTCAGATGCTGGAAGGCCACCAGAAGGTCACCTAGGAGCCTCCTCTTCTCCAGCCGGCACAGCCCCAACTCTTCCAGGCTGTGCTCACAGCAGAGGTGCTGCAGCCCTCTGAGCATCCTCAGGGCCCTTCTCTGCACACCTCCAGCATCTCCACATCCCTCTTGTCCCAGGGGCTCCAGCACTGGATGCACTACTCCAGGTGGGCTCTCAGCAGAGCACAGCAGAGGGGCACAATCCCCTCCCTGGCCCTGCTGCCCACACTGCTCCTGCTGCAGCCCAGCCTCTGCTTGCCTTTCTGCCCTGCAAGTGCACACTGCTGCCTCATCTTCAGCTTCTCCTCCACCAGCACCCCCAAGTCCCACTCCTCAGGGCTGCTCTCCAGCCAGTCCCTGCCCAGCCTGGATTTGTGCTTGGCATTGCCTCGACCCAGCTGCAGGACCTTGCACTTGGCCTTGTTGAACCCCACAGCCTGCCCAGCTCAGCCCTGCCCTCCCACAGGAACCAGCAGCTGCTTGTCCAAGCAGGTTGTGCTGAGGCTGGGCAGATCTGCTAGAGGTACCACAAGCACACAGGGCACCAGCCCATGCTGGGCAGCTCAGCATCTGCTCCACTGTGAAAACTGGAAGGTGAACAGGAGGAAGTGGAACATCTTCCTTATGAGGAGAGCCTGAGGGAGCTGAGGCTTTTGAGATTGGAGAGAAGGAGACTAAGGAGTGACCTCCCTCATGTTTATAAAGATGTGCAGGGTGAGTGGCAGGAGGCTGCAGCCAGGCTCTGCTGGGTGATGCCCAGTGACAGGACAAGGGGCAATGCGTGGAAGCTGAGGCATAGGAGGTTCCATGTGAACCTGAGGAGGAATTTTTTTCCCTGTGAGGGTGACAGAGCAATGGCACAGGCTGCCCAGGGAGGTTGTGTAGTCTCCCTCTCTGGAGATATTCAATACCATCTGGATGCATTCCTGTGTGATCTGCTCTAGGTGATCCTGTTCTGGCAGGGGGCTGGACCAGAAGAGCTTTTGAGGTCACTTCCAGCTCCTGACATTCTTTGATCCTATGAAAATACACCTGGGTTAGCAAGGTTTCTCTCAGGGCAGGCTGTGGTGGATTCCACCTGTGTTTCCTTTCCCTCCATCATTTACTAAAACACCTCCCTCTTCTGGGATCACCATTTGGAGACAGAGTGGATGTCAGAGACAGCTGTACAAGGCCACCAGGCAAGAGACAACTTTCAGCTCTCAGAAACTATTGCTATCCAAGCCAGCAGCTGGCACAGGCAGCACAGCAGAGAGCTCAGGCACATCTACACACCTCAAATACATCCCCTTCAAGGTGTGCATTGGAACTGGAGCAGCACTTTGCTTCTTCCCTAGCTTAAAAACTTGGCTCATTCAGCACGAGCAAGAGCCGCACCAGAAAAGAGGATTCTCTTCTGGAAAGCTTTCTCCCAGCCTGCACACAGCTCCCTGGTCCTAGGCAAGTTCAAATCGCCACCAGCTAAAGCTGCACCCACACTTTTGTTGTCAAAGTGGGAGGGAAAAGGCCTTTGCTTTCTCACAGTTGCCCCCAAGACTGTTTCTGCACATGGAGAGAAGGCTTCAGGGAGGGACTGCCCTGAGCACAGCCCTGGATGGGATATGGACCAGTTCAAGCCAGCACTCCCTGGTGCTCAGCAAGCATCCTCAGCACCCAGCTTATCAACTCTGATGGGAGCCTTTTGTCCTCTACTGCATTTTTTTTTCTTTCTCATACAAGGGTCTGGAGAGCAACAATTCATGTCAAAGCTTTGAACAGAGGTCTAAGGTACCTCAGGTATCCACTCTTATCACCTGGCTGTGGAACAAACCTCTCACTTTACCCCCAGTGGCATTTAATAACATGCACCCCAAAACATCCCTAGCAGGGCGCAACGAGAGCCCCAGGAGATGATTTAGAGCTGTGCATATGCTCAAAGCATAGCAAAAATATTCACACCCCTTGACATCAGCAGCAGCCACAGAAGCCTTCCCAGGAACACCTCTTTCACCCCAAAAGTTCCCTGCATTGAATCATAGAATGGCTTGGTTGGATGGGTTTAAGCCTGGTCTGAAACACTTCCAGGGATGAGAGATCCACAACTCCTCTGGGCAACCCCCTCCAGTGTCTCACACCCTCATAATGAAGAGTTTCTTTCTTATATCCAACCTAAATCTCCCCTGTTCTGGTTTCAAACCACTGCCCCTCCCCCTGTCACAGCTTCTCTCCAGCTTCCCTGCAGCTCTCCTTCAAGTACTGGAAACCTGCTAGAAGGTTGACCTGGAGCCTTCTCTTCTCCAGCTTGAACAGATCCAACTCCCTTATCCTGCCCTCACAGCAGAGGTTCTCCAACCCTCTGATCATCTTCATGACCCTCCTCTGGACTGTGTTCAACAAGACCATGGCCTTCTTGTGTTGGTGGCCCCAGAGCTGGACACAGTACTCCAAGTGGGCTCTCACAAGAGCAAGAGTAGAGGGGCAGAATCCCCTCCCTTGACATAGAATCGCAGAATGGTTTAGGTTGGAAGAGACCTCAAAGCTCATCCAGTTCCAACCCCTCTGTGCCATAGGCAGGGACATCTTCCACTAGTTCAGGTCACTCAAGGCCTCATCCAACCTGGCCTTGAACACCTCCAGGGAGGGAGCAGCCACAATCTCCCTGAGCAACCTGTGCCACTGTCTGACCATCCTCACTGCAAACAACTTCCTCCTAACATCCAGTTTCAATCTCCCCTCTGCCAGTCAAACCCATTCCCCCTCGTCCTGTCATAACAAAACCTTGTGAACAGTCCCTCCCCAGCCCTCCTGTAGGCCCCTTCAGATACTGTAAGGCTACTCTAAGGTCTCCTAGAAGTCCAAACTCTCTCAACCTATCCTCACAGCAGAGCTGCTGCAGCCCTCTCAGCATCTTGGTGGCCTCCTCTGCACTGCCTCCAACACTTCCATGTCCTGCTTGTGCTGGGGGCTGCAGAGCTGCAGACAGTGCTGCAGGTGGGGTGTGAGGAGAGCAGAGCCAAGGGGCACAATCCCCTCCCTTGCCCTGCTGCCCACAGCTGCTCTTGCTGCAGCCCAGCACACAGTTGCTGTCTGGGCTGCACTCACACTGCAGCCTCATCTTGAGCTTTGCATCACCCCAGACCCCCAGGTCCTGTTCCTCAGGGCTGCTCTCAGCCATTCCTCACCCAGCCTGGAGTTGTGCTTGGGATTGCTCCCACCCAGGTGCAGGACCTTACACTTGGCCTTGTTGAACTTCATGAAGTTGTCCTGGGCACATCTCTGCAGCCTGTGCAGGTCTCTCTGGATGGATCCCTGCCCTCTAGCAAGTCGACTGTGCCACACAGCTTGGTGCCAGCTGCACACTTGCTGAGGCTGCTCTCAATTCCTCTGCCCATGGCACTGACAAAGATGTTGCCCAGCACTGGTGCCAGCACTGACCCCCCAGGGACACCACTTGGCACTGGTCTCCGGGTGGACATCTTTTGACACAGCCCGTTTTCCAGCTGGCTTTTGGGGGCTACCCAGCCACGCCAGCACCCCCATCCCAGGCAGGGGAGCAGAGCCAGGCTGTTCCCGGCGTGTGGACACGTCTCGCATGAAAGCCGGAGCCAGGAACAAGGCAGCTGCCTGCGAGCAACGTGCAAGGCTGTGTGTGGTAGGGCTGTACTCGCAGCCTGCCAGCAGCAGGGCCGGGAAGGGAAGGGAAGGCCGTGGGGATGGCTGCTGCCAATGGGAGCCGGCAGAAACTCAGCCATGTGGGAAAAGTTCAAATGCGAGCGCAGCCGGGAGCGCAGAGAGCCCTGCCCAGCGCTGCTGGGGCTGGCAGCCTGGCTGCGAGTGACGGGGATGGGTGTGCGAGTGGGCAGCGAGGCTGAGAGCGCCGGAGCCGTTCATCTGCGGGATGCTTGGGGGCTACAAAACCCACGAAGAAGATCAGAGCCCCCTCTGAGCTTCACGCGTTGCAGCTACCCAGGCACAAGTCTGCAATCTGGATTTTAAAGATGCCGTTTTAGCTGCCGCCGAGATCACAAACAGACTCTGGGAGGGAGAAGGGAGTTGGGGGGGGGGGGGAAAGGCCTCCCCGCAATCTGAAGGCC
>VWZI01015004.1:8449-24163 GCA_013396835.1 Psilopogon haemacephalus | reverse complement strand
TTTTTTTTTTTTTTTTTTTTGGCGGGGTGGGGGTGGAGTGTGAATTGAATGGGAGAAATACACTGCAGAAACAAAGCTGCCTTAGAGAAATGGAATTTTGAATTAGAAAAACATGATTCCAGCCCAACATGAGCTGCCAGTGTGTGCATACAGCCCAGACAGCAACTGTGTGCTGGGCTGCAGCAAAAGCAGCCGTGGGCAGCAGGGCAAGCGAGGGGATTCTGCCCCTTGGCTCTGCTCTCCTCACACCCCACCTGCAGCACTGTCTGCAGCTCTGCAGCCCCCAGCACAAGCAGCACATGGAACTGCTGGACCCAGTGCAGAAGAAGCCACAAAGATGCTGAGAGGGCTACAGCAGCTCTGCTATGAGGGCAGGCTGAGAGAGTTTGGGCTCTGCAGCCTGGAGAAGAGAAGGCTTCCAAGAGACCTTGGAGTTGCCTTCCAGGCTCTGAAGTGGGCTACAGGTGGGCTGGGGAGGGACTATTGACAAGGTCTTGTAATGAGAAGATGAGGAGGAATGGGTTTAAACTGGCAGAGGGGAGATTGAAACTGGAAGTTAGGAGGAAGTCGTTTGCAGTGAGGGTGGTGAGACACTGGCACAGGTTGCCCAGGGAGGTTGTGGAGCACAGAATCACTGAACATGATCTGTGCTCCACAACCTTCTCCCTGGAGATATTCAAGGCCAGGCTGGATGAGGCTTTGAGTGACCTGTTCTAGCGGGAGGTGTCCCTGCCTATAGCACAGGTGGGTTGGAACTGGCTGAGCTTTGAGGTCTCTTTCAACCTAAACCATTCTATGATTCTCTGAATTTAGTTCCCTTTTTCGTTTCAGGATTCAAACTTTACCCAGAGGCTGAGGGATCCTGTTAGATAAAGAAGGGCTGTGCCATGCACCTCTAGTGTTGAGGTCAATAAATGTAAACCCACTACACTGACCCACAAGTGAAATGAAGAGATTTAGGCAAGTTCTTGGTTAGATTAAAGACAGCTGTAGGCTGAAAGCCAGGCCCCCAAAACCTGTCAGCCACCCCCTCCTCTTGCCCTGCAGGTTCTACCCTCACCTGAAGGGAGGGGACTTTGCACCCTGCAAGGCTCCTGCATTGCTCCTTGGATACAAAGGAGAGCAACAGCTATGGAGGGGAAAGCCAGAAAGCGTTTAAGTGCCTCAATCCCCCCTCACAGGGCACCCAGGCAGCCCCAAGCCCCCCCTTGCAGGGCTCCCAGGCAGCCCCAAGCTCCTTCCTGCCTGCTCCCAAACATGCAAAGGCTTCACACGGGGCTGCTGCTGGGATCAGTGCAAGTTCTGCAAGTCATCTGCCATTATAAAATTGGGGCAATGGTTAGCCTCAGCTTAAGGATTTCCTCCAGTCCAAACAGAGTAGAAAGAAAAGGAGGGAGGAAAAAAAAGAGATATGCACACAGAGTCATTCTAAGTCGTTATTTAGTGTGATGATGCCTTGGTAGAGCTGGAGGAGAAAGAGCTCTTAGATTTCAAAGTGTTTTCCTGCCCTGCACAGGGATGGAGCTACGACCCTCAGATGCTGATTAGTGAAGTGATTGAGAAAGATCCTAAAGTGTTTCAGAAATTAAGCCCCTGGGGATCTCAACCATGATGCACAGCTTCGGGCTGAGCATCTGAACCTGATCTACAGGCAAACCCACACCCACAGGCAAGCCAAGCTCCCTCCAACACACACACACCCCCCAGCATTCAAGTCACATTTTAACAAAAGTCCTTTCTTGCTTGAGGAGATTTTGTTTCAACACAGACCTCAATAAAAGGTTTGTGCTGATGTAATGACTACTGGGCAGTGTGTTTCCTGGAAAAGCACTGCTGGATGCTTGCACAAGAGGTGGTTAAGGCTCCACGAGGAATGCTGTGCACAGCCACAGCACCCAAATGTGGTTCTGAGGTGCAGGTCACCCAGGGCACAGCCTCTGCAAATGACTCTCAGCTCTGGGTTCATCTGCCAGACCAAAACCACCAACAAAAGACAGAAACAGAGGAAACTAACTACTTTTTTTTTTCCCCTCCACTTGTCAGAAAAAGAAATGTTCAGCCTTACAGTGTGCCACGGGAGGCTTAGACTGGATATTAGGAAAACTTGGAGTGGTCAGGCATGGGAACAGGGTGCCCAGGGAGGTTATGGGGTCACCATCCCTGGAGGTGTTCCAGAAATGTGCAAATATGGCACTCTGAGACATAGTTTAGTGTGCATGAGGGTGTTGGGTTGATGGTGAGCTCAGAGGCCTTTCCCCATCTTAATGGTTCCATGACTCTAGGATATGTGTATTCCCTTTCACCTGAAATCTGTGCTTCCAGCAAAACTAGAACTGAAACCACAAAGAGGAAGCAGTGGGACTTTGAGCTGGTTTTCCCAAGCCTGTTAAAAGTGCACCTCCAGGCAGCTGAGGTTCCCAGAATCAGGAGGAGCATCCCTTGCTATCCCAACATTGCAGCTCACACATCTGTGCTTTCAGATTGGAAAAAATTAAGCTGTTCAGTGTGGTCTGAGCATGACCCAGCCAGCTCCAACTCCTCACCAGTTACCCACCTCCAACTCCTCACCAGTTACCCACCTCCAACTCCTCACCAGTTACCCACCTCTCTTCCTAAGTGCTTGAGCATTTATTTGCAGGGTAAGATAGCAGCAGCAGACACCACAGCTCCTTTTGCTGTGTTACAAGGATGCAAGCCCTTCACAGAAGCTCCAAGCAGCTGGCAGCTACTTTCCCCCACCTAACTCACAAAGTGACTTTAAAGTTCTTTCCCAAACACAACAATTCTATGATTCTGGGAAGTTTGCTCCCCAGCACCCTGCCTGAGGCCAGGAGCACACCAAAACAGAGCATCAAGCCCTTCTCACAAGACTTCTGTAGCCACCCCAGCTCTCCCCCTTGGGCATCCACAAGCTGCACCCATTCAGAGCCAGCACGATCAGGTTTGAGTTTAATAAAAGCCTGAGGGTGACCCAAGCAGCTGCAGCAAGGGGACACAATAGCAGGGAGACCTGCCCTGCCTCCCCAGCCAGAGAGCTAGGTGGGATTAGTAACCCTATCCAGATCCTTTCACCACTTGCCTTGCACTTCTTCATATATAGGCTGGGGCAGCAGTGGCCAAGAAGTTTATTAAGAAGTGATAGCTGCCTGGTGGTCTGTGCAAGGCAGCTCAGTGATCTTGGCAGCTCCAGCTGCCTGCTGTGCCCCAGCTCCTCCCACAGGGGCCCTAAATCAAGTCATGAGGCCATGTCAGATGGCTGCACACATGGGGACCTTTCTGACCTCATCCATATGAGGCAGGGGGGAGAGTTGGTCCCACACTAACAAGGTTTATAAGGGAGCAAACGTGGGACTTGAAGGTAGAGTCAGAGAGAGGCCACCAGGGCAAGGGAGGGGATTCTGCCCCTTTGCTCTGCTCTCCTCACACCCCACCTGCAGCACTGTCTGCAGCTCTGCAGCCCCCAGCACAAGCAGCACATGCAATTGTTGGAGCCAGTGCAGAGGAGGCCACCAAGATGCTGAGAGGGCTGCAGCAGCTCTGCTGTGAGGACAGGCTGAGAGAGTTGGGGCTCTGCAGCCTGGAGAAGAGAAGATTTCCAGGAGACCTTCCAGACTCTGAAGTGGGCTACAGGAGGGACTATTGACAAGGTCTTGTAATGAGAGGAGGAGGAGAAGGAATGGGTTTAAGCTGGCAGGGGGAGATTGAAACTGGAAGTTAGGAGGAAGTTGTTTGCAGTGAGGGTGGTGAGAGACTGGCACAGGTTGCCCAGGGGGATTCAACACCTCCCCTGGAGGTGTTGAAAGCCAGGTTGGATGAGGCTTTGAGTGACCTGTTCTAGTGGGAGGTGTCCCTGCCTATGGCACAGGGGGGTTGGAAGTGGCTGAGCATTGAGCTCCCTTCCAACCTAAACCATTTTATTATTCTACAATCCTTTCATCCCTCCAAGGCTGCCTCCCTGGACCCTCACCTCTGCTGCAGTGACAGTTCCCAGCTAGGTTTCCAGTGCCTTCCAAAGCATCCTTATTTCTATTAGGCATCACTACCTGGGACAAAGGTATGGGAGATCAGAGAGATGCTGAGCAGGTGCCATCAGTCCAGGGCTCCTCGCTCTCATCAGCCTGGAAACACTGGTGTCCGGCGGCTCCTGAGCCGTGGCCAGCAAATCCCAGCCTAGACGGCTATGGGGAAAGGGCTGAAAGGACATCTAGCGGCAACACAAAGCCTTCCACACAGCCTGAGGCTGCCTCCGTAGCTGTCTGCGTTATAAATTCTCTTGGAGTCTGCCTGTTGCGCTGCTGACTCTGGGAATTTCTTCCCTGGCACCGCAAGAAAACTTGGCAGAGTGCACTTGCAGGGCAGAAAGGCAAGCAGAGGCTGGGCTGCAGCAGGAGCAGTGTGGGCAGCAGGGCCAGGGAGGGGATTCTGCTCTGCTGAGAGCCCACCTGGAGTAGTGCATCCAGTGCTGGAGCCCCTGGGACAAGAGGGATGTGGAGATGCTGAAGGTGTGCAGAAGGGCCACGAGGATGCTCAGAGGGCTGCAGCACCTCTGCTGTGAGGACAGCCTGAAAGAGTTGGGGCTGTGCAGGCTGGAGGAGGAGGCTCCCAGGTGACCTTCTTGTGGCCTTCCAGGATCTGAAGGAGGCTACAAAAAAACTGGGGAGGGACTTTTTAGGCTCTCACGGAGTGACAGGACTAGGGGGAATGGAGCAAAGCTGGAGGTGGGGAGATTCAGATTGGATGTGAGGAGGAAGGTGTTGAGCATGAGAGTGGTGAGAGGCTGGAATGGGTTGCCCCTGCAGGGAGGTGTTTGGGGCCAGATCCCTGGAGGTGTTTTTGGCCAGGCTGGCAGAGGCTGTGGGCAGCCTGATGTAGGGTAGGGTGTCCCTGGGCATGGCAGGGAGGTTGGAACTGGCTGATCCTTGTGCTCCCTTCCAGTCCTGACCTATGATTCTATGATTCCAGCTGCTGCATTCCCTTACCCGGGTGTGAAAACACCACAACCACCACCTACCACCCCCACTTCCCAAAGCAAGGAGCACGCAGCTGTAGTTTGCAAAACCTGCTTGAAGTTTACAGCCACAGTCCCACAAATACAGAAGATGAATGCTAAGGGCCAAGAGGACACCTGGCTCCTCCTGTGCCCATGAAGCTGAGGCCATTGTCACCTGTATTGCAGCACAACCCTGGCAAGACTGATTTCTAAGCCATTTGCCCAAGGCACTTCTTAAGGCACCAGGAGTTGCTGCTCAGGGCCCTGAGCCATGCAGCTTTCTTGCCCAGAGGTTCTCCCTCCTGCCAGCAGCTCTCCCACAAGCCCAGGGCTTGCAACCCTCCATGCAGCTACCATTGTCCAGGTGCAGTCAGCACCATCCAGCTACCTGGCAGCAAAAAAAAAAAAAAAAAATTTAAAAATCATGTATGCCTTTTATTACCTTCACTGCCTGATGGGCAGGACTTGCTTCCTCTCACTAGGTGCGAGCACAACTGCAGCAAAGCACCAAAGCAAAGCCAAGACCCCCAGAGGAAAAGCTTTGCAGAGCTGCAACATGCATGAGCATCTCTGTTCTGAACACCTGCTGACAGGCTGCACCTCTGGTCCTTTTACCAAGCCCTGAAGCACTCAGACCCTCTTAGGTTTTGTTCCTCTCATCCTTGGCCTGTTCACACCATCAGTCCTTTGGGCAGAGGCTGCTCTGACGACACACATGGAGGGCATCCAGCCCAACAGGAGCTGCTCTGCTGGCCCAGAGGGAGGGATGACATGACATGAAGTGACAGGGAGGCAGGCAGCCAAGGCCTGGGAAAAGCACCATGCCTGTGTTGTTGTTTCTCTTCCTTGCACAACAACAGAGGTTGGTGAAGTCTTCTTGGACGGGTTTCAGAACGTGCCCCAAGACAGGGAAAAAAAAAACACCAATCCTGCTGGTGTTTGCTGGAGGCTGATAATTGGAGGAATAATTATGATTTATTCCCCTCATAAATCTTGAGGCAAGGCTTGAGGTTTTTGCAAGAGCTGCTGGATGACAGAAGCGAAACACAGCTCTAATTGCCCTCCTTTGTTGTGTTTTAATTAAAGATTCAGAAGGAAGTGATCCCTCTGAGGCCTTTGGGTGGTTAGAAACCTGCTAGAAAAAAAAAAGAAAACCCTCCCTGCAGAGGCACCAATCGAAGCTTTGTTGGGTTACTAGGCACTGAGTGTGCTACATCTGAACACTCAGCACTCCAGAAAGAGAAGCTTATTAAAGGAAAAGAAATGCTACAACAGGCTTTTTTAAAAAAAATTATTTAATCCCCCCCCCCTTCCTTCCAGTGGGATTTGGCAGTCTCCTAACCCCAGAGTAAATGTCTTTTGTCTTTGTCCCTCGGCGTTTTTGCCTCCTCATTGCCCATTGCATTGTGCTGCATAAAAACACTTCTCCGTTTTTATGTTACTTTCAATAATTGCACCATTTGCATTTTTCCTTGGGGTTTCATAGAATCGTAAAATCAGTCAGGATTGGAAGGGACCACAAGGATCAGCCAGTCCCAACCCCCCTGCCATGCCCAGGGACACCCTACCCTAGAGCAGGCTGCCCACAGCCTCTGCCAGCCTGGCCAAAAACACCTCCAGGGATCTGGCCCCAAACACCTCCCTGCAGGGACAACCCATTCCAGCCTCTCACCACTCTCATGCTCAACAACTTCCTCCTCACATCCACTCTGAATCTCCCCACCCCCAGCTTTGCTCCATTCCCCCTAGTCCTGTCACTCTCTGGTAGCCTCAAAAGTCCCTCCCCAGCTTTCTTGTAGCCCCCTTCAGATCCTGGAAGGCCACAAGAAGATCACCTGGGAGCCTCCTCTTCTGCAGCCTGCACAGCCCCAACTCTTTCAGTCTGTCCTCACAGCAGAGAGGAAGCTGGAGCACCTCTAAGTCTGGAAGACTTAGCACTTCTGCAAACACATTAGGAAAAAACAAACCAGGTCAGAGCTCCTCGGCTCCCTCCCTGGACCCATAATTCCTAGTTAAGAGCCACTTCTTTCCAGCAAGAACCAATTTGCCAAGGGCTACCTCTCAAATCCAAGCCAAGTGACTGACAGGGTGTGCCCTCTCCATCTTCATGCAACAGCTGAAACAGTTCTGCTAAAGAAATCATTTTTAACTCATCACACCTGGCTCTGAGTAATGCCACCTGCTCATGAACCACTACAGACATTACAATCAGCTCAGGCTGCCCCAGCTCTGGGAAGCTATGGTATAACAGAACAGGAAAGCCACTTGTGAATCTGAAGGCACTTGGGATGGTCTTTTTGCAGCAAGCCATTGCATTTGATAAGCACAGCACAGCTTAGGCTGAGAGCAGGATCACCACAGGCTGTACCCACCCCAGGAGGCAGCACCTGTGAGGAAGCTGAGGAGGTCTGGTGTTGCCCAGCAGGTAAAATCCCAACACTTCGACTGTACAGAGCAACACAACACACTGCAAATAGTCATCTAGAAAGGGACCATATCAGCTACAACTCTAAGACATAAAGAGGAATTCTTGGGTTCATCATACCTGGGAAACATCTTACCAAAATCAGGAGATAAAAAGGGAAGGGATGGAGGAGGACCAAACCGGCACAGAACGTAAGACACAAAGTCAGCAGCGTTACCAATCAGAACAGCCTCGTCTGACCTCAGGTGTTTGGCACAGAGCACAGAACAAGCACATCAGGGGCCCAGCTCGAACCGCCTTGCTGCTCCTACCTGTACCACACGTTCAAAAGGGGCCAGTGCTTGGAGGGTTTGATTGCCTTTAGCATAAAAGTTGCTGATAGAAACTGGAAAGCAGCGAGCTCTGAAGTATGGAGCTGGGAGAAGCAGTTTGCTTTGGAAAAAAAAAGCAAGCTCCTTCCTGTTTTCCTAGAGTTTCAGCTGCTCGCTGGCTGCACCAGGAGAAGGCAAAGAGCTGCTTGCGTGCCAGGTGCTGCAGTTTAAGGATAATTACAGCATGTTGTGACCCGCGGGAGGGGAGCTGTGGATACACAGCTGCAACATGTAGAGGGCTCTAATTGCAGGTGTCTGGTGAAGCCAAGAGCAGGATGACCTAGGGGTTGTAAAAACTCCGATAAGAGAGTAAAACAACTCACAGTTTCCCCTCTATTTTTAGATGTCAAGCAGTTTTGGTGTCTTACACCAAAATAAAGACGTGTGATTTCCTGTTTTTAGTTAAGCCAATCATTGTGTTAGCTTCAGCTCTTCGGTTGGGTAAATAGCCAAGAGAATAGTAACACTTAGCCAATAGAATAGCAACACCTGCCTTGTTTAGAATATCTAAGCATATATAAGATGAGAAAATGCATGCGATAAACGGAACTAGTTGGCATCAAAGTGTCTCCCCATCTCCTTGTTGGCAGCAGGGAGCAGTGGGGTGCACCAGCTCCAGCAGCTGCTGGAGGATCTTGAGAGCTGCAGGAGCTTGCCGCAGTGACTCACTGCCCGGGCGCACACAACGGGACCGAGAGCAACTCTCTGCCTCCTGAAAGAAGGTCCAAGCCTAACGAGCGACACACTCTTGGCCGCAAGTCCCACTGCCTTTGCTACACAAGAGTTCAACCTGAGTAAAAAGCTCGCAGTGGAAAACCGCAAAGCAAACCAACTAGAAGCGACGCGAAGAGTAAGGACAAAGACGAGCGCTAAAGCAATCGATTTGCCACGTCCCGGGGGGCCTTGCCCCGCTTACCTGCAGCAGGTCGCAGGTTGTCCGGCAGAGCCTCCGAGCTGGGATGTCCCCTCCGGGCTGCCAGCGGCCGAGCAGAGCTGGCTCCAAGCCGCAGCTTAGCGGAGGTCGACACCTTGCGGCTGTCCCCACCAGCTGCAGCCGCAGAAGAGCCGCGGGGATGATGCTCCGGAGGGGCGGAGCTGGGGGATGAGTTGGATTGGCGGCACCTGGCGTGGGATGCGGGGGGCAGAGGTCTGGGAGTCATTAGCAGGTTAACGGAGATAAATAACACCAACCACTTCAAAGCTAGGTGGGGTGGGTTAGCAGCTCTCTGCCTCTCACCCACATCCCTGGAGGTGTTTTTGGCTAAGCTGGCTGAGGCTGTGGGCAGCCTGATCTAGGGTAGGCTGTCCCTGGGCATGGCAGGGGGTTTGGAACTGGCTGATCCTTGTGGTCCCTTCCAACCCTGACTGAGTCTATGATTCTCTCCCATTTCACATATACCCAGTTCGGCAGTTCCCTGTCCCTCCCCACCATACACACACACACACTTTGAAATAATCCAGGCTAGGACTCAGTCGGCTGGAGGTTAAGGAATGAAGCTTTACATCTACAGCTCAGCACAACACACAAGCAGCTATTTACAACGTAGAACAGATATTTACAGATATATACAGTGAAAAGGTAATACAGAAACACCACAGCATCTTCTGGGGCTGCTACTCATAGCTCTTCAGAGCTCTCCCCCAAGCAGCAGTAAGGAGATGGGACACATTTGCAAGATCTGCTTTAGCAGTGTGGTGGTTTGGCATCTCCCCCCCCCCACTTTGANATATTTACAGATATATACAGTGAAAAGGTAATACAGAAACACCACAGCACCTTCTGGGGCTGCTACTCATAGCTCTTCAGAGCTCTCCCCCAAGCAGCAGTGAGGAGCAAGGCGATTGGACACAGTTGCAAGATCTGCTTTAGCAGTGTGGTAGTTTGTTAGCTCCCCACCCTCCACACTTTGAAATAACCCAGGCTAGGACTCAGCTGGCTGGAAGTCAAGGAATGAAGCTTTATATCTACGGCTCAGCACAATATCCAAGCAGATATTTACAATGTAGAACAGATATTTACAGATATATACAGTAAAAAAGGTAATACAGAAACACCACAGCCCTCCCAGAGATCAAAATCCCTAAGAGAGGGTTATAACCACCCCTAAAACCTTCCCCCTTTGCCCAGTCTTATCTCACCAGCTGTCTTATGCAGCAAATAGGCAGAGGTAGATTGGCCGGGGGGGATTAGCAGCAGGAAAGAAGTTAGTGGAATTATTCAGATTCAGCTACAAAAGAAAAGCCAAAAGCCATGCAGGAGCCAAAACCCAGAGCGGCCTGAAACCATCTGACTTATCTATATTTGGGTTACAGCTCTTAAACAACTTTTTTTCTTTCTCAGTAGAGCTATGAGTGCAGTAGCATCATCAGTCTTTGCCTCTCTCAGCCTATAGTCTAATTTCTCATTCAAATCCTCCAATGAGTTCAAACCAGCACAATAGGGGAAAAAAACCTCCAAAGTCGCACCTGATTTGTTTCTGGGGAAGTGAATAAATTAAAGATTTTTGGGGGGGCTGGCACCATCTGCACATCCCAGTTTGTGTTTCAACTCTGTACTTCAGAGCTTGCTGCTTTCCAGCTTCTATCAGCAACTTCTACGGTAAAGGCTTGCAAGATGAGGAACAAAAAAGGAACTCTGTGACCACTGTTTCTGAGAGGTTTTGCAGCCCCATCAGACCCCCTGCCCTGTTTGCACAGTGGGAGAAGAAGCTCAGAGCCTTGCCTAACTCCAGCAGGTGCAGGCTTGCAAGATGAGGAACAAAAAAAAGAAATCTTGTGAACACTGTTTCTGGGAGGTTTTGCAGCCCCATCAGATCCCCTCCCCTGTTTGCACAGTGGGAGAAGAAGCTCAGAGCCCTGCCTAACTCCAGCAGCTGCTTTGGACAAGTGTAGGTGCACTGACTCCAGAGAAATTATCCCTAATTCCCACTGGACTAAATGGAAATGGGCTTCAGATCTGCAGTGCACTAAACCTGAGCTGAAAGCAAAAGCAGTGCTCTGCTTTTTAACCCCAAGAGGGTTAAAAACAAGGACTTCTGCTTAATAATTAGCAATGGCACTTACTTGGCTACTTAGCTGAGAACACAGAACTGATTGAAATTTAATCCATGCTTCATTTGGATAAAGAAAGCAGGATCCCCACAGCAGAGGCTCACCAGGTCTGCATCAGCCAAACCTTCATGACCCAAGCACTCCTGGCAGAGGAACTCCTTACTGTGCAGGTACCTACAGACCCCAAGGACAACAGAAAGTCACCTGGGACAACATCTACTTCCCCTTACTCACGCTGCTCTAATTCCCTGACTCTTAGAACTACTGTTTGGTGTTTATTTAGGATTTTACAAGTTCAATCCATTCTAAAACATACATTGGCAGGCCTGGAACTTAAAGCTACCCTGGCAGAAGTACGTTCAGTAATGGCAAGAGTTAATAGAGACCTTGGAAACCATTCTGCATTCCTGTGTGATCTGCTCTAGGTGATCCTAGAAATAAAGAATATTTAGAATCACAGAATCATAGAATAAGTCAGGGTTGGAAGGGACCACAAGGATCAGCCAGTTCCAAACCCCCTGCCATGCCCAGGGACACCCTACCCTAGATCAGGCTGCCCACAGCCTCAGCCAGCCTGGCCAAAAACACCTCCAGGGATCTGGCCCCAAACACCTCCCTGCAGGGACAACCCATTCCAGCCTCTCACCACTCTCATGCTCAACAATTTCCTCCTCACATCCACTCTCAATCTCCCCACCTCCAGTTTTGATCCATTCCCCCTAGTCCTCTCCCTGAGAGCCTAAAAAGTCCCTCCCCAGCTTACTTGAAGCCCCCTTCAGATCGTGGAAGGCCACAAGAAGGTCACCTGGGAGCCTCCTCTTCTCCAGCCTGCACAGCCCCAACTCTTTCAGGCTGTGCTCATAGCAGAGGTGCTGCAGCCTTCTGAGCATCCTCATGGCCCTGCTCTGCACACCTCCAGCATCTCCACATCCCTCTTGTCCCAGGGGCTCCAGCACTGGATGCACTACTCCAGGTGGGCTCTCAGCAGAGCACAGCAGAGGGGCAGAATCACCTCCCTGGCCTTGCTGCCCACACTGCTCCTGCTGCAGCCCAGCCTCTGCTTGCCTTTCTGCCCTGCAAGTGCACACTGCTGCCTCATTTTCAGCTTCTCCCCCACCAGCACCCCCAAGTCCCTCTCCTCAGGGCTGCTCTCCATCCAGTTCCTGCCCAGCCTGGAGCTGTGCTTAGGATTGCCATCCCTGCCCTCCAGCCTGGCTGCTGCACCACACAGCTTGGGGTGCTCAGCAAACTTGCTGAGGCTGCACTCAAAACCTCTATCCGTGGCACCCATAAAGATGTTGAACAAGACTGGGCCCAGGACTGATCCCTGAGGGACTCTGCATGTCACTGGTCTTCACTGGGACATGGAGCCATTGACAGCCACTCTTTGGGTGCACCCATCAATTCAGCACCCACCACAGCTAAAAAAAAGCCCCAAAGCACCAACCCTCAGTCAGGACAAGCTCTGAGGGTCACTTTTTCTCACTCAGAAATCTCCATAATTGGATTCTAAGACATGCATTCACAAGATTCACTGAGTTAAGAGCAACAATTAATTTTATTTTATTTTTACTAATACAGTAGCATCAATACAATGGCAGCAGAAGCCCAAAAGAGAGCACAGGAGGTTTATGTCACTGGGGCAGGTTCTGCTCTGCTAATTAAACCTCACTCGCAGGAGGTTTTCTGGAGCCCAGGGAAATGCAGGCGAGTTTGCAGCCCTGCGCCTTGAGGTGTCACCCTCGGCCCTCTCATGGCCAGGACGGAAGGAAACCTGCACCCCACAGGATGCAGCCCTGGGGGCCAGGATGCAGGCGTCCAGCCCATGGTGGACCAGGAGTGGGGTTGTCTGCTTGCCTGGGTGCTGGGGCTCCTGCAAACACCAGCAGGTCCCTGCCCAGCTCTCACATCTCTTTGGGAGTGAATTCACCTGCTTACTTTGTCACTTAAGGAACTATAGAATGATAGGATGGTTTGGGTGGAGAGGGTCCTGTAAAGGAGGTGTCAGCCTCTTCCTCACTGACAAAGAGTTGTCTTAGTGATGGCCTCTGCTTCCACACACCACCTACAGCCTCCTTCCGTGTCAGACACCTCTGGTCCTTTGCAGAGGGCCAAAGCAAGATTTAAGCTGAATATTAAGATAACTTCTTTTGCTGAAAGAGTTGTCAGGCATTGGAACAGGCTTCACAGGAAGGTGGTGGAGTCACCATCCCTGGAGGTGTGAAAAAAAAAACCCTGGATATGGCATTTTGGGACATGATTATTAAACACCATGGTGGTGGTGGGTTCTGGTTGGACTCAATGACCTCAGAGGGCTTTTCCAACCCAAACAATCTGTGATTCTTTCTCTGGATGCTGTCACTGCCTTTCCTGGTCCAGCAGCACTGCTTCACATAGGAGCTACCCACATGCCTGTGGCTGTATGTAAGCATGCACTAGTGAGAACCAAGGGCACAATGTTCACCTGGAGACCAGTGCCAAGTGGTGTCCCTCAGGGGTCAGTGCTAGCACCAGTGCTGGGCAACATCTTTGTCAGTGACATGGACAGGGGAATTGAGAGCAGCCTCAGCAAGTGTGCTGATGGCACCAAGCTGTGTGGCACAGTCGACTTGCTAGAGGGCAGGGATCCATCCAGAGGGACCTGCACAGGCTGCAGAGGTGTGCCCAGGCCAAACTCATGGCATTCAAGAAGGCCAAGTGTAAGATCCTGCACCTGGGTGGGCACAGTCCCAAGCACAACTGCAGGCTGGCAGAAGTTGGGAAGAGCTGCACCTCAGATTCCCCAAGCTGGGGCAGGAGCTGCAGCATTTGTTTTTTTCTCCTTTTCTTTAACCATTCCATAACAAACAAGACCAAGTGCAAGGTCCTGCAGCTGAGTTGAGGCAATCCCAAGCACCAATCCAGGCTAGGCAGAGACTGGCTGGAGAGCAGCCCTGAGGAGAGGGACTTGGGGGTGCTGGTGAAGGAGAAGCTGAAGATGAGGCAGCAGTGTGCACTTGCAGGGCAGAAAGGCAAGCAGAGGCTGGGCTGCAGCAGGAGCAGTGTGGGCAGCAGGGCCAGGGAGGGGATTCTGCCCCTCTGCTGTGCTCTGCTGAGAGCCCACCTGGAGTAGTGCATCCAGTGCTGGAGCCCCTGGGACAAGAGGGATGTGGAGATGCTGGAGGTGTGCAGAGCAGGGCCACAAAGACTGAAAGAATTGGGGCTGTGCAGGCTGCAGAAGAGGAGGCTCCCAGGATCTGAAGGGGGCTATAGAAAAGCTGGGGAGAGACTTTTGAGGCTTTCAGGGAGTGACAGGACTGGGGGGAATGGAGCAAAGCTGGAGGTGGGGAGATTCAGAGTGGATGTGAGGAGGAAGTTGTTGAGCATGAGAGTGGTGAGAGGCTGGAATGGGTTGCCCCTGCAGGGAGGTGTTTGGGGCCAGATCCCTGGAGGTGTTTTTGGCCAGGCTGGCAGAGGCTGTGGGCAGCCTGCTCTAGGGTAGGGTGTCCCTGGTCATGGCAGGGGGGTTGGAACTGGCTGATCCTTGTGGTCCCTTCCAACCCTGACTGATTCTATGTTTCTGTGATTCTACGATTTATTGATTCATTCTGTCTTCTTCCTCTGACACAGCCAGGGGAGGCCTCCACGAGTGCTGTTCTCGTGGCCTGCCTCCTCCTAATTCCCAGTAATTTATCCCGTATTAAAAGTCCCTTAAGGATAATGGCTCAGGACTCTACACCTGCTATGCAAATGGCAGCAAATCCCCTGGGCCCCCGCGGCGGGGCAGTGGGGACCCGCAGGCTGCCGGTGGTCCTGGGGCATTCTCCACTGGCCACAAGACTCCATCCCTAGAGCAAGGGGGTGGGGGGGACACCCGCGGAGCCCCCACACCCCCACCCCCAAGAGCTCAGGCTCAATTTCATCCCACAATTAGGGTGTTGTGATTCTTCCAGCTTTGCTTTCTTGCAGTTAAAGGAAATAAAGTGAAAAGCTGAGCAGAGCTCCAGAGCAGAGTTGCTGACAGAAAGGGCAGAAGAGAAAACCTGAGGATCTCAGCGTGTAGCTAAGCTTCTCACGTTGGACATTGTCGGGGGGAGTTTCATCTGCAGGGTGGCCAATGAATTTTGTCCCTTTCTTTTGGGAGAAGTGTTCTAGCTTCAATTAACCAAGTGCAAATCAACAAAAGAGGGGGGACTGTGGGTGGGAGAAGGTGGAGGGAGGTTGGGGGGAAAAAAAAAATTAAAAAGAGAGAGAGAGAAGAAAAAGCTCTCAGACAATGAAGCAGGGGGGGGACAGGGCTCGTTTCTCGGAGGTGACATCCTAATCTCATTTTTCCCAGTTAATGTGGTAGCTGGGAGGCTGGGGAGCAGCCAGGCAGGGAGCGTGCCCTGGCAACGTGACCGCACAAGGAGGGTTTGGCCTGTTTCCTTGGATAACTGGGATTAGAGTGGTCGAAACCTCAGGCAGCTGGATGCATCCCTGAGCACCTGCATCCTGCGCCAGGGCAGACCCAGCTCCACCCTCCCCCACACCTCGGGGGATACCTGGCATGGAGAGAGATAGAGACACGACTTGCAGGAGGACACTCCCCCCCTCCTCCACCTCCCTGCTTTCTTCCCGTGGCCCTTTTCCATGCCTCTATATCTCCCAGCCCGGAGTGCTTGAGTGACATTTGGGCTATTCTTCGGGGAGATAGATTGTTTGGCCCCAAGATGCATTGTTTGGGCTCCTCATAAAAGAAACAAGTCAAACGCTGCAGCTACCACACACAAAAACTACCTCCTTCTGGCCATAAAACCAGTGGGACAAGGAAGTGGTTGGAGGAGTCAAACCCTAATTGATGCTCAGGACGCTGGTATTAAATAATCTGCATCCAGGCCTCTCTCATGTGCCTCAAA
>VWZI01014993.1:245-13345 GCA_013396835.1 Psilopogon haemacephalus | reverse complement strand
TTCCACGGGATACTGTGTTTCGTTAACTCATTCCCGTGACAACAGCCCATTCCAATGCCAATCACTCTTTATGTGAAGAACTTCTTCCTAACATGCAGCTTAAACCTGCTCTGGCACAGCTTGAGGCTATGTCCTCTTCTTCTGTTACAGGGTGCCTGGAAGACCAACCCCCACCTGGTTACAACCTCCTTCCAGGTAGTCATAGAGAGTAATACCGTCTCCCCTGAGCATCCTCTTCTCCAGGCTAAACAAAGCCAGCTCCCTCAGCCACTCTCCATAGGGCTGTGCTCCAGACCCCTCACCAGCCTTGGTGCCTTTCTCTAGAAGAGATGAACTAAGCAACTTCTGACCAGCAGTTTTACAGCCTTTGGAAAGGCAGACATATTATCTTTAGACACAAACAAAAAAAAATTTGCTCAGTTTGTACCTCATGAGTAATAACTATTTTTCCACATGTGCCCATTATCACTTAATTAGATAAATATAAATAGAGTAAACAATTGGTGCAACTCCCACTGGAGACTGCCCTTGGCTCAGCTATAGATCCCCAAAAGAAAGCCTGGCAAGAAGAAAAAGACAGCTCCAACAGACACCTGTTTTGGATCTGGCAAGAGTAGATGGGCAGAGAGGCTTTAGTCTCTTTCAGGATTCTACCCTGCACAGTGGAGTATTAAAAACAGCAGCTGTGGTGTCAACATGGCTCTTTGGAGTGCTTTCAAGCCTTGCTTCTTTTCTTCAGAATGGGCACATTTCAGGAGCTATAGATGAAGTTCAAGAATGTGCACTGTTCAAAAGTTTTCCTTTATACTATACACACTTAACACTAGGATGTTATTTTCACACACATAATGAAGGATTGCACACTGTAGACATGCTGTGCTCTTTTCAAAACACAACACACTCCCACGTGTGCAATTGTCAGTAAAGGTTCATCCAAAGCCCTCTATCCAGCAGTTCCATAGTCCCCTTTCTGGGGACTAGGAATATGTCTTCTTGCAAACAGATATTTTCACAGAGAAGTGGATTTTGAACAACAAGTAATTAATGTCACTTTCCACACTGGCCTGTCCTTTTCAAATTAGTAGCTGGAGTATTGAAGGGCACTTTGCTGTGCTTTCACTGTCTGTGGCAGCCATAGGGAGCCAAGTCCTCTGGCTGCCATTATCCTCCCAGAAAACCTGAGTGGCTGAAAGGTCCTCAGCCCTCTGTCTGAGTAGTTCTCAGCTTTCTGCCTGAGAGGACACCTGCTTTGCTATTCATTCTCCACTGAACTGTGGCCAAAGACAGGCAGGAGAAAAGATACCCTATCACTTCTAGATCTGTAGACACCCCAGTCCCTGAGAAAATAATGCTAAACTAGGAAGCAAAATAGAGTGCAGCTGAATTGGGTGAGGCTGGACCCTTCTGTTGCAGTGCACTGCAAAGACAGGTGAAATTCAGTAGTGCCAAAAGAGATTTGGGATTCTTTCTTGAAGTCATTGGAGAACTGTAGGATGTAATACATAACAATACTTGAATGAGAGCCTGTGAAACAAGCCAGACATGTTTCTCAATGTTTTACAAGACAGAGGGATGGAGATATCCAGACAGACAGCCACAGTAACACCATCAATTTTCTTAAATCCATGGTATTTTCTTTTTGAAAACTTCTTAACAACAAACAAGAAATAAAGGTTACTGAAAGCATTACATAGAAGTTAGGGCCTGGAAGTTAGTAAGGCCTGGATATGCAAGAACTTGCAGACTTCTCATGCAGATGTCTCTGTGTGTGCCTACAAGAGATGTGTAAATGTTAGTGGCAGAACAGACATCTGCCCAGCTGTCAATCTTGTGAATCTGGTCTTTCAAAACCACAAGATATCAGCACATAATTTCCCTCACACAAATGTTTGCAATTTAATTGCAAAATCTGGCCCTTGGTATTTTGGGAGTGAGGGATATGACACAGATATAGCAATACTGTTAGACAAGGCAGGAAAACCTGGAAACAGGAAAAACACATAGCAAATTTCAATTTTTTTGCTTCTACAACATTGTGGTATTTCTGTATGAAGAAGCAGGGGATTGTAATAGAGACAGATTTTAATTGCCCTATTCACTGCTTTTTAGCAGGAGAAAAATTTACTTTGCGTGCTGTCTAGATGCAGTCTGAATTGACAAGTGTCCTAACAGAAACTGCCAAGACACTAGATTGTTCTGTGAAAATATAGTTATTCCAAATTAGATCAGAACAGTTTTGTCTCTTCCATTATCTTAAGTTACTATGACAGTGCTAGTAAAAAGTTTTGAAATCCTCTCTGCAGCATGGCACCTACACCATAGTACAGTATGTTATTCTTCTTGAATGTGAAATTACTGTTGGTCAGTCAGGAGAGCAACATGGTGTAGCTCTTGCAGACTCCCCTTCCTCTCCCATACTTTCCTGCTTTAGGCACAAAGTGCAGCCTAAAGCACAAATGACACTGCAAAGGAGATTCACACGTGCTGCTAGGAACGTGCTCCAAGCCACTTCCCTCCTGTTGGCACATCCTTCACTGGGCAAATGCGAGAAGTGGATACAGAATTAAAGTATTTGCTGCCAGCTTCCCTCCTCCACCAGCTGGGAATAGCGAGAACAGGGACAGAGAGCACCAAGAGGCTGGTCCTCGTCTCCCCAGCAACAAACTTGCCACTTGGCTGAAATTCCACTTGAGTGGCCTGCTGAGATGGAGAGAGGCATGTCCAGTCTCTATCAGAGCCGGGGGAGGGGCGCTGCTGGTCACCACTGCTTCATTGAGCTAGTGGCCTTCTTCACTAATGCGAAACTGTGAATTTAAACCAGGGCAAACCTCTCTTAAGCAAACCAAATGAAGTAGCAGGCAGAACCACTTTGGAGCAGCTTCTTGTGATCAGACCACTTTGACAGCACCACTGCAGATAAAGAAGCAGAGTTGGTACTGCTTTTTATTCTCCTTTTGTGGGTTTGACCTTATTACAAAAAAACAAATTTATCAAGTGCGAATTATTGCAAAAATTCTTAACACTTTTGCAGAGAAGAAAGTCAGATGCAGCACTGGTAAATACCTGTGGCTGCCCATGCCGACGCCTCTCCTCACAACGCTGCACTCTCCAAACTTCGGACTACTCATCTGTGAGAGAATTCTTTCAAAAGACTGTCTGCGTAAAAAGGTTCAATTAATCTGCTGGGCAAGTTTGGGAATCCATTCTCAATGCCAGAGACATTAGATAGCCGGAGACCCCCTCCCTGTGCTTGGTAATTACCCCAATATTTCCTGCATGCTTGTTTAAACGGCTTACACTTGGGCAGCCTGTGAAGAAGAGCTCTCCCTCCACCCATCTGAGGCAGGGGAGAAAGGCAGCTCGTCTTATCGCACAGCTTCACTCCATCTGTAGGCAGCAGGGGGGCTGAGTAATCGCTGTCCCTGGGACAAGGTATGAGCAAGCTGGGGGATGCAGATAGATGTGACACCAAAGGAGACAGGGACTTTCCTACTGTGCTGGTGTCGCAGCAAGCTCATCATGGTCTCGCCGTTTCAAAGGCAAATGAGTAGCCCCTTTAAACCAGACGCCTGTCTGTTAATCACACAAATGCAGTGATCAAAGTTATCTGTCCTTACAAAAGCCAGAGTTTTAATTGAATGGTATGTTGCTACCTTTGAGACAGTGTTCCATCCTCCTGGAGAGCAAAGTGGCAAGAGCAGGGGAAATGGAAAAAAAAAAAAAAGAGGAGCAAGCAAGAGGAAATGAGCAAGAGGAAGAAATATGATATTTAACAAGCAGGATGCTTTACATGGAAATGTAATGAATACAGTTGATTTTAAAAATGGAGAAACAAGAGTTGTGAAGTTTCAAGCTGTGAAAGGACTTCAAAGTGTATTCAAATGTCACATTGATTTTTCTTCAAACCTCTAAGTAGCAAGTTTTTCAAAAGGGGAATATGATCCCCTATTTTATCCACTACAGTTTTATCTACAAAAAGAGAAGAGGAAGCAGTGTTTTCCTTTTACATTATATAATCCCTATATTGAAAGCCTTTATCTTTTTTTCCTTAACCACAGATCACTTCCATGTCTTTGAAAATAGTAAGGTCTTCTCCATAATCATGTATTGTACCTTAAACTCTGAGGAATTTCAGGTCTGAGACCCTGCTATACATAGAGATAAGTGGGGACAAGTAATACCATAGTGAGACCCCATTACCATAGTACTTCAAGCCACCAAGAAGAGGAGACATCTTTCCCTGGAAAGAACCGATGGGGCAAACATGATGAGACATCATCAAAAAGGCACAAGCCAGTAAGGCTCTGTATTGCGGTGGGAACACATCAGCAAATCACAGCATTAAAGTCATGCTAACTATCAAGGCAACCACAAAACTCAACATGAATAATTTAGCTCTAAATTCAAATGGACCCTATGACTACATTTAATTTTCAACAGCCTACTGTAGATCTAGTCACCAGGAAGAACCAATTTTATGCCCTGAAAAACTGATTACCATTTCTTTTACATGTTCACAAAATCACACAATCACAGAACACTGGAGACTGGAAAGGACCTTCAGAGATGATTGAGGCCAACCCTCCTGCCAAAAGCAGGATCACCTAGGGTAGACTGCACTGGAATGCATTCAGGCAGGTTTTGAAAGTCTCCAGAGGAGACTCCACAATCTCTCTGGGACGCCTATTCCAGTGATCTGTCACCCTCATGTTGAGATGAAACCTTCTACATTCAAGTTTGTATGCATTGCTCATTGTCTTATTAGCATGAACTGCTGAAATGAGATTGGGCCCCTCCACTTGACAGTCATCCCTCAGATATGTTCATCACTTTCCATGATAACTTGATAGAAATTCCAGAAAGTATCTTGGAGAAGCAGAGCATAATTAACACATAAAATCATTAGAGGAAACAAAAATCACTTGATAGGAAATTCTGAATATCTACAGCTCTTCTTATAGCCGGAGATCCTACAGCAATGTGAAAGGGGTGTTTGTGCAGCACTTGCAGCATAGGGATTATTCTGTAAACGTGCAAACCTCAATGGGAGATAAATAAGAAGAAAAACAAGTGCATTATATTTTATAAAGAAATAAAAAGATATTTTAAAGGTGAACTCTATTTTTCCCAGTGAATAATTTCATAGCCTTCCAAAGATAGTTTTCAATCCGGAAGACGACTTCTGAGTTTTATGCCATTCTGAGACCCCCACTGCATACCAAACAAATTCTGCTGAAGGGCATGTATTTATAATACCTGTAGGAAAAGAAGAGATAAAAATAAAGACCAAACTCTATGGCAACGGTTGCACCTTTCTTCTATGGTGCACCTGACAATAGGTGTAAACCTGAGCTGCTTTCTGGTGTTGTAGAGGCTTTTGCATGCCAATTTCAGTGCTAATACTATAAAATCTGAGCAAAATATGCTCAGATTTGCATGGCCAGTGGCCCAGAATTTGCATTTTTTACTCAAAGAGATTTGCATTTGGGTATCAGCTGGTAGTGAGAAGTGTACCTCAGTCAGCTGCCTAGGATTGCTCCTTTGTGAAAGATTCATAAATCAATGTAATATAGTAACAGGGTCTCAGCTGTATCCCTTCCTGAGACCCTGTAGTTGTTGCACTTTGTGGAAGGGCAGGCTGGATTAAAATATAGCAGTGCTAGGCTGAAGTACCTGTGATATAAGGGTTTCTTCCGACAGATAAAAGCTGTAAGAATGTATTTCAATGTGCATTTTGAAGAGTAGAAAGTACTGTTGTAGAATACGGAGTTTGTAGTGAGAACAGCCTGTGGATACATCTCTAGATAAGTGAATATGATATTATTATTTTTTTCAAATACTTAGATAGTAGCCTTTACATTTCCAAGTGATGTCCACTCCAGTCAACAGCTTTGAAATCAAAATAAGCACAGTTTAAATTCCTGCTGTAGGAACAGTGCTGGTGTTGACTCTGGGGCAGCCTTTCAGGACTGCTTGAGGAAAACTTGATGAGGCCAGTATTTTCAAGAGTCCCTTTTCCCACAGGGCTTTTCAGTAGGAATAAGACAGAGCTTCACCTACATCCACCTGGGTCATGTGTATAAAATAGTTCCAGTCCTTCACAGAATCAACCAGGTTGGAAAAGACCTCCAAGATCATAGAGTCTAACCTATCACCTAACACCTTCTAATTAACTAAACCATGGCAACCTCTTAAACACCTTCAGGGATGGCAACTCTACCACCTCCTGTGTTGGTTTGAGCTAATTGGAGAATTTGAGTGAGAAATTAGACTACTGGCTGAGAAAGAGTTAAACACATTGTGTCACTTCACTGAGTTTCACTGAGAAAGGAAAAAATAAAGTTCTTTTAAGAGCTGTTCTGAAAATATCCAGATTAACAGTCTGCTTCTGTCTGTCTGGCAGCGGCTGCTTCTCTGGCATGATCCCTCTTTGTCTCTCTGTCTTTTAGCCAATTCAGAGTAAAATCACCAAAACCATTAATTCCTTCCTGCCACTAATCTCTCTGATCTTCAGCTTATCTGCAGCATCATCAGATGGTGAGATAAGGCTGGGGAAGGGGGGAAAGGTGGTGGTGGTGGGGGGGGTTGGTTACCCTCTCTTGGGGATTTTGGTCCCCGAGAGGGGTGAGGTGTCTGTATTACTCTTTCACTGTATATATCTGTAAATATTTGTTATATCTTGTAAACATCTGCTTGTATATTGTGCAGTGCTGTAAATATAAAGCTTCATTTATTAACTTCCAGTGTTTTTTCTGAGTTTTAGCCGGGGTTTATAAAGGTGAGGGGGGCAGGTAACTGCAAACCCACTACACCTCCCCAGGCAGACCGTTCCAATGCCAATCACTCTTTCAATGACAAACTTCTTCCTAACATGCAGCTTAAACCTGCCCTCACACAGCTTGAGACTGTGTCCTCTTGTTCTGTCACTGGGTGCCTAGGAGAAGAGACCAACCCCAGCTGGATATAATCTTTGAGGTAGTTGTAGAGACCAATAAGGTCTCCCCTGAGACTCCTCTTTTCCAGGCTGAACAACTGCAGCTCTCTCAGCCGCTGCTCATAGGGCTTGAGCTCTAGTGCCCTCACCAGCCTTGATGCCCTTTTCTGGACACAAACAAACACTTCCACACAGTGATCCCAAGCTCTGTGGGAGCTTAGGCTCTGTGTAATGCAGTGCAGATAGATGTGTAAGCTTTCTGAGGCTGGAATGAGTGTGTGATGTCTATAAAAGACAAAACAACACTAAGAGTGGGGTTTTGCTGATACCTTCAATGGCTAATCCTCCTGATATGAATCTAGCTGAACAGACTAGATGGAGCTACCATGAATGAGACTAACGACAGGAAATCCAAATGGACCAAGTAGGCACCACAATGATACAGCAGAAGAAACCCAAACCAAAGCAAATCAAAGCAATCAAAGAAAAACAAAACAAAGCCAAACCAAATGCGATGGTTCAGCAGTTACCCGCCTCCTGCCACCACACACGAAAATTGCCCAGGCTAGACTCAGGTGGCTGGAAGTTAAGGAAATTTAGCTTTATATTACAGCTTTGCAAAATATGCAAGCAGATATTTACGATATATTACAGATATTTACAGATATTGTCCTGGTAGGGCATAAATCCAGCCCAAATTAGTTCAAACTCCTGCTCTTCCCCTCCTCATGTAGCAAGGTCCAGGAGATGCAGGATGTGAGCAGGCAATGAGGGTTTGAATGAAGAAAGCCCCATGGCACATGACCAGGTCAGGTGTCTTGTTCTATCCCTCAAGTGTTAGGATGGATACCTAGGCTCAGAACTTTGAATTCATTGGCCAAAACAATGGACACTAATGCCTATTGGCCAGTTTCACCCTTCAAAATAGTGTGTTTAAGGGAGGGCAATTTGGAACCATTGCTTCTTTTCCTGCTGCTTCTCAGTGGGATCGGATCGGCCACGTGTTTGCAGCATGCATTTGCAGATTTGCGTCAGCAACGGCACAGCAAACCTTTCCTCCTCCCTTGGGACACTGTACCTATTGCATCTGAGAGTATAGGCAGGATTAGGATTTCCCCTCTTATTAGGTTCCCTGTTTACCGAGTTCTGACTGTTTCAACTGCTTAGGCTGTTTGATCCTGTGTTTGTTAATAGCCTTTGTGTAATTGCCTCTTATCAACTGAACATCCAAACAACCTCAGGGAATTTTCCCAAAATGTTATTAATAATAAAAATAATATTGTCCTGGTATGGGTGTGACAAACATCCTAGAATTGGTCCAATCCCTGGCGTCTCTCCTCCCCCTCCTGTTCAAGGTCCAGTAGGGGTTGAGGGGTGGAGGCACACCACTTGGCCCCGGGACTCAGAGAGACCCCAGGCTGCATGTATGCGTGGAGTTTTTTGAACCAATTGGTCAGCTAGAGAATGCTGAATACCTATTGGACAGTTTCACGCTCCCCCATAGGGTATTTAGGGGAGGGTCAGCAGCTGTTAAGGGCTCTTCCTTGCTCTTTGTTGCTCTTCTCCGTTCTTCTTCGTCATCTCCCCATTGTGGCTGTGAAGAGCCCAACCACGTGCAAAGCATCAGGCAGCAAAGCATAGCAGCTCTCCAGAGAAGCGGCAAGATTAATCCCCTTCTCTCTCTCTCTCTTTCTCTCCCTATCTGGGCTAAGTCAGGTTTTTTTCCTTCTTCCCCTTGGGTTCGGGAAGGAGCGTTGTTTCCCCCTCACGCTTCGCGGGCATTTATAGGTACGGCTGGGGGCTGTTCTGTTTGTATGCCCTCTGTTCCCTAAATTCTGACTGTTAAACTGTTTTACCTGGCGTTTTGAGCAACTCATGCATTTGTTTTCTGATGACCGGAAACCCAAAGAACCTCGGGGGCACCAGGACCCCCCTGCACGGGATATTGCACCTAATTAAATGATATCTCGTGATATAGAAATGGCGCAGCAAGCAGGGTTTCAAATTGTGCAGATTCTGCACGAGTTAGGGCATGATCTTGCCCTGTCAGACATAGAATGGGCAGAGAGGCACGCGGGCAATCCAGCGAAAATTGCCCAGAATTTATTAAGAAACCCCTGCAGATTAGTCGAGTTCTGGCCGCTTGTGCTATACGGGGGTTCCCAGAATTTTTTAGAAATAGGTGGAAAATTTGCTTCATGAAGCAAGAGATAGCGTGGGCAGAAGCAGAAATATTAGCAGCTTTGCGGAGTAAGAAGGGATCTTCTTGGGTCTTCACGTGCGCAGGCAGCTCTCCGGCCAGCCTCTTGGGGTCTTTGCATTCCCCCGTCGCAGTTTCTGCACGCAACACGCCGTTTGCGGGCTTTGCTGACCCCACTGGACACCCCCTGGGCGCCCGGCTACCCTCTCCGATTGTGGTTCTTCCAAATGGCTCACGAGCTGCAACTCCGACTAGCCGCCACGGCAGTTTCGCGCGGCTGCAGCAACGCCAGAACCGGCTGGAGCTGAGCCCCACAGCTGCGCTGACTCTGGGGATTTCCCCATTCTGCTGGTCCCTGTGGAACGGTGGCTTTGCGCAGGCAGTCCTGCCGTGCCTGCCACCAACACAGCGAAAAATGGGGCGGTCACCGTGGAACCTCTTCCTCTGCTTGCGGTTTTTCTAGGGGGTCTGTCCGCCGCTCTCAGCTATGAGATTATCCCTGCCAAAGTTCTTACGGTGCTGCACCGGGACGGCTCTGGAGTTTTCAGTGCCCCACCGCTTGGCACGACCTCGACCGAGCTGGGGACGGTTGGGAACCGGACTGCGGGTGCCTCCCGGGTCTCACGCCAGCGGCTTCACGAGCATCCGCTAGCCGTGGGGTTTCCCGCGGGTTTCGCTGAGTCTGTCCCTGTCCCAAATCTGCTGCTACAGCCCCTGCTGCCCACCGCACAAAGACCCTGTCTTCAAAGCCACCCGCCACAGAACGCTGCCTCCACACTGCCTGCTACACCACCAGCTCCACAGGCAAATACGTCTGCCATACCGGACCAGCCCGCACAGATCTGGGTTAGCTGGACCCGCTGCCACAAGGCACAGACCCTGCCGAATCGGGTGCGTCTGTGCCCCCTGCTGACGGCGGAAGAAAAGGCAGCCCGAATGCAGTGAAATCTCTGCATGTATGTGTCTACAGTGATTCTGACACTACAGATGGGGAAGACACGTGGATCCAAACAAAGATGATCCACCCAGTGATTCACCAGGAGATCACTAACAGTGGCCACAATCAAAGGGCCACCACAGTCCAGAAGATTCGTCCTTATACAGAGGAACAACTAAGGACCTTCCAAGAAACCTTCTCTTGCAAACCAGGAGAGACCCTCATGGACTATGTCTACAGAGTGCCAACGTCTGGGGGTGATCGCATCTTCCTCAATGCCGAGGAAGCCGACGCCTATTGGGGACCAGATGACAACTGTTCACTGACAGCCCGAGCAGCTTTCTGGGCGGGGCAGTGAGATATGGTAGAACGGGGGGAACCCACAGTAGTCTGGGTGAAGGACAGCGACGAGCTCTCTACCGCCGTCCAACGGCTGGCTTGCGTCCAGTCTATGCACAACAAAGGACTTTATTCCTGTCTCATGGATGCACCAATCAAGCCCAAGAAGCTGAAGCCCCTTGCCCGAGGACTCCCAGCAGCCTTTAAGGAGTGAATTCTTTCCTTAATGGCTGAGATCAAGAAGGTGGTCCAGCGGAACCAAAGCTCGAACGGCCCTCCAGAGCACATTACGACCTGGAAGGAACTGGGAAGGACACTGTCCAGCTTTTGAAAGATGATTGGATTTGGAGATCAGAGACCTCAAAGGGGCAAACACCTCGCTGACACCCCCAATGCCAGCTCCTCGAAGAGACAAGAAGTGTGCCATACAAAGAAGGCACCACTGCAAGCAAGTCCACCCAAGAGTCCACGCTGCAGCCCACCGATCAGCCCACCAAGCAGCCCAGAGCAAACCAGACGCCACTCTGGGGGGAACCAGGAGCAGAACAGAAGACAGAAGCGAGCTTCGTCACCCAAGAACTGGTTCCAAGAAGCTGTGGCATTGGACGTGCCGAAGCACTTGTTAGAGTGCATGGAAATGGGATTAATAAAATCCCTAGTGCTCAGGGCTTGGAAAGGGCATGGGGGGTGGCAAAAGGGGGACAGTAGTAGCAGTGGTGGGGGATAGCAAGGGCTTTCCAGCAGCAGATCCACCTGCTGCAGTGGATAATCCTTTCATTCCTTACGATAAGGGGTCTAAGGATAATCCACGATACTAGGCAAGACCATGGTATTTTCAGACCACTCATATTGCTTCACACACATGTCCCAGTGGTCTGAAAAACACAAAACGCTCTTGCCTATAATTCCCGCAGGACCACATTGAACTGATCTACATTTTAATTGATACTGGGGCATAGAATAGTGCATTAGATGTGCAGCAGGCAAAGGATTGGGAAACCTGCCATCCCACAAGATGATTAGAATCGGTGGGATTGCAGGTACCCCTAGTGTTTGTCACCTGGCCAAGGCGAAGCTATGGCTCCCAGGTGGTAAACATTGTGCCAATGGGAAGCCTGCCTTGAGCTTATAACCAGGAAACATCCTAAGGTTTGATGTCCTGGCCGGTAAAGGTGGCATCTCCCCAATAGCACCCTAAGGTCTTCTGGACTCTACGGGGTGGGGGCAAGGGGGAGGCAAAGGGAACAAGCAATGCTTGTATTAATGCTTTGTGTATTGCTCCAGCTCTCCCCAGATATAGCCTGACCTGCACGGACCAGTATCTCCTGCCAGCCGCAGCCAGACAAGACATCTCGAGATGATGACAGATGTGGAGCAGAGGCAGCTCAGCAGGATGCACCTGCCAGGTAGATCAGGGAGCAAGCCCTATCATTCTCTGCTAGAAATGCAGGTAGGGCCACCTGTATTAGTAAAGGTGTCACTGGCAGACCCAGAGGGCTACATGCCTGGGAAGCCATGAATGCCTGTGGGAAAGACACACCGCACCAGCACGGGTTGGGTCATTCTTGACCATTAGTCCAGCCGCCCAATCCGCCTGGTCACTGCGCACCGAGGCCAGTTTACCCTGTACAGGTACAAGCTGGACCAGGACACCAGATACAGCCTGACTCGCCACAGACCGGACCAGTCATCGAAGGATCAGACTGGCCATCATCGAGAAGGACGCTTGACCTCTCCAGGAAACTCAATGCTGAGGACATCCAGAGAGGATGGCCAACGTGGGACACACCTGATCGGACTCAGACCTTGTTTTAGTTAGGGTCCTGTATCAAAGCCTCTATATTAGGGTGCGAATACCCTAGCTTTGATGCGTGAAAATGCCCAAGAGGCAATGGGGTGGAATGTCCTGGTACGGGTGTGACAAACACCCTAGAATTGGTCCAATCCCTGGGGTCTCTCCTCCCCCTCCTGTTCAAGGTCCAGTAGGGGTTGAGGGGTAGGGGCACACCACTTGGCCCCAGGACCCAGAGAGACCCCAGGCTGCATGTATGCGTGGAGTTTTTTGAACCAATTGGTCAGCTAGAGAATGCTGAATACCTATTGGACAGTTTCACGCTCCCCCATAGGGTATTTAGGGGAGGGTCAGCAGCCGTTAAGGGCTCTTCCTCGCTCTTCGTTGCTCTTCTCCGTTCTTCTTCATCGTCTCCCCGTTGTGGCTGTGAAAAGCCCAACCACGTGCAAAGCATCAGGCAGCAAAGCATAGCAGCTCTCCAGAGAAGCAGCAAGATTAATCCCCTTCTCTCTCTCTCTCTTTCTCTCCCTATCTGGGCTAAGTCAGGTTTTTTTCCTTCTTCCCCTTGGGTTTGGGAAGGAGCGTCGTTTCCCCCTCACGCTTCGCGGGCATTTATAGGTGCGGCTGGGGTCTGTTCTGTTTGTATGCCCTCTGTTCCCTAAATTCTGACTGTTAAACTGTTTTACCTGGCATTTTGAGCAACTCGTGAGTTTGTTTTCTGCCGACCGTGTAGTGGGTTTGCAGTGACCTGCCCCCCCACCTTTTAAAACCCCAGCTAAAACTCAGAAAAACACACTGGAAGTTAGTAAATGAAGCTTTATATTTACAGCAATGCAAATATACAAGCAAATATTTACAAGATATAACAGATATTTACAGAAATATACAGTAAAATAGA
>VWZI01014991.1:0-33607 GCA_013396835.1 Psilopogon haemacephalus | reverse complement strand
CATAGGGCTCTGCCCATGTCAGCCACGAGTGCTGTTGTGTAAGCCTGGTGGGAAGCAGCCAGAGAGTGCTGGAGCAGTGCCCGTGATGTGCACTTGGGCAGCGCTGTCATGAGAGAGCTGCAGGACCATGAGGTGTGGAGGAAGAGGAACTGGGAGGGAGCTGAAGGGGTCTGGGAGTTCTGAGAGTGGCTGGAGTGGAATCAGGAGGGGCTGAGGCAGTCAGAGACCACTGAGAGCAGCAGAAGCAGAGCTGTAGAAGGCTGAGGGCAGCGGCAGCTGAGCTGGGAAGGGGCTGAGCGGGTCAGGGAGCTCTGAAAGCAATGGAAGCAGAGCTGGGAAGGGTCTGAATGGGTTGGAGATCACTGAGGGCTGTGGGAGCTGAATTGGGAGGGGCTGAGGGGTTCAGGGGCAGCTGAGGGAGGCATGACCAGTGCTGGGAAGGATTTCCAAGGGTTTTTGGAGTATGCTGAACACTGACAGAAGGCAGAACCTGACAGAGCTCTGCACAGTCAGTTTGGAGAATTCTGGCAGAGATGGGAATGACTTTGTTGGGTTTTTTTCTTGGTCACTTTTAATGACTTTTGAAGCTATTTTGATAATTTAAATGCCTTTTTACTGATTTTTTGAAGGTGTTTTGATTATTTTGGAGCATGTTTAATGGCTTTTGAAGATGTTTTGTGTATTTGAATTAATTTTTAATATTTTTGAGATATTTTAAAAATGTTTTAGAACAGGTTTTACAAAGCCGTTTGAGTGCCTTGAAACTCCTTAAAAGTCTTTTTGAAAATATCCTTAGGTGGCTTTAGGAAGATCTAAGGCTTATGAAATTTTTAAATATTTTTTTGAGGGGGTTTAAGAGTTTTAAAGAGATTTTGATGGCTTTTAGGGCAGTTTCAGACATTTTTTACTATGTCTGAAGAGTGTCAAACAGATGAATAAGCCTGGAGAGTAACTAAAATCTCTTCAGGATTGGGTTTTGTGGCTTGCGGGGGGTTTTAGAGAGATTTAAATCAAATATCAAGAATGTTGGATCAGCTCTGAAGGGATTTGTTGACTTCTGAAGATGCTTTGAGGAGTTTTGAAAGAGTCTTGATGATTTTCCAGGCATATTTTCATAATTTTAGAACACAGCCACTCCTTCCCCCCCCAAAAGTCTCTCCAACAGTCTTTAAGAGATTTTAATGCATCTTTAGGTGGCTTGAGGAGCTTCTGGGAGGTTTGAATGAATTGTGGTGAGGTTTTAGAGGCCTTTTTGAGGTTTACAGAGATGTTGTTTGTAATGCAGATTTAAGCTTGTTTCAGCCTTTTACAAGGGCGTGGAAGGCTGAAAGACACCTAGAAAGTCATTAAAGTCTCTACAGGAGTTGGAAGAGTTTCACAAAGGTTTTAATAACTTTTGGAAAGTTTTCTGATCTGTTTTGCTGATGTTTCAGACATACTTGAACACTTTGGCAAATGCAGAATTCATGGAAGTCTCTGTTCAGACATTTGAATGCATCTTTAGGTGTATTTAGGAACTTGGAGGAGTTTTGAAACTCTTCTACTGAGGTTCTTGGGTGCTTCAGGAGTTTTGAAGAGCTGTGCTTCTGAACAGCAGCTAAAGTTGAGCTCTTTGCTGCCTTCCACTGCCACCCACTGTTCCTTCCTGGCTCCTTTGCTGCTGGTCAGCTTGAACTGTGCAGTTTGTCCACTTTGGATACATATGGGGAATGGTTTGGGTTGGAAGGGACCTTAAAGCTCATCCAGTTCCAGCCACCTGCCATGGGCAGAGATGCCTCCCACCAGCCCAGGTTGCGCAGGGCCTCATATGGCCTGGCCTTGAACACTTTCATGGAGGGGATCCACAACCTCCTTGGGCAGCCTGCCCCAGTGTTTCCCCACTCTGGCTGTGGGAAATTTCTTTGTAGTCTCTGGTCTGGGTCTTCCCTCTCCTGGGTTTAATCCATTTCCCCTTATCTTGTCACTACAAGCCTTTATCCAAAGTCCATGCCCAGATTTCTTGTAGGTCCTTCCTGGTGAAGGAAGGAATTGTTACAGGTTTAAGAACTGGTATGTCTGAAACCAGTCCTCTGGGGGCCAGACAGGCCAGGAGGTGGACCAGAAAATGTCCTCTGTGTTATTTCATTCCCATAATCTTGCATCCACTGCTCTTACAAACTGGCTGCACTCTCAGTTCCACCCTTTTCTTCTTCCTCACACCCTTCACAGTGTGGATCTTTGCTATGTGCAGGAGGTTTGAATCAGAATAGTTTGGGTTGGAAAAAGCTTTTAAGATCCTAGAGTGCAGCTGTTGGGTTGAGCACTGCCTGGTGAGCACTGAGCCATGGCCCTCAGCGTCCCAGCTGCAGAGCTCTTGAACACCTCCAGGGTTAGAGACTCCAGCACTGCCTTGGGCAGGCTCTTGCAGGGCTTGATCCTGCAGTTTGTGTTGTGCAAGACTTGCACAGATTGCATCGTGTTGGAAGGGACCCTCTGTAATGGTTGGGCATGAATGCAAAATATGATTTTTGAAAATTGATATAGTTTATTGATTTTGTTATCCACTGCCAACCAATATTTTTATTAATAATGGGTTCTTAGCATGGTCATGAAAACATTATATGGAGGGAGATAAAGAGAGAATCTGGAACACTTAAGAAACATAACAAGCAACAATATAACAAATACTGAAATTGAAACTGGAAGGAGATTTTTTTGTTTTTTTCTTTACACCTTCTTGCCCACCTGGGGGCTCGAGAGGCTCCTTTCTGCTGCTAAGGTAGAAGGTAGTCAGATTCACTTGAGAATTTGCAGAATCTTGCTGGAGATTTGCCAAGAGGCTTTTGAGTGTTTACTCACAAAGTGGTCTCTTTGTATTTCCAGGGCTGCATTATAGTATCAGGCAGTGCCCAAAGTATGGGGGGAGGGGGGGTTGCTGTTGGTGGTTTCAAAGGTGTTAAAGGCTTTGGAGTTCCCCAGACTCTCTTCTCAGGAAGCTGGGGGTATAGCAGTCTCTGACCTGGTTCCTCTTGACTCCCAACAGCTGGAGACTTGCAGAGGAGTAGGTAGGATGCATTGAGATGGCAACACCGAGAGCACACAGAAGAGAAGCAATGGCAGTAGCAGCAGGCAGGAATACAGCAGCAGAGAGAGCAGAACAGAGCCTCGTGTTACCTTCTCATCTCCTTTTATCAATGCATGCCTGCGATTAGAGGGCCTTTGGCCAGAGATCACCCAATCAGAATGGCACTTTGCCAATTCTGACCATATTAGGTGAAACCAGGGCTTTTGTTTTCTCTTCCTGTGATTGCTTCTCCCAGCACAAAAGGTGGGGGTGCAGGGGAACATGTCTGGGCAAGGCAGGACATGTTCAGACCTATTCAGACCCACCACAACACCCTCAAAGGTCATGTTGGCCACCCCCTGGTAGTGACTAGGGACAGCTGCACCTAAACCAGGCTGCCCAGGAGCACATCAGCTGTGATCTGGAATGTCTGCAGGGATGGAGCCTTCACCACCTCCCTGGGCAACCTATTACAGTGTCTCAGCATTCTTCTTGTGCAGAACTTCCTCCTGATGTCTGACCTAATTCTGTCCTGCTCCAGTTTGAAACCATTGCCTCATCTCCTGTCCCCACCAGACCTTCTGAGCAGTCCTTGCCCAGCCTGCCTGTAGCTCCCCCTCAGATTTTGAAATGCAGCTCTGGGGTCTCCCTGAAGCCTTCTCTTCTGCAGGCTGAGTGGCCCCCGGTCTCTCAGCCTGCCTTTGTAGGGGAGATGTTGGTGGTGAATCAGAGCCAGAACCCCACCCTGTGCTGGGCTTGGTTTCACCTGGTTGTGGCAGCCTGAGAAAGTTGTTTGTGTGCTCCAGACTGCCTCAGGTGTGCAGGCAGAGCTCCTCCAGTGCTTTCTGACCAAGATGAGATCTTCTATACAGCTGACAGGTCAAATTATGTCTGCACTGCCTCTGGTGGCTTTGCTTAAATGGCTTTGTCCTGAGCTTTGCAGTGCTGAGTAGCTCTCTTCCAGGTCTTGCTGAGGGCAGCTTAATGCAGACAGGAGGGATGGTTCTGAACATTGTGGCAAAAAAGTGCTGCTGAAAGATGCTCAGGAGTCTCAGTTGTCACCTTCTGCTCTAGTGGTGACCACTGGTGTTAGACAGAGCTTTGTCATTGGAGTCTGCTCTGGTTGTGTGCATCGGTGCTGGGCTGGGGCTGTCCAAAGGAAGATGCCAGATCCTTACCTATCTGAGCCCTGTTTTTCAGGGTGTTGTGTGTCCTGTGTTTGATCCTAGAATCATAGAACAGTTTGGCATGGAGGGAACGTTAGGGATGCTCTAGTTCCAGCCACCTGCTGTGGGCAGAGACACCATCCAGTAGAGCAAGCAGCTCTAAGTTCTGCCCAGAACCTTCTCTTCTACAGGCAGAACAGCCCCAGCTCTCTCAGCCTGCCCTTGTGGGAAGAGCTCTTCCAGTCATCTGCTCAGGATCTGTCTGAACAGGCACACCTCAGCCATGTGCTGTGCAGAACCAGGCTGCTGCTGGTGTATTCCACGGATGCGTTTTAGCTTTTCCTGCCTGCAAGGTGCAGTTCCTGCACAGCTCAGGTAGTTTTTCTCCAGACATTTGTTTGTCAAGGTCATGGCTGTCAAATCTTGCAGCCTGGTGAGACTGCTGTGCACACAGCGGTGGAGGACTTGGTGCAGCCAGGCACTCTGTGGTGCCTTCAGTCAGATGTCTGTGGGGACAGCTGTGGTTGTCTGCAGCTGTCTTTAGGGCAGGGTCTGCTTGGCTGTCTAGAAGCAGGCTGTGCAGGCAAAGCTTAGAGTTAAGCCTCTTGACCCTGAGTGTTGTTCCCTGTAGCAAAGAACCTCATTTGCCAGTCTTTGCCTTTGGCTTCCTGTGGATGAAGGCCTTGAAACTGAACCCTGTGGCTTGAGTATGCCCCACTTGGGGTGAGAAGGCAGAGTTTTGCTGCTGTGTTTGGTAGTAGTTGTTCTGGTGTCCAAAGTTGCATTTAAAGAATGTTGCTGTGAGTTGACAACTAAGCCAAACCTTGCAGAGTTGCCTGGGTTCATTTCTGGGCCCCTGGCTCCAACAAGGACATTGAGGTGGTGGAGCATGCTTGAATTAGGCACTTTGAGCTGCAGCTGAGGATTCAGAGCTACCTTAGGAGAGTTGACCTCTTGTGATGTGTACCATGCTGGGTCTGTAGATCAGCTCTTGGATCTTGGTGGGGCTTTTGGGACACTCAGAGGGCACAAAGTGAGTGCAGATGGACCAATGGATGGACAGAGGGAGGGTGAAGGCTGCAAGTGGTGGGAGGGCTTAGTTCAGCAGCTGTATGGCTCTGGCTGGCTTCTGCCTACAATGGTGGTGGCAGCAGCTGATCCCAGAAGCACAGACTTCCAAACCCTGCCTGGATCATGACAGTCTCCTGACACCTCCTGACATCTAACACTGCCCAAGCAAGCCCTTGGGTATTCTTCCCACACACCCCACCCCATCTCCCATGGCAGGAGTTATCTCATATCTCTCTCCCTCTCTGTCCCCTTCATCACCTCTTGCATGAGGAGGCTGCAGGGTTCCTCCCCACCCCTCATCTATGAATACCCCTGCCTTGGCTTGTTGCGGGTTCTTTCAGCTCTCCACCTCATGCCAGCTTTTAGTCTCAGGACCTTCCATTCTTGTGCTCTTGCTTTCAGCCCAGTTCTTTAGATGCTTCCTCAGCTACAACATTTTCCGCTCCACCCTTCTAGCTGCAGTGGCAATGGAGGTGGGGGACATGGCCATGGGATAGCAGACAACAGGGATATTGATGGGCTAGGAATGAGGGAAGGGTCTGGGAATGGTCAGGCAGGAATTAGGCCTTGTCACCCACAAAGGGGACCAGATCAAGGGCCCAGCTGAAATATGTGTGCAGAAAATGGTAGAATCTGGCAGAATTTCTGGAGTTAGGAGTGGATTCCCCTGCACCCCAGCATGTATCGGCTGGGAGATTGCCAACAGAGTATGGGCACTGTGCCCTCACAGCAAACCTCATTTTCTCTTGGAGCTCCAAGAGAATTCTGAAGAGTAGACTGACAAAAATGGGCAGGAAGAGAAGGAAAGAGAAACCTTTCAAATGAATCTCTCTAGACTTCAGGTGTGTGAATGTTGCTGGAGGTGTCAGGTTTGCCCAGGAGACTCCTTCAGCATCACAGTGAAGTCTGAAGAGGTTTTGCAGGAAGCCTCTTCCTCCTTTGCTGCAGCTGCAGAGAGCAGAAACATCCCTTTCTGTGTGTTCTCAGGGCTTCTTTGTTCTTCTCTTGACTTGTGGCTAGCACAGAGTCAGTGGTGTCAGGGCAGGACCAGGACAACATCTCCTGGCAAATGCATCTGCAGACAGTAGAGCCCTGGGCAGGCAGTGGGAGGAACTTGCAGCCAAGGCCTGGGAGAGGTTGGCTGGAGGCAGCTCTCCTGTGGTGCTGCCCTGCAAGTGTCTGCTGGGGGTCGTGTGCTGGGCCAGGAGCTGAGAATGCACTTCTTCAGCCCTCCCATCTTCAGCAGCCCTGCCTGGCTGCTGTACCTGGAGCTGCCACCAGCAAGGCCCAGCTCTGCTGCACGGCTCTGGGCAATGCTGAGCCATCCTTTGCAGGTCAGTCCTCTCCTCTGAGCCCTTTGCTTCTCTCTGTCAGGGACTGTGTCCTCTTTCCATCAGTCCTTCCCCTCTGGGCTGGGGAAGAGCAGAGTTTGCAGATCTGCCCCTTGGAATAGCCCAGCAGGTAAAGAACCCAGACTGGAGGACAACATTAGGACCCCAGCCCATTAGTAATCCATGTAGCACCTCCCAGCCTCCTCCAGACCCTCCCGCCCACCACATTTCATTGCTCTAGGAGCTCTGAGGGACATCAGCTGTGGTGGGAGTCTGGGGGTCCCCCAGGTGGGTGGGGATCAGTTGTGGGCAAAGAGGTGGTGGTTAGGGTTGGGATGTGGAAGGTGTGCAGGAGACGATTGGAGATGTTTCCTTGATCAGCACTGCCCCCTCTGTTGTCTGAACCATGAGAGATCAAAGGGCACAGCCTGGGGCAGGAACCCACTGTTCCAGTGGGTTATTTGGGATCCAGGAAGCGCATCCATACACACACATACACACTCCACACAGGTACCCCACTCTGGTACAGTTCCAGTGCTTTATCGTAACTCAACTACTGAAATAATTAAAAGAGGGATGCACTGAAAACTACAATGCAGAGTAAGATATAGCAAAGAATACAGAGTAACTCTGCTGATCCAAGGGCATCTTATACTCACCCTATCCAACTGGCCAGCAACACCCCTGAGATGCATAAAGTGCAACAAAGCTGGTCAGCTGTCGTCTCCTAAGGTAGGTCACTCATTATGCTGGTGAGACTGGTGCCAATCAGCACAGGTACCTGGGCTCTTGGTGTGGTAATGGTTCAAGTATTAAGTGGCCAAGGCAGGAATGAGAAAATAAAATTGTTTCCAAAAAAAGCCACCCCCCACCAAACTATATGCAGAACTAGTTGAGGTTTATTTACAGGCTCCAGTTCAGTTGGGAAAAAAATCTTCAAAGGGTGCTTACGGACAAATTTAGAGATTTAGGAAAGTCAGAAAATGGAAAAGGCTAAGGTACAACACAGCTTTCACCAGTTACAAACCAGTTACCAGAACTTAAGGGGAGCAGCCTTTACTCACAGAGGTGAGGTGGGGAAATTGGTGATGATCCCTTGCTACATTTCTCTGTGGAAGCAGCCTCCTGCAAGTTATATCCAACCATGTGGATCCATGTGGCAAAAGTGCAGCCTCCATGAGACAAAGATTCGTGGAGCATCACTGCCTCAGCAGCACAGGAGGGAAGCCAAATTGCTGTTTCCCAGCCTGTGGTAGTGAGCAGGAAGTTGGGCTCCATGGTGTGGTGTGAGAGAAACCAGGTTCTGTTGCTGCCTGCAGCTCTCTCAAATGGACCTAAGAGCTTGCCAAGCTTGCAGACTTGCATAGCATGGTGCAGAAGTGGGGGAGTGTGCAAGAAATGGGAGCTGTGCAAAAAAATGAGAGCCATCCACAAGTGGGACCTCTCCAAACAGGAACACTGCAGAGCTGGAACTCCGTAAAGGTGGGAACCCAATGCTTTTTCCCTCACTCTGTTTATGGCTTTTCTAGAAAAGTGTCCATTTGCCATATATATACTGTGTGCAAAGAATCCAGCCAACCACCAGCCAATTCCCAGTGCGGGCTTCCACACGAGTCAATGTGCTTGTGTGTGTTGGGTTTAAGCTGGCTGCCCCTGAGCCCAAAAGCCTAATAAATGCTCAATCCAATTTGGAAGTAAAAGGTATAAAACTTTAACAATAAATAGGAGGAAAAAGGGTTTTCTTACAGAAGGTGGGAGAAAAGAGGAAACAGAATGCAGGGTATGGGGAAATGAGAAAAAAAATACAGAGGTTGGGGAGAAAGGGAACAAAGTACACAAAGTAGAAATACAATGTGTGGCAGGCAATGGAGTCCAGATGCTGAGATGGATGGTTTTGATGTTGGATGAAGGCAGGATGTAGGAATTTGATGCTGAAAAACAGTCCAAGTTCCAAATAAAAATGGTGGTACTCTCCATGTGTTGGCAGAGGAACACATGGTGGTCTCGCAGCAGAGCAGTTACTTCAGGCAAGCAGGGCTGAAAGACAGAAGACAAAATGTCTCCTATTTTTATAGCAAGGTCCTAGCAGGAAGTGGGAGTGGCTAACCATGACACCTGAAAAAAGGTCAGACCACCCCTTGGGAGGAGTCAGAGGGCCCCCAGTTGGGCCATGAAGATGATCAGAGGGATGGAGCACCTCTGCTATGAGGACAGGCTGAGGGAGTTGGGACTTTTCAGCCTGGAGAAGAGAAGTCTTTGAGGAGACCTTATAGCAACCTTCCAGTATCTGAAGGGGGCCTACAAGAAGGCTGGGAAGGGACGGTTCACAAGGTCTTGTAATGACAGGACGAGGGGGAATGGGTTCAAACTGGCAGAGGGGAGATTTAAACAGGCTGTTAGAAGAAAATTCTTCACAGTGAGGGTGGTGAGACACTGAAATGGGTTGCCCAGAGAGGTTGTGGCTGCTCCCTCTCTGGAGATGTTCAAGGCCAGGCTGGATGAGGTCTTGAGCATCCTGATCTAGTGGGAGGTGTCGCTGCCTATTGCACAGGGGGATTGGGACTGGATGATCTGTGAGGTCTCTTCCAACCTAAACCATTCTATGATTCTATGATACTCTTGTCCCTCCTCCCCTCCATCAGTAAACCAGGTGTGCTGGTTTTGTAGTCAGACTGCCACATGGTATCTCCATTTGCCTAATTGTAAATTCTGTACATCACTCACAGAGGTAGTTCCCTCCTCCCCAACAGGAGCAATTTGTTATGTAGAATGTGTACATTTCTGGGGCCTGGTTTTGCACATTCCTGTACGTACCACCTCACTTGACTATCATGGCTTCTTGGGTTTGTCTGATTTTGTTGCTTGCTACTAGGCCTAGAGCCCAACTTAGAATGGGAGAAGGAGCATGCACTGTCACGTCATGACTGACACTCCTGTCTTCAGTGTCGAGCACAGCCCAATATACTCCAACTAATTACTTTTCATGTTTTGGTTCTGCTCCTTTCATTTTTCTTGTCCAAAACCCCAATGGGCAATGGCATCCTTTTCTGCATTTGCCACAAACTCCTTACAGTGATGTCTTTCTCTACTGTAACCTATTCTAAAATAGGATGCAATTCTTAATATTGTTGGATTAGTGCCAAATGCCTTTTGCTGTTCTCCCCCCCTCAGTCAAACACAGCTTTCTTTTTTGTTATCTTGTATAAAGGCTTTAAACAAATGGCTAGTCCTGGTAAATATGAATGGCAGAACCCCACAGCTCTAAGAACCATAGAATTATAGAATGATTTAGGTTGGAAGAGACCTCAAAGATCATCCAGTTCCAACCCCTCTGTGCCATAGGCAGGGACACCTCCCACTAGATCAAAACCTCATCCAACCTGGCCTTGAACACCTCCAGGGAGGAAGCAGACACAGCCAGTTCCCTCACTGTGAAGAACTTCCTCCTAACATCCAGTTTCAATCTCCCCTCTGCCAGTTTAAACCTCTTCCCCCTTGTCCTGTCATTACAAGACCTTGTGAACAGTCCCTCCCCAGCCCTCCTGTAGGCCCCCTTCAGATACTGGAAAGCTACTATAAGGTCTCCTGGAAGCCTTCTCTTCTCCAGGCTGAAAAGCCCTAACTCTCTCAGCCTGTCCTCATAGCAGAGGTGCTCCATCCCTCTGATCATCTTCAAGGTCCTCCTCTGGACTCTCTCCAACATTTCCACATCCTTTTTGTGCTGGGGGCTTGGACATGTCTTCTGTTTTCTTCTATAAGTTTCCTCTTTTGCTTGGGTATCTCATGCCTGCCTGCATCCCAAGTGATGTGTAAGTATTTCACACTCTGACTAGGGCCTTGAATTTTCTGTGAATTGATTGCCCACCCATCCTGTTTCAAGCTGATCACTGTTTTGTCTAACTTGAAGGCAATCTGTTCCCCTTGCAACAGTATATCATCTATGTATTGTGTCATTTGTACCTTTGGGTTCAATATATGGATATATTTTTTCCAAGGACTTATGAATAGTCTGCTGACAATAAGTAGAACTGTGTTTATATCCCTGGGGTGAGTGTGTGAAAGTAAACTGAATTCTGTTCCATGAGAAAGCAAACTGATCCTGCCTTATCTTCAGGAATGGGAAAAGGAAAGAAGACATTGGCATTGTCTGACTGCATACCAAGAGCCAGGATGTGTTTGAATTTGATGGATAAGATTGGCTGCTGCTGCTGGAACAGCAGCAGTAATCTGAAGGGTGACCTGGTTTATCCCGCTGTAATGGATGGTCATTTGCCAAGTGCCATCTGATTTTTTGACTGGCCAAATAGGGGAATTGTAAGGTGAGTGGGCATGCCTTATGACTCCCACTTGCAGCAGATCCCAAATTGTACATTGGATTTCTTCTCTCCCTGCCAGGTATTTTGTACTGCTTCAAGTGTACTACTTTGGTACAATTAGAAATTGGTGCTTCCTCTGCTATTTTTCCCATTTGTACAACTCCACAGGCCCAACCAGTGCTGCCAAAAACCCATTGTTGTCCGTTTAGTTCTAACTCTAGCTCTTGAAGAACATCAGTCCCTAAAATACAGGTTTGTGCTATCATGACCTTACACAGCCTTGGTGCTTTATCTGCAATTTGCATTTTCAGGGACATTATCACTCCTAAGATAGGCCGATCCCCCAGACTCCAAGTGGGAGTGCATTCTCCCAGGTGTTTCTGTGAGTTTCCATGGATTAAGATGCTCTCACTGTCTGCCTGTTATGGTCAGACAAGGGTATGGTACATGTGGTAAAAGGGCGGTGATCCCACCGGCCCAGAGAGACATGAAACCCATTGGGCACTGGGGTTTGGCCACCTGCCTATTCCTGCTTCCCACAGGGACCACATCTAAAAATGGGTGTAATCTTTTCCATTTTCTGGTCTGCACCTCACTGCTTGTGCAACACATTTATCAGCCAGTTTAATACATTTTTTTCCTCCAGCTGTACCTTTGCCTTTTTTATTTCCGATAAAGCTTGCCTCTGAGTCAGCTGATCAACCCAAATGACTTGCGACTGCTCTTGCAGTTGCTGATTTTTTCCCCTGCTCAGCCTGTAACAGCCCCACAGTGATTTTGAATGCAATGAAAAGAGCCTCTCCCATCCACCCTGTTATCTGCAGCTTGACTGTGCTCTTACTTGCAGCATTTTGGATAAACTGTTAAAATATTTACCTACATCCATGTTTTTTTTTTTCCCCCCCATGGCTCTGGGTGTACCTTAGGACATTCTTCCTATTTATCCTACAGAGTATTGCAAGGTCCTGCCCCATGTAATATGATCTATGGGAGGTGCCTCAGTTTGCTTATCAGAATTGCTGCCTGCAGCCCTTCTTGTAAGAAATGTCTTCATCATTACTTTTGATTAACTGTCTCCTAGATACATCTACAACTATATACACTAGATATCTCTCCCAGCATGCTCTCATCAGCTGTGCATTCCACATGACAAGCCCCATAGTTAAATTCCCAGATATCATCCCCCTTTGCCATAAATTATGCTCCAGTGGGTTCCTTTGGGATGCAAGAAGCATACACACACACACAAAACCCCCTCTGGGCACAGTTCAAATGATTTTTTATAACACAACTACTGAAATCATTACAAGAGAGATATACTGGAAACTACAATGCCAAGTAAGGTATAGCAAAGAATACTGAGTAACCCTGTTGATCCCCATCCAACTGGCCAGCAACACTCCTGAGATGTGTGGATTGCAAAGCTGGTCAGCTGCTGTCTCTTAAGGTAGGTGTCCCCACATTGAAACAGCACTTGTTATGCTGGTGAGACTGTCTTATGGATGTATACAAAATTAATTAGTGGTTATTTTTATATCCAGGCAAATAATAACTATGAAAACTGTTTTTTAATATTAGATCTCACCAGAAGAATCATAGAATGGTTTAGGTTAGAAGAGACCTCAAAGATCATCCAGTTCCAACCCCCATCATTGGTAGGGACACCTCCCACTAGAAAAAGTTGTTCAAGGCCTCATCCAACCTGGCCTTCAACACTTCCAGGGAGGGAGCAGCCACAACTTCTCTGGGCAACCTATTCCAGTCTTACCACCCTCACTGGAAAGAACTTCCTCTTAACATCCCATTTAAATCTCCCCTCTTCCAGTTTAAACCCATTCCCCCTCATCCTGTCATTACAAGACCTTGTGAACAGTCCCTCCCCAGCCTTCCTGTAGGCCCTCTTCAGATACTGGAAGGCTACTATAAGGTCTCCTCACAGCCTTCTCTTCTCCAGGCTGCAGAGTCTCTTAGCCTGTCCTCATATCAGAGCTGCTCCAGCCCATCTTCATGACCCTCCTCTGGACTCGCTCCAACGTTTCCATGTCTTTGTTGTGTTGGGGGCTTCAGGACTGCACACAGTGCTCCAGGTGGGGTCTGAGGAGAGCAGAGTAAAGTGTTGCCCTGCTGGCCATGCTTCTCTTAATGCAGTCCAGGACACAGTTGCCTGCCTGGGCCGCACACGCATACTGTTGGCTCACGTTGAGCTTTTCATCAACCCAGACCCCCAGGTCCTTTTCCTCGGGGCTGTTCTCCAGCCATTCACCACCCAGCCTGGAGTTGTGCTTGGGGATTGCACTGACCCAGGTACAGGACCTTATTTACAATGTTCAAATGCATGGTTGGGGTATCTACACACAGGGAAAATAGGTAATCTAGGACCAAGGAAAACTGGCAGAAATATTAACAATTTAAACAGTTGGAAAGAGAATCTTGCTGCCACTATGCTGCTTGCCCTCAAGGGAGACCTGAGAGGCTTCTTTCTGCTAAGGCAGAAAGCACAATGGGATTTAGTTACAAAATCAGGTCTTGTAATTACAAGGCAGCTTTTCAAATGTTTACTGACAAAGTAGTCTTTTCTAGGGCTGCATTATAGTATCAGATAGCACCCAAAGCACATGTAGAGGTTGCTGTCAGTGGTTTCAAAGCTGTTAGTGGCCTTGGAGTTTTCCCAGGGCTCCAGCAGGAAGCTGGGGGTTTAACACAATCTCTGACCTAGTCTTGGCTCCTTCCAGGATGGACAGTGTGGAGGCAGACATGATGAGGCAAAGCACAGCATAGCAGGTCAGAGAGCACATCAGAGCAGAGCATGTTGCTTGCAGCTTAGCTCCATTTATATTATTTGCCTGAGTGTAATGGCTCCTTTAGCCACAGAAATTCACCAATCAGAATGCCACTTTGACCAAAATGACTGTATTAGGTGAAACAAGGGCTTGTTTTTACCCTTATTTGGGCAAGACACGAACGAGTGCAAAACAGAACAAGTCTGGCCAAGTCGTGTACCCTGAACTGGGTGTCTCCAAGCTTATTGTCTTCTCTCCCATGATCTGCTCCCCCCGGATAGCGGGGAGGGGGAGCAGGGAACATGCCTGGACACATTTTAGGCCTATTGGCCTTCCACAGCAGACTGGTGCTGCTCAGCTCAGCCATGTAGGCTCTCGGTATATATGGGTTCAGAATTCTGTGACATATGGCCAGGACAAAGCTCCTCCCTTATTTGGCAATTTGTTACATCTTTCCCCACTGTTCATGTGCATAGTTTGCTTCGGTGGCCACATGACCCCCTGCTGAGGGGAGCCTTCATTATCTTCAGCTTCCTCTGCAGTGCCTTTCAAGGTCATTACTGGCTCTACATGCTGATTGGCTGTCCTTGCCTTTGATTACAGGGATGGTACTTGGAGGCTGTGTTTTTCTTGATTTTAAGACTTTAGATCTTGCAGGCCTTGTTCTTCCCCAGGTCTTATCTCTGGTAGCCTAGCAACTGTTGGCCTGTTGCCCTAAGTCCACTCAGCCACATATCAGTTCTTCCCTCTTACATCCCACCACATGATCAGGCATAGCCAATAGCCAATAGTATACAACCTTATCACTAAATATGCAAATTGCTTGGTTAATCATATTTTGCACACAAGCTAAAATCACAGAATCATAGAATGATTTAGGTTGGAAGAGACCTCAAAGATCATCCAGTTCCAACCCCCCATCTTAGGCAGGGACACCTCCCACTAGATCAGGTCGCTCAAGGCCTGGTCTTCAACACCTCCAGGGAGGGAGCAGCCACAACCTCCCCGGGCAACCCGTTTCAGTGTCTCACCACCCTCACCGTGAAGAACTTCCTCCTAACATACATTTCCCCAAGTCTTATATCTGGTAACCTAATGACTATTGGCCTGTTGCCCAAAGTCCAATCAGCCACATACTAACTCTTCCCTCTTACGTCTACTTGCCAACAGCACAGGGCTGAAGAACAGGGAATGACAATACTGTCAGTCTCAGGGTATCTCAGTCTGCTAATCACAGGAACTTGTGGTCACAGCACAGGGATTAGAGGGCTGACCCTGTACCATGGCAGGAACTGTGAGTTTGAGAGCCCTTCTCCATTCCTTGTCTCAGCTGCATGTTGGGTGTTGGGAGGTGTCAGGAGTCAAAGACTGTCATAAGCCAGGCAGGATCTCAAGGTTTGAGCTCCTGGGCTCAAGTGTTCTGTCTTCTCTATGCCACAGCAGTGACCTCTTCCCCTGCCATCATGGCCTCCCAAAAGGACCTGAACAAGAGGTGGGAGAAGCAGCAGCCAGAAATGGAGGAGTTGAAGTGCAGCCCCAAGGAAGAGACGGAGGAGGAGAAGGTGGAGCATGACAATATTGAGAATGACTATGAGAATGATGAGTATGAGGAGAAGGTTAATGAGAATGAAGATGACCAGAAGGAGGAAGAGGAGGAGTATGAGGAAGAGAATGACATCTTGGCAGCCCCCTCTGTACCACCTAAACAGCGGAATCAGTGCCCTGAGTGTGGGCAGAGCTTCCCATCTGGCTCAGAGCTGTTGAAGCACCACTGCCCCCACTCTGGCACTCGGCCCTTCATTTGTGGCGACTGTGGCAAGAGCTTCACTACAAGCTCGAGACTTCTCCAGCACAACCTCATCCATACCGGAGAGAGGCCCTTCACCTGCCCTGACTGCAGTAAGAGCTTCCGGCACAGCTCTACCCTCATCAGACACCGTCGTATTCACAGTGGTGAAAAACCCTACAGCTGTGTTGAGTGTGGACAGAGTTTCCGCCGGAGGAGCCATCTCAACGCCCACCATCGGACTCACACTGGCGAGAAGCCCTTCACCTGCCTCGACTGCGGTAAGAGCTTCAGCGAGAGTACCAATCTCTCCAACCACCGCCGTATCCACAGTGGGGAAAAACCCTACAGCTGTGCTGACTGTGGCCAGAGCTTCAGCCACAGGAGCTATCTCAACATCCACCGTCGCACCCATACTGGAGAGAAGCCATTCTCATGCCCTGACTGTGGTAAGAGCTTCCGTCAGAGTGCCAATCTCAGCAGCCACCGCCGTATCCATAGTGGAGAAAAACCCTACAGTTGTGCTGACTGTGGCCAGAGCTTCAGCGACAAGAGTACTCTTATCCGGCACCATCGCACCCACACTGGTGAGAAGCCTTTCTCCTGCCCTGACTGTGGCAAGAGCTTCAGCCAGATCTCTGGACTCACCCAACATCGATTCACTCACATTGGAGGGAAGACCTTCACCTGCCCCGACTGTGGCAAGAGCTTCAGGATGATGTCTACCCTCCGCAATCACCGCTGCATTCACCCAGTAGAGAGACTGTTCCCCTGTTCTGAGTGTGGCAAAAGCTTCACGACAAGCTCCAGTTTCATCCGGCATCGACTCACCCACAGCGGTGAGAAACCATACAGCTGTGCCGACTGCGGCAAGAGCTTCAGCCGGAGCTACAATCTGACGCAACATCGCCTCATCCACACTGGTGAGAAGCCCTTCAGCTGCCCTGACTGTGGGAAGAGCTTCAGCCAGAACAGCTATCTGACCCGACACCGTCTCATCCACACTGGTGAGAGGGCCTTCACCTGCCCTGACTGTGGGAAGAGCTTCTTCCAGATCTCTACTCTCCGCATCCACCGCCGCATCCACACCAGAGAGAAGCTGTTCCCCTGTGCAGAGTGCGGCAAGAGTTTCACCACAAGCTCCAGTTTTATCCGTCACCAACTCATCCACAGCAGTGAGAAGCCATACAGCTGTGACGACTGTGGTGAGAGCTTCAACCAGAGAGACAATCTGACCCAACACCACCACACCCACACTGATGAGCAGCCCACACTGTCTTCTAACTTTTCCATTGGTACACAGAAGCAAAAATAAGAAGACAGAGCCTTTCCCAACCAACTTCTCAGTTCCACCTGTGTTTTACTTAGGCAATCCCTAACAGAACCTTCTCTCCTGAGACAGCAGGTTGAGCTAGAGCATATTTAAGCTTTGAACCTCATGACTGACATGCACTGAAGGGCACTGATGGGGCAGCAGAATTCCTGTTGAAAGCACAGAGTCCACAGTAAAGCAGCAAGACCACTGCTGGGGCAGTGGCAATGTGTTTATTTCTCACCCTTGTGGGCCTGCTATTCTGGGGAGGTTATGTTGGGGAGGTTATAATTTCTTTCTCACTGCCTGAGATTAATATTAAGAATTTTGTTATGCAAGTCTCCAAGATTTTGAGTCATCCTTACATGAGCTCCTTAAGACTGTTGATCTGTTACAGGCTTTGTGGAGTCTGGTGCTATCATAGCACAGAAGGATACAGCCCTTGGGTGGGGACATACTGAAATATGCCCTGAGGCAGTTGGTCCCTGGGTGACAGGGGGTGTGGAAGGATTTGAGCATATTCCTGGGATGGTTATCGCCTCCCATAGCCTGGGACTTTGCCCCAGCAGAGGTGAGGATCCTTGGCAAACTGGCTCACCAGCTGGCAAAAGGATGCCTCACCTACCCCAGTGAGAACCAGCAGCTCCTTGCACTCTCCTGGGGCCTGGCCTATGCTTGCCAAGCCACAGTTCAGTACTCTAAGAGGAGTGTGGCTGAGGCCCCCAAACATTACTTGAGTATACCATGGTTGAGATGGAGACCAAAACAGCAGTCAGAGTGGTTGCTGCAATAGTGAAAAAGAAGGAGTGTAGAAGAAAGTCAACAGGTCCCTACCATTGATTAATAAGGGAGGAGGAAGACTCTGACTCTGACCAAGGGGCAGGTACATCAGCTGAGAGATCAGAGGCAGTGAATGAGAGGAACCAAGAAGCAGAGACTGTTCAGTCCTTCTGCAGAGCTAAGAGACATTCTCAAGGATTACAGCTGCCAGCAGGAGAGCAGATTGCTGCTTGGCTGCTCTGGTGCTGGGAGAAGAGGGCTGACAGGCAGCTGTTAGAAGGGAAAGAGTTCAAGTAACTGGGGCCCATTGCCAGGAAAGGATGAATCAAGAAAGGAATTCAAAGAGAAACAGATCTGTGCAGTCTCTGGAGGTGAGTCCTGTTAAGTGTCAGGCAGATGTCCATGCAAGGAGGCCCTTGTGAGTTTTGAAGGGAAGTGGAACACTGCAGATTAAGGCATCCAGTGTCTAAGAGAACTAGCAGTGCTGGAAGTTGTCTATGGTGAGCTAGATGATCCCAGGGTCTCCACAGATCCAGAGGATGTCCCATGCACACAGGACACATGGAGGAAGGTGATCTAAGGTGCCCTAGCATCATCCTGAAACAGTATAATGATGCGATATTATCTGGAGGAGGATACACAGCCTGTGGAACCAATTTTGACCTGTCTCCAGAATTTTGAGGATAACTTCTGTACCAACTCATTGCCATGAGTTAGTACTTCATGTACCAGGCATACCCAAGAAATCAGTCCTCTCCTGCCCCAGTCAGAAGGAAAGGGAGCCCCAGACCCATGTCACATGGAGCACTCTGGTTTTTCCTGTGTGACCAGGGGAAAGACAGGAGAAAGTAGATTGGTGAACTCACTCCTGAACTACAAGCTCATGTACATGAACTGAGAGGAAAGACAATGAAGAAGGGGTCATCTAACAAGGCAACAAAGGTCGCTGCTGTAGAGAGCACAGAGTGTAATCAATTATATTCTAGGTGGAAACAAACTGAGGTTACATCCCTTGATCCTGATGTGGGAATCTCTGGCCAGGCACTGCCGAGATCAGACAGTGAATACTGTGATGAAGAGCAGGAGTAAAGGGTCCCTTGTCTTTGCCCTGTAGGAGGAAAGGGATGAGAGAGTGTACTGGACTGTATGGATTCCATGAGCTGGCACATCAAAGCCACAGAAGTGTAAGGCATTGGTAAACACTGATGTCCAGTGCACAGTGATGCCATCAGGGCACAAAGATGCTCAATCCATCTGGATCTTTGGTGTAAGAGGAGAATGTGAGCAGCTGTCTGTACTAGAAGCTGATGTGAGCGTAACAAGGAACAAGTGGGAAAAACATCCCACTGTGTCTGGTCCAGAGGCCAGTTGTATTCTTCTTGTAGACTGCATCAAGACGGGGTACTTCAAGGACCCAAAGGGCTTCTGGTGTGGCCAGGGCAAATGCAGAGAAGGTGAGAGAACTTCCTACCCTGCCTGGCTCCTCCATTGTGGGATTGCTGCAGGTTAAGAACAACAGGTGCCAATTGCTATCAGGACAGTGCACCAGGAGCAATATCACACAATCCAGGATTCCCTCTCCTATCCACAAACTGATTCATCAGCTGGAGATCCAGGAAGTGATCAGCAAGACACACTCACCTTTCAACAGTCCCATCTGGCTAGTACAGAAAGCTGATGGAGGGTGGAGTTTAACAGTGGACAAGGCAATGCTGCTACTGAGTGCTGCTGTATCACACATGCTGAAACTGCAGTATGAGCTGGAGTCAAAGGCAGCCAAGTGTTAGCTACGATCAGCATTGCCAGTGCATTCTTCTCAATTCCACTGGCAGCAGAGTGCAGGCCAGAGTTTGTTTTCACCTGGAGGAGTGTGCAGTATACCTGGAATTGACTGTCCCGGGGGTGGAAGCACAGCTCCACCATTTGTCATGGACTTATCCAGACTGCACTGGAAAAAGGTGGTACCCCTGAACATCTACAGTGCATTGGTGACATCATTGCATGTGGAACAAGGCAGAAAAGGTGTTTGAGAAAGGATTGAAAATAATTCAGATTCTTCTGAATGCTGGACTGGCCAAAAGGCAGAGATTTTGGAGCATCACCTGAGGAAGTGGTTCATGCACAGGAGGTACCACCATACAATGAGTTTACCTGAAGATGAAAGGCTTTGGTTACTGATGAATCCTGTCACGTGGTAGGAAACCATCAGCAATGGAATGCTGCTGTATGGAGTCCTACATGACAAGTTGTCAAGGCCACTGAAGGAGAAGGTGAATTGAGACAATATGTGGAAGTGAAAGCCATGCAGCTGGCTCTGAAGATCGCTGAGAGAGAAAAATGGCCAGGACTCTATACAGATTCCTGGATGGTGACTAATGCCCTGTGGCAGTGGTTACAACTATGGAAGAAGATGGATTAGAGTGATTGGCAATGCAAAGGTAAGCCCATTTGGGCTGCTTCATTGTGGCAGGACATTGCTGCTCAGGTAGAAAACCTGACTCTGAAAGCACTTCATGATTATGCTCACATACCTAAGAGCTATGCTAATGAAGAACACCAGAACAGTGAGCAGGTGGAAAAGGCTGCCAGAATGGATGTAGCTCAAGTGGATCTGGACTGGGAGCATATAGGTGAACTGTTTGTAGCTCGATGGGCCCGTGAAACATCAGGACAACTAGAGAGACATGCTACCTACATATGGGCTTGTGACCAATGGGTGGACCTGCCCATGGAAGCCATCACACAGGTCACATGTGACTGTGAAACCTGTGCTGTGATCAAGTGAGCCACCAGAGTGAAGTCTCCCTGGAACAAAGGGAGTGGCTGGGCTTTCACTATGGTGTGGCCTGGCAGACTGACTCACTATGGTGTGGCCTGCCACAAACACGCCAGAGCAACTGCTGCAACCTCAGCATGGCAGAGGCACCTACAGGTTGGTTAGAAACATACCCTGTAAACCATACCCCAGCCTGCAGCTCCACCTTAGGCCTTGAAAGGCAAATCCTGTGGCAACAGAGTGCCCCCGAATGAATCGAATCCGACACTTCAGGACTCACTTCAGGAACATACCATCAGTTCCTGGGCCAAGAACCTTGGCATTGAGTGGGTGTATCACCTTCCCTATCATCCACAAGCCTTTGGGAAGATTGAAAGATACAAAGACCATGTTGAGAGCTACTATTGGATAGTAGGGCATGGAAGCACTGGGATGCAAATTTAGCAGAAGCCACTTGGCTGGTTAATTCCAGAGGATGTCCACCTGGAGACCAGTGACAAGTAGTCAGTGTTGGGACCAGTGCTGTTTAACATCTTTGCAAGTGATATGGACAGAGGAATTGAGTGCACCCTCAGCAAGTTTGCAGATGATTGCAGATGACACCAAGCTGCATGGCACAGTTGACTTACTAGAGGGCAGGGATCCATTCAGAGGGACCTGGACAGGCTGGAGAGGTGGGCCCAGGCCAACCTCATGAAATTCAGCAAGGCCAAGTGTAACGTCCTGCACCTGGGTTGACACAATCCCAAGGCTGGGAGGGGAATGGCTGGAGATGTTCTGCTCCTCCAGATGTTCCTTGGAACTGTTCAAAACAGCAGAAGCAGGATATTCTGCTGTTGGGTACCAGCACCAGCTTGATTTCAGCCACTGTGTCACTCCTGCTCCCTCTGAAACTCCATGAGTCTGAGTCCCTCTTAATGCATCACTTCCTACAACACCTAACTCACATCCCAGCACTTATTTTTTCCTGAGTGTTAAATCTCTCACAATGAATGTCTGCATTGCCCACCAAGTACATCCAGGCCCTTGAGCAAAGACACTTCCATAAATGGGTTTGCCTCTCCCCATTGGAGGAGCAACCCACACTGTTTTTCCCAGCCACTTTCCCATGTATGCTACAGGGACCTTATCTCCCCTCACAGTGTGTAAGGCTTCCATTTGGGCAGAACCAGGACAGTTAGCAGATCATGCAGTCATGGAATCATAGAATGGTTTAGGTTGGAAGGGACTTCAAAGATCATCTGCTCCTGACCCCGCTGTGCCATAGGCAGGGACACCTCCCACTAGATCAGGATGCTCAAAACCTCATCCAGTCTGGCCTTGAACACCTCTATGGAGGGAGTAGCCATTATCACCCTGGGCAACCTGTGCCAGTGATTCACCATCCTCACTGCAAAGAATTTCTTCCTAACATCCCATTTAAATCTCCCCTCTTCCAGTTTAAACCCACTACACCTCATCCTGTCATTACAAGACTGTGTAAATAGTCCCTCCCCAGCCTTCCTGTAGGCCCCTTTCAGATACTGGAAGGCTACTATAAGGTTTCCTTGAAGCCTTCTCTTCTTCAGGCTGAAAAGCCCACACTCTCCTAAGCCATTTTGAATGTTTGCCTTTTAAACCATGTCCAACCAGTTCCATCTCAGAATCTCTTCTGCATGAAGTTTATTACAGCCTCTGTGCAGAGAGCCCAAACCTCTGACCACAAGCACTGATAACCTTCCCTGCCCTGCCACAGAATGTTCTCCAAACCCATTCACTGTGTTTAGTGGCTCAGGCTCTGTCCTGGGGATCTCTGAATTGAAACCCCAGCTCTCTAGGGGAGGTGGAACAACCACTTTGAACTATCCTGTGCTTTTGATGCATATTTTTCATTAGAAAAAAAGGCCCAACCTCTATGCAATCTTAACTTCATCTTGTACAGAGTCTCCCCTTTGGAGGGCCCTAAAAGCTGTCCAGGATGAACCCACACTGAATCTCACAGTGGGAATCTCACAGGCCCTTGGCCTGCAAGCTGTAAGACAACAACCTCTGCAAGTGGCGAGATCCCATCTCCACTCTCAGGAAGCCTCAGTGGTACAAGAAGGAGCAGAACATGAGGAAACTCTCTCTAGGCTTGAGGATTGTCCCCTTCTACAGAACTCAGACTGTCTTCCACAAGCAGCAGTCTCCATAACTGCCCACTGACACACAGCCTGTGCTCTCCCACTCCTTTCTCTCAAGGATTCTGCATGCACCAAGGTGTCTGTGGCTAGGAGAAGCAGGTGAAGTGATAGTCCTGGTGACAATAACTCAACGTGAGCAATAATACCATGAACTCTGTATAGCAAAGAAAGAACCGACCATGGCCAAAAAGAAAGCCACTCCTCACCACCTGCTGACTCAGAAGGACCACCAGTTGCAGCAGTCATCCTGGTCCTCAACAACTGGTGGGAGATCAGTCTGAGTGCTAATGGTGATAGTCAAAGTGAGTCCACTGACCCCTGTTCACACAAACATCCTTTCTGCTTACGTGGATAATGGACCAGTAGTCTGGAGAAACCTCTTCCAGATCATTTCTGTTCACTTTCTCCAGCAGATGCTCACAATCAGAGGCCACTCAACTACCAGGAACTTCTTCAAGATAAAGGTTTCAGTCCTCTTTGGTGGAGGCTCTTTCCACGTGGAACACTCCTCTTACCACTGAACTTGGCACCAGGTCTGCTCTGTTAAAATGGGTAACATTCATAGTGAATTAAAAGAACTGACACATGCAGCTGAGCTAGGAGGAGCCAAGAATCTGCTGGAGGCTTACAAAAGCCATGGAAGGGAGCACCACTGGTGCACCACTGCTTTTCTCAGTTTGTATTTTCCATGGGTGGTGCCATCCCTGGAGAAACACATCAGAAAAGCAAAGTACTGCATGGACAGCAGCAGGGTGAAGCCATAAATACAGCAAGAAGAAGTTTGCCATGAGTCAGCAACGCCACTGAAGAGAAGGTCAGGTCCTCCAGCCTGCTCCGTTCTCAGCTCCTGGGGACAGCCAAGAGGCAAGGAATGAAGGGAGCCTTGTCTTTCCCAGGGTTAGGAAAAGAGACTGGAGAAGAACAGCTGAAGACCAGAGAGTAACCAAAGGCAGGCTCAAGGACCCCACTAGCCAGTCACTTTACCTTTTTTAATGTATTTTGTACAAATACTTGAGAAAAATACATCAAGTATGAGCTGTTAAGCTGTGAACACTCAGGTGAACCAAAGCAGCCTGTGGATACAGAAAATCACCAGATAAAAGGGCAATTATCTAATAAAAAAGGGCTGGGAGGAACCTGAAAAGACAGCAGGATAAAAATCTGTTGCCCATACTGTAACTATGTGGCTGCTGAGTGATTCATAGAAATCAGTCAGGGTTGGAAGGGACCACAAGGATCATCCAGTTCCAACCCCCCTGCCATGCCCAGGGACACCCTACCCTAGAGCAGGCTGCCCATAGCCTCTGCCAGCCTGGCCAAAAATACCTCCAGGGATGGGGCCTCAACCACCCCCCTGGGCAACCCATTCCAGGGCCTCGCCACTCTCATGCTGAAGAACTTCCTCCTCACATCCAATCTGAATCTCCCCACCTCCAGCTTTGCTCCATTCCCCCCAGTCCTGTCACTACCTGATAGCCTAAAAAGTCCCTCCCCAGCTTTTCTGTAGGCCACTTCAGATCCTGGAAGGCCACAAGAAGTTTACCTGGGAGCCTTCTCTTCTCCAGCCTGCAAAGCCCCAACTCTTTCAGTCTGTGCTCATAGTGGAGGTGCTGCAGCCCTCTGAGCATCCTCCTGGCCCTTCTCTGGACACACTCCAGCATGTCCACATCCCTCTTGTAATAGGGGCTCCAGAACTGGATGCACTACTCCAGGTGGGGTCTCACCAGGGCAGAGTAGAGATTGAAAAGAGCTTTCCCCACACAGAACATGAAGAGGACTACCCAATACAGGGGATTTATTATTTCCTCTAGCAGTGGCAGGAATGATCCATATGTTATGCTGTGAGGGATCTCCAAGGAGGCTCTGTCTGTGTGAAGGCACAGGACATACTTTTGGTGGTGGTAGTGCTGGTTCAGGCTTAAATCAACTGCCCCAACCTCTCACTGCATTTGTGAAACCTGCTGCAAGAATTGAAATTTAAGTGGCATTTTATTCCCCATGTTAAGTCTTCTGGGAACAAACTCACCACCCTCCACTGAGGAGCTTTTTGCACCAGTGGTGCTCCTCACCGTGGCACATGAGGTACCCACCTTGGAGGGGAGCAGCACAAAGAAACTTTGCTATGAGGAGGGAGACAGTGAGGGCAGTCAGCTCTTGGCACGCAGGACGGACAAGGGGTTGGATGTCCCCTCAGCAGGCCCTCCCAGCCCTTTCATGTTCTAGCTTGGCCCCAGCTGCCCCAAGTGACAGGAGCTGGAACCTAAGCAGCAGTGAGAGGAACGCTGTGGAAGTGAGGTCCTGCAGGACCAGGCAGAGAGGAGGTAGCACCACTGCCCCATGGGCAGCATTCTCTGTTCCACGGATCCAGGAACCATTGCAGTAACCCTCCACAGAGCCGCGTGGGAAATTGAGGCTGCCACAAGCAAGCTCAGGTTGTTCAATAAAATACTACAGACACAGATTAACCTCCCTCACCTGGCATTTATTGTTTCATCTGTCTCTGGGGAAGGTACAAGTGTGATGATAGACTGGAGACATTCTGGTTTTGTATCACAGAATGTCAGGGGCTGGAAGTGACCTCAAAAGATCATCTGTTCTAACCCCCACCCTCCACTGCCAGAGCAGGATCACCTACAGCAGATCACACAGGAACACATCCAGGCTGGTCTTGAGTGTCTCCAGAGAGGGAAACTCCACAACCTCCCTGGGCAGCCTGTTTCAGTCACACATAGAGTGAAAAAAATTTTTACGTGGAACTTCCTATCCCTCAACTTCCACCCATTGACCCTTGTCTGGGCATCACCAAGAAGAGCCTGATTCCATCCTCTTGGCACTCTGTACCTATCTGTGTTCCCCTTCTGGTCTGAGTTTTGCCAGAAATTTGTTGTCCATCCATATAGATGTCCTGGGAATTGTACTTGACATCTTGTTTGTTGGGACAGACTGCTTTGGAGCTTGGAGGAGGTGACCTCTGAATATTACATAGCCTCCTTGACTCTCCCTCTTCCCTCCAGAGCCCTGTGCCATAAAATTCTATCAAGCTGATCTCTGAAGAGGCAGAAGTTGGTTCTCCCAAAGTTCAGCACTGAGATCTTTGGGTTTTGCCCTTCTTCCTCCCCTTGCAATTCTGAACTCCATGGCCACCTCAAGATGCTTTCTAACTTCCTACAGCAAGGTACCACACTGAATCCCACCAGATAACCACACAATAACAATCCCCAAAACATTTTTTTTCTTAACCCTGTCCATAAATCAAAGGATATCAATATTCCAGAGATGGGTGACACAAACTCCCCTCACAGAAGCCAGCAAGAATGCATTTAAGAACAACAGATCAAGATCACCTTTTGTCCACAGTCCTCACAGAGAAATATTTGTGAGAAATGGCTTCCACTCTCTCCAGTCAGCTGGAGGACTCCACTCTCCTGCTTCACCACAGTGTTCCTGCCACACAGAAACTGCCAGACACGAAGCCACCAGCCCTCCCAAAACTCCATGTGTGGTAGTGCATGGTGGCACCTCCTCAGCAGGCAGGTCACCAGATCACCCCCAGCCTCTGCTCCCTTCTTTAGCATCCCACCTCTTCATCTAATGCCCAGAACCAAGCTGGGCTTACAGGGTCAGCTCAGGTCACAGACCAGTCAGTCCTGGACAAAGGTAAGGCACCATCTTCACTCTCAGGGTGCCAGAACAGAAGGGAGCTGCACAACAGCAGTGATGGTGTAGCTGTGACAACCTGAAAGTGTGGGTGACAGAAGGATTTTCAAGAGCAGGTGACATGGGAGGAGGGAGAACCAAAGGAATCCCTCACACACCACTCCCTGAGTCTTTTAGGTGAAATGAAAACTGGCAGAGGAAGACTAAGCCAGCAAAGCCCTCCCAGCAGAGCAGCCCTTCTTCAGAGGTGCAGGCTGCAGGGTTGGACACCAACCACAACCTTTGATGAGGTTGCTGTGCATCAGCATCCCCCAAAACACGAGGACAGGAGCAGGTCTGGTTTCAGCCAAGGGCTGTGAAGGTTGAGTTCATTAAGTGTCTGTCAAACACACAAAGGGAACAGAGAGCACCACAAAGAAATGCCCATGACAAAACAAATAATTCTTCATTCAGTAAAGGCTCTGGATTGCATTAGACCAACCCTGGGGCAACGTAATGAAAGAGGAGGACAAAAAGAAACAGAATAATTACTCATGCACAGAATGAGGCAAGAATCCTACTGGAAAATATGTGCAAATCCTTGCAATTAAATCTAATAATGCCTGCTCACCAAGGGCTGAACTACAGGAACATGAAGTTTGATATTCCTACATTTAAGAGGGTTGTGAGAGCTTCCATGAACTGGATGGACACTTAAGAATTCTGTATATAAATTCAGGCAGTTGCTCCTTGCCCCACACCACTGAGAAACTGCTCTGTGAGGGAAGCCACCAAGTTCTTGGTGAGGAGAAGCCTCCCAACCACAACTGTCTCCAAATTTCATACCATCATAGAGTGGTTTTAGGCTGGAAGGGACCTCAAAGATCATCCAGTTCCAACCCCCCTGGGCCACAGGCAGGGACACCTCCCACTAGAACAGGTCCCTCAAGGCCTCATCCAGCCTGGCCTTGAACACATCCAAGGAGGGAGCAGCCACAACCTCCCTGGGCAACCTGTGCCAGTGTCTCACCACCCTCACTGTGAAGAACTTCCTCCTAACATCCAGTTTCAATCTCCCCTCTGCCAATTTGAACCCATTCCCCCTCGTCCTGTCATTATAAGACCTTGTCAATAGTCCCTCCTGTAGGCCTCCTGTAGGCCCCTGTCAGATATTGGGAGGCTGCTATAAGGTCTCCTTGAAGCCTTCTCTTCTCCAGGCTGAAAAGTCCCAACTCTCTCAGCCTGTCCTCATAGCAGAGGTGCTCCATCCCTCTGATCATCTTCAAGGTCCTCCTCTGGACTCTCTCCAACAGTTCTAGTGGGAGGTGTCCCTGTCTATGGCACAGGGGGGTTGGAAATGGATGATTTTTTAGGTCCTTTCCAAACTAAACCATTCTGTGATTCTATGATCTGTTCTCGACAAGGTCAGCAGTCAACACTCCGAACACAAGAAGACAGTAAGAAATCCCTTACCTAGGACCTGCTAATATCAGTTTTCACAAGTGAAAGCAGGAGTTTTAGACCCAATTCAAAGCATGTGGAAAAGTACCACAGCTCTCTTCGGATCAAGCTGTGATGGTCCCTCCTGTTTTATCCAAACCAGCAATGACCTCCCCATCTCTTTTTGCTCTCTAGCTTCTAGGTCACAGAGCACTGTGAACTAGAGTGTGGCATGACACACATGTCATGACATGTGTGGCATGACACAAGTGTGGCATGACACACTGTGAGGAGTGTTTCAGTGCCTGCACCTGGCTAGATTCCTACTGAGGGTGCAGCTGGACCTTCCCAAGTTCATATAGTGCTTTCTGTTGCTCCACCTGGAACCCTGATGGTCACATTTCATAGAATCATAGAATCAGTCAGGGCTGGAAGGGACCACAAGGATCAGCCAGTCCCAACCCCCCTGCCATGCCCAGGGACACCCTACCCTAGAGCAGGCTGCCCACAGCCTCTGCCAGCCTGGCCAAAAACACCTCCAGCCATGTGGCCCTAACCACCCTCCTGTGCAACCTGTTCCTGGGCTTCACCACTCTCATGCTCAACAATTTCCTCCTCACATCCAATCTGAATCTCCTCACCTCCAGCTTTGTTCCATTACCTCTAATCCTGTCACTCTCTGATAGCCTAAAAAGTCCCTCCCCAGTTTTTCTGTAGCCCCCTTCAGATCCTGGAAGGCCACCAGAAGGTCCCCTGGGAGCCTCCTCATCTCCAGCCTGCACAGCCCCAACTCTTTCAGTCTGTCCTCACAGCAGAGGTGCTGCAGCCCTCTGAGCATCCTCGGGGCCCTTTTCTGGACACACTCCAGCATCTCCACATCCCTCTTGTCCCAGGGGCTCCAGCACTGGATGCACTACTCCAGGTGGGCTCTCAGCAGGGTGGAGTAGAGGGGGAGAATCAACTCCCTGGCCCTGCTGCCCACACTGCTGCTGCTGCAGGTCTGTACATTTTCCCCTGTGCATCCAAACCAAAACTCACTTGCTGAGTACTTCTGTGCTGTTTCCCCCCTAGGACAGCCTACATCAGTGGAAGATGTGGAGCCTGCAGAGGTACACTGGGACAAACAGAATGAAGCCTGAGGTGATTGTCTCTGCTCTTCAGTGCTCCCTTTGTTCAGGTGTATCTGCACCCAGCTGCATGTGCCATGCACAGGTACAGAACCTCCTGGGGAAAGCCAGGCACAGGTTTTATCTGTTTTAGCAATTCTGCCTTTGCAATCTGCAATGTGGGAAGTCTGCAGAGGCACACACAGACAAGCACCCTGAAGGCAGCACTAATGAGCATTAAAAGGGCTTACAGAGTTCTGCAGTCCAGAAATAAAGGGGAAGAGGCAAAATCCTGTTTTTGGTGGCAGTGTCCACTCACAGCAGGAGGTGCAAGGAGATGACATGGACATGGACAGAGGAATCAGTGCACTCTCAGCAAGTTTGCAGATGACACCAAGCTGTGTGGCACAGTCAACTTGCTGGAGAGCAGGGACCCATCCAGAGGGGCCTGGACAGGCTGCAGAGCTGTGCCCAGGCCAACCTCATGAAATTCAACAAGGCCAATTGTGAGATCCTGCACCTGGGTCGCTGCAATCCCAAGCACAAATACAGGCTGGGTGGTGAATGGCTGGAGAGCAGCTCTGAGGAAAAGGACCTGGGGGTCTGGGTGGATGAGAAGCTCAACATGAGCCTGCAGTGTGCACACGCGGCTCAGACAGCAACTGTGTCCTGGGCTGCATTAAGAGAGGCATTACCAGCAGGGCAAGGGAGGGGNCAGGCTGAGGAAGTTGGGGCTTTTCAGCCTGGAGAAGAGAAGGCTTCCGGGAGACCTTATAGAAGGTTTCCAATATCTGAAGGGGACCTACAGGAGGGCTGGGGAGGAGCTGTTCACAAGGTCTTGTAATGACAGGACGAGGGGGAATGGGTTCAAACTGGCAGAGGGGAGATTTAAACTGGATGTTAGGAGGAAGTTCTTCACAGTGAGGGTGGTGAGACACTGGAACAGGTTGCCCAGGGAGGTTGTGGCTGCTCCTTCCCTGGATGTGTTCAAGGCCAGGCTGGATGAGGCCTTGAGCGACCTGATCTAGTGGGAGGTGTCCCTGACTATGGCACAGGGGGTTGGGACTGGATGATCTTTGAGGTCTCTTCCAACCTAAACCATTCCATGATTCTATGACAGATTCCTAAATCCTAAATAGCTTTGTATGTGTAACTCCACTGACTCCAGCAGCCCCAAGATTTCTAATTTCTGTGGCTGTGGGAGATGAACTCCTTTGCAGAGATCCTTGCTCAGGGTTAGTTCACCCTGTCAGGAGAGGCTGTCTGCAAGACAGACCCCACGACATGAAAACATTACCCACAGAGGGACTCCAGAGTCTTTCAGCCCCTTCCACAAACGGTCAAAGCATGATCAAGAAACATCTCTGGGTCAGAGGGTCTTCCACCAAAGGACTTCTAGCAGGCCATGAGCATCAGCATCTGCTCCATTTCTAGTAATGGAGCTGGTGGTCAAGAGCCCAAACTACCCAAGAGTAGTGAGCTTTGCTTCAGGACTCCTCCTGTGAGCATTGACCACAGGTTCATCAGCAGGTACCACAGGCATAGAATCATAGAATGGTCTAGGTTGGAAGCTCAAAGCTCAGCCAGTTCCAACCCCTCTGTGCCACAGGCAGGGACACCTCCCACTAGAACAGGTTGCTCAAGGCCTCATCCAACCTGGCCTTGAACACATCCAGGGAGAGAGCAGCCACAACCTCCCCCAGTGTCTCACCACCCTCACTGTGAAGAACTTCCTCCTAACATCCCATTCAAATCTCCCCTCTGCCAGTTTGAACCCATTCCCCCTCGTCCTGTCATTACAAGACCTTGTGAACAGTCCCTCCCCAGCCCTCCTGTAGGTCCCCTTCAGATATTGGAAACCTTCTATAAGGTCTCCCGGAAGCCTTCTCTTCTCCAGGCTGAAAAGCCCCAACTTCCTCAGCCTGTCCTCATAGCAGAGCTGCTCCATCCCTCTGATCATTTTCAGGCAGGTGCATTCTGCAGCCACTCACAGAAGTGCAAACAGTCCTCACCTGGTGTAGTTGTGTGCAGTTCCCCAGGTCACAGATCAGGACACCCTTGGCCTTCATCCTGGAGAGGATGTGAGTCACAGCTTGAGGGAGGCATTAGTCACCGAGGAGACCTCTCAGCCATTCTTCACTCCTCTGCTTACTGTGCCCAAGCACCCTCCTTTCCCTGGCGCCTCTGAAGTCCAGGCCTTGATGACCCTTTGGGAGAAGAAATCATCCAACTTAGTGTCCAGTCTAAACCTTTCCTAACTGCCCGAAAGTTCTGGCTGTGACCATGCAGCTCCTCCCCTGCTAGCACAGGTTTTTTTTTTTTGTTGATGACTGACAGCAACTGTTGGCACAAATCCAGATTCCTGCCAAGCCTTCCCAGGGCAGCAGAACCAACCTGATCCCTGCAACTGGCCCAGGAACACCACCAGCAGGAAGCAGCCACACACAGAGGGTCCCTGTACTGAGGGAGGGGGGCTGCAGCCCAGCTGGTGGTCCCCAAGTTGCCCAAACACGTGGTGCTCCACAGCAGCCATCACAGCATGTGGTGGAGCTCGGCAGAGCCAGGAGGCACTGCCAGGCGGGGATGAGCTGCCAAGGGATGAGCAAGTGCTGTGCTGCTTCCCCACCAAAGCCCTCGAGCCCTGCGTGCACACCAACCACAGCCCTTTGAGAGGCTCATGAGGCACGTTGAAACCAAAGGGGATATCATATGACACAATTCTCCTTAAAGTGGCAAGGGGCTGAAAATTTATGGAGCCAACCCACCAAAGGTAAGGGAGAGCTGAGACGTGATAGTTGTTCAGTCCCCACTTAAACCCAAGTTCATAAAATGCAACAAGGCCAAGTGTAAGGTCCTGCACTTGGGTCGCTGCAATCCCAAGCACAAATCCAGGCTGGGTGGTGAGTGGCTGGAGAGCAGCTCTGAGGAAAAGGACCTGGGGGTCTGGGTGGATGAGAAGCTCAATGTGAGCCTGCAGTGTGAGTGCAGCCCAGACAGCAACTGTGTGCTGGGCTGCAGCAAGAGCAGCTGTGGGCAGCAGGGCAAGGGAGGGGATTGTGCCCCTTGGCTCTGCTCTCCTCAGACCCCACCTGGAGTACTGTGTGCAGTTCTGGAGCCCTCAGCACAAGAAGGACATGGAACTGTTGGAGAGAGTCCAGAGGAGGCCACAAAGATGCTGGGAGGCCTGGAGCACCTCTGCTATAAGGACAGGCTGAGGGAGTTGGGACTCTGCAGCCTGGAGAAGAGAAGGCTTCCAGGAGACCTTATAGCAACCTTCCAGTATCTGAAGGGGGCCTACAGGAGGGCTGGGGAGGGACTGTTCACAAGGTCTTGTAATGACTTTGCACCAGGAACACCTTCCCGAAGAAGCCCCAGAACTTGCATCCTCCCAAACCAGGTGCACCTGGCTGCAGCACTCGTCCCAGTTGATGCACACCTGGCTGCAGCTGAGCTGGCTGAGCCTCTGCACCCTTCTTCACCTCCACTTCCCTCACATTCAACTGTTACACCAAGGAGAGACCTAAAAGTGCAGCTCAGCCCTCACAGGATTCCAGACCAGAAGGCATGGCTGCTACAGGGGTCAGCAGCCTCCTGCTCCCCAGCAAGGTGCACCACACAACTGGAGGCNGATGTATCACAGGATTAAGCAGGTTGGAAAAGACCTCTAGGATCATGGAGTCCAACCTATCACCCAACCCTTCTAGTTAGCCAAACCATGGCACCAAGTGCCTTATGCAGCCTCCTCTTAAACACCTCCAGGGATGGTGACTCCAGCACCTCCCTGGGCAGCCCCTTCCAATGTCCAATCACTCTTTCTGTGCAGAACTTCTTCCTGACATCCAGCCTAAGCCTGCCCTGGCACAGCTTGAGGCTGGGTCCTCTTGTTCTGTCACCGGGTGCCTGGGTGAAAGGACCAACCCCTGCGTGGCTACAACCTCCTTTCTGCTAGTTGTAGAAAGCAATAAGGTCTCCCCCTGAGCCTCCACTTCTGCAGGCTGCACACCCCCAGCTCCCTCAGCTGCTCCTCACAGGGCTGTGCTCCAGCCCCTCACCAGCCTTGGTGCCCTTCTTTGGACACATTCAACCACCTTGAAATCTTTCTGAAATTGAGGGGGCCAGAACTGGACACAGTACTCAAGGTGTGGCCTGACCAGCACTGAGTACAGGGGCAGAATAACCTCTCTGGTCCTGCTGGTCACAATATTCCTGATACAGGCCAAGATGCCATTGGCCTTCATGGCCACCTGGGCACACTGCTGGCTCATGTTCAGTTGGCTGCCAACAAGTACCCCCAGGTCCCTCTCTGCCTGGGTGCTCTCCAGCCACTCTGTCCCCAGCCTGTAGCACTGCATGGGGTTGTTGTGGCCACATTGCAGAACCTGGCACTTGGACTTATTAAAACTCATGGCATCGGGATGCACCCATCTGTCCAGGTCCCTCTGCAGAGCCCTCCTACCCTCCAGCAGATCAACACATGCTCCCAACTTGGTGTTGTCTGCAAACTTACTTGGTGGTGGACTCAATCCCCTCATCCAGAGCATCAGTGAAGATATTAAAGAGGACTGTGCCCAGCACTGCTCCCTGGGGCACAGCACTAGTGACAGCTGCCAGCTGGATGTGGCTCCATTCACCACTGCTCCCCGGGCCTGGCCATGCAGCCAGTTCTTAACCCAGCACAGAGTGCCCCTGTCCAACCATGGGCTGCCAGCATGGCCAGGAGCTTGCTGTGGCAGGCAGTGTCAAAGGCCTTGCTGAAGTCCAGGTAGACTACATCCGCAGCCTTCCCCATATCCACCAGGCAGGTCACCTGGTCACAATGACCATGAAGATGATCAGAGGGCTGCAGCACCTCTGTTGTGAGGACAGGCTAAGAGAGTTGGGGCTGTTCAGCCTGGAGAAGAG
>VWZI01014990.1:29780-45041 GCA_013396835.1 Psilopogon haemacephalus | reverse complement strand
TGTGGCCCAAACCACCTCCCTGGGCAATCCATTCCAGGCTCTCACTATTCTCATGGTGAACAACTTCCTCCTCACATCCAGTCTGAATCTCCCCACCTCCAGCTTTACTCCATTCCCCCTAGTCCTGGNNNCTCCATTCCCCCTAGTCCTGGCACTACCCGAGAGCCTAAAAAGTCCCTCCTCAGCTTTTCTGTAGGCCCCCTTCAGATACCGGAAGGCCACAAGAAGGTCACCTGGGAGCCTCCTTTTCTCCAGACTGAACAGCCCCAGCTCTTTCAGCCTCTCCTCATAGCAGAGGTGCTGCAGCCCTCTGAGCATCCTCGTGGCCCTTTTTTGGACACACTCCACCATGTCCACATCCCTCTTGTAATGGGGGCTCCAGGACTGGGTGCAGTACTCCAGGTGGGGTCTCACCAGGGTGGAGTAGAGGGGGAGAATCACCTCCCTCAACCTGCTGGCCACACTTTTCCTGATGCAGCCCAGGATCTCCCATCCTGGGAGGCTGGCCTCATCCAACTTGGCTTTGAGCACCTCCAGGGAGAGAGCAGCCACAACCTCCCTGGGCAACCCATTCCAGTGTCTCACCACCCTCACTGGGAAGAACTTCTTCCTAACATCTAGTCTAAATCTCCCCTCTGCCAGTTTAAACTACAAACACAGAGTTTAATTCCACATTTAGCTACTATTTGTGCCATTCTAAATTAGCACCTCAGAAACTGGGTCATACTCAGGAAGAATTCTGAGACCTACAGAAGGAAAAGCAGACCACTGCTAACTCACTACTCTACCCTTTCTCAATAAGATTTACTTTCAGGGTTTAATATTCATCACAGAGTCATCCTCAGAAGGCTTAAATGNCTTCTTCCTAACATCTAGTCTAAATCTCCCCTCTGCCAGTTTAAACTACAAACACAGAGTTTAATTCCACATTTAGCTACTATTTGTGCCATTCTAAATTAGCACCTCAGAAACTGGGTCATACTCAGGAAGAATTTTGAGACCCACCGAAGGAAAAGCAGACCACTGCTAACTCACTGCTCTACCCTTTCTCAATAAGATTTACTTTCAGGCTTTAATATTCATCACAGATTTAACCTAAGAAGACTTAAATACAAATATTCTATACCTTGGGAGAAACATGAGATGCAAAAAAGTCTTCCTCTTTGTTTTGAGGTGACACAGGTGGCATTCCACATCCATCTGTCCACAGCTAGAATTAAAAGAGAGAGAGAGAGAGAGAGAGAGAGAGAATGTTACAGGACATTTTTTTTTTTTAATTTGCATTCATTTTATAACTATTCTTATTTTTCCAGGCTATGATTTTTTCTTCCTGGTACATGTTTTTTTCCTAACATATTAATTTGTGCTTTGATGCATGGCATTCTTTTTATCTTTTTTTATTTCATGTATCTTTTATGTGTTCCTCCAGATTATCCACTTCCTTCCTAACTTTGTAAAAAGCAGTAATATTATTAATATTTATTGCCACTAAAGCTTTGTAACAAGTATGTTTTTTTCCATATTCTTATGTCTGATGCTTTCTTGCTAATGTTCTTATTTTGTCCGAAGTTAAAAATCAAAACAAGTCAAAACCACAAATCAAAACACAAAAACCAAAACACAGAAACTTAACACTAGCAGCAACTGAACACAGTTTTCAGAACTGTATCAGTGTGGCCTGCAGAGTCCCAAAACCTCTGCTAGAGTGCAAGCAGAGTTTTCCAAGATGCTAACAGCTTGGAGCAAGGTCTTACATTGGGGTGAGTAGAAGAGCCCACAGTGCCACAGATCATTCTTAGTATCATGAAGCACAGGACTACAAACAGTGACCTGCACTCCAAGGACACTCACATGCAAATAATTTTTGTTATGCAATAAAGCACCTGCAAACAAAAAAGTTTCTATTTTGGATAGGATAGGGTAGGATAGGACAGGACAGGATAGAGTAGAGTAGAATAGAACAGAATAGAGTAGAGTAGAACAGAATAGAACAGAGTAGAGGAGAACAGAATAGAACAGAGTAGAGGAGAACAGAATAGAACAGAGTAGAATAGAATAGAATAAGCCAGGTTGGAAGACCTCCAACATCATCCAATCCAACCTTCTCTTAATGCAGCCAAGGATCTGATTGGCTTTCTGGGCTGCAAGTGCACACTGCTGGCTCATGTTGAGCTTCTCATCCACCAGCACCCCCAAGTCCTTCTCCTCAGGGCTACTCTCCAGCGAGCCCCTGCCCAGCCTGCATTTGTGCTTGGGATTGCCTCGACCCAGCTGCAGGACCTTGCACTTGGCCTTGTTGAACCTCATGAGGTTGGCTTGTGCCCACCTCTGCAGCCTGTGCAGGTCCCTCTGGATGCCATCCCTGCCCTTCAGCCTGTCTGCTGCACCACACAGCTTGGTGTCATCAGCAAACTTGCTGAGGGTGCTCTCAATGCCTCTGTCCATGGCACCCACAAAGATGTTGAACAGGACTGGTCCCAGGACTGATCCCTGAGGGACTCCACTTGGACATGGAGCCATTGGCAGCCACTCTTTGGGTGCAGCTATCAGTACCTCCCAAAGAGAGGCAATCTTTTTGCATTGCTAACTGGAAATGACTCAAAAGGGGCAGAAGAGAAAGGTTTTCAGCAATGTCAACAACACAGGGCACGTGCTACTCACATCAGTCCCATACTTCCTTGTCGCCTGTGTGGCAAGAGACTTAATCTTCTCCTTGTAAAGCTGGGCTCCACGGCTGTTGTACTTCGCGTTGGTATCGTTGGTTGTGCACCCATGTTGGTGGAAAAAAGCAGACTACGAAGCAGAGCACAGAAAATGCTGTGAGGAACAGATGTAAAAGCTAACAGGATTTCACATAACACATCCAGAGAGGCAGCAGAATTCTCTGCGCCTCTACCCGAATCCGAATATTTTAAATGACGAAGCCTCTCCGAAATAAAAAGAAAACTCCTTTCTGGCAACCTCTTTTATGCATAAATAAAGCAACAGAAATAACCAAATACATCAGTGGGATGTTTTAAAAGCACAAACAACTGCGAGCTTGACATCATATATAAGGAGTCCCAGTTCTGAAAAAGCAAGCATAGAAAAGAAGAGGCAAAACTGATTTGTCAACTGCTGTGATTCGAAGGATATTCCCAAAACTCTAAAAGGTGCTGTTGGCCATCATCTCTAGCATGCTACAGAACACAAGGTTATGTGTATATGGGGTTGGAACCAGTTGATCCTTGTGGTGCCTTCCAACCCTGACTGATTCTATGATTCTATGACCTCCGGGGAGGTTGTGAAGCAGAGAAGCACCCAATGTGATCAAAGATCACATTCTGTGCTACACAACCTCTCTGGGCAACCTGTGCCAGTGTCTCACCACCCTCACTGCCAACAATTTCTTCCTCATCTCTAGCCTCAATCTTTCCTCTTCCAGCTCAAAGCCATTGCCTCTCATCCTATCACCACAAGCCCTTGTAAAAAGTCCCTCCCCAGCATCCCTGTAGCCTCCTTCAGGCACTGGAAGGCTGCTCTAAGGTCTCTCTGGGGCTTTATATTCTGATTCTATGATTCTCTCCTTGAAGGGCAGATGCAGTGTAAATGCCATCCTGAAGATCACCTGAAGGGTGACTGTGCTGGGAAGTGGCAGGACCCAGAGCTTCCCTCTGTTCTCAGAGGGCTAAAGGGCACAGAAAGTCAGAAATCAGTTTTATTGCATCCTCAGGCTCCCTTCACACATGCAAGGGAAGGTCTTGGCTGGCTGCGCACAGGGTCGGATTGTGGCCAGCAGCACAAGCAGGGGTTAAGGCCAGGCTGGATGAGGCTCTGTCCAGCCTAATCTAGGGCAGGGTGTCTCTGCCAATGGCAGGGGAGTTGGAACTAGATGATCCTTGTGGTCCCTTCCAACCCTGGAAGAGGGGAAAAGGGGGGAAAAGGGGGGAAAAGGGGGGAAAAGGAAATAAAAGAAAAAGAAAGGGAAAAAAAAGAAAGATAAATAGACAGGAAAAATGAAATGTCCCCAAGAAGTGAGCCAATAAGGACAGACAATAGCTTCCAATCCTTCTGCCTCTTGCAAAGCAAATACTCAAAGAGTACATACAGCATTTGCATTTCCTCCAACTTGCATGCATCTCAGCTGAAACCAAGACCAATTGGAATCCAGTTCTGTAGATCTAGACAGAGAGAAACATTTTTTTTCTGTTATCTCCAAAGCCATTTAAAATCTCTTTACCTTTTAAAAGAAATTTAAAGTGTTTCTCTCCCCGCTCCCCACCACTTTTGTTTGGTACAGTGAAAATCTTGCACCTACACACACACAAAAAAAAAAGAAACACCCAAGCACAGGAATGTGCAACAACACACAAAATGGGCAAAAGAAATTAAAAAAGCCAGGGGAAACTGCCACAAAAAAAACCCAAAAAAAACACTCAAGTACAGAAATGTGCAACAACACACAAAATGGGCAAAAGAAATTTTAAAAGCCAGGGGAAACTGCCACAAAAAAAAAGAAACACCCAAGTACAGGAATGTGCAACAATATACACTGGGCAAAAGAAATGAACAAAGCCATGGGAAACTGCCACAGCTCTTCTGTCAAAGCTTGAAGAAGCTGCATCCTCTGGCTGACAGATTTTTTTTTCCCTTTTAAAAGGCATCAGTAAGATACACTGAGTGAAATTATGTTTGAACTTCATTACCAGCAGATAACAGTTACACAGAATGGACAAAGTGACCATTGGGATGTTGAATCACAAGGAAAAATGTGGGGCTCAGTGACCCATGAGTAGAATTAATACTGTGATGATTAGCAATGGAGTACTGAGAGGCCTCTTACAATGCTCTTGTGCACACTGGTTGGATTTAAGATCTTCAAGGCCTTTTCTAACAGAAACTATTCTATGATTATGGCCTCAAGCTGAGGCTGGGTAGGCTTGGGTTAGATACCAGGAAAAAGTTTTTCATGGAGTGTGGGCAAGCACTGGAGTGAGCTGCCCAGGGAAGTGTTGGAGTCACCAACCCTGGATGTGTTTAAAGGTCTTTTGGAGGTGTGCTTAGGGCTATGGTTTAAGGTGAAAGTTGTAGAGTAGGGTTCTAGGTTGGACTGGGTGATGCTTTTCCAACCTGGATTATTTCTCTGATTTAGTAATGATTCTATGAAAATGTAGCAGGTGAAGAATTTTAGCTGACAGAGAAGAGCTTTTATCTGCAATCCATTCTTGGCTGCACTGTTCTCATTTCAAATGTGTAATTATGTGTTACAAGAAAAAGGTCATCAGTGAGGATACTCACTGAAATGTGTCAAGTTCAGGGTACAGATTTTACTGGAGCAACAGAATAAGGTAAGGTAAATAGCTGCAAAAAAGAAAGCTGGGGAGGGACTATTTTTAGGATGTCAGGTAATGATAGGACTAGGAGGAATGGAACAGAGCTAGAAATGGGTAGATTCAGATTGGATGTTAGAAAGAAGTTATTCAGCATGAGGGTGGTGAGACCCTGGAATGGGTTGACTAGGGAGGTAGTGAAAGCCCCATCCCTGGAGGTGTTTGCAGCCAGGCTGGCAGAGGCTGTGGGCAGCCTGATCTAGGGTAGGGTGTCCCTGGGCATGGCAGGGAGTTGGAACTAGAATCATAGAATCAAACAGGTTGGAAGAGACCTCCAAGATCATCCAGTCCAACCTATCACCCAGCCCTAGCCAAAGGTAGTAAGTGCTCCATCCAGGCTTTTCTTGAACACCTCCAAGGTCAGCAACTCCACCACATCCCCGGGCAGCCCATTCCAATGCCAATCACTCTCTCTGGCAAGAACTTCCTCCTAACATTCAGCCTATACCTCCCCCTGCACAACTTGAGGCTGTGTCCCTTCTTCTTCTTCTCCTGGGAGAAGAGACCAACCCCACCTGGCTACAACCTCCCTTTAGGTAGTCGTAGACAGCAATGAGGTCACCTCTGAGCCTCCTCTTCTCCAGGCTGNAGCCTCCTCTTCTCCAGGCCGCACACCCCCAGCTCCCTCAGCCTCTCCTCACAGAGCTGTGCTCCAGGCCCCTTATCAGCTTTGACACCCTTCTCTGGTCATGTTCCAGTACCTCAACATCTCTCTTGAATTGAGGGGCCCAGAAGTGGACACAGTACTCAAGGTGCGGCCTGACCAGTGCCAAGCACAAGGGAATAAGCACCGAGTACAGGGGAAGAAAAGCAATTAGAAAGCAATTATACCTGGCACAACTTGAGACTATGTCCTCTCGTTCTGTTGCTGGTTGCCTGAGAGAAGAGCCCAACCCCACCTGGCTACAACCTCCCTTTAGGTGGCTGTAGACAGCAATGAGGTCACCCCTGAGCCTCCTCTTCTAGATGATCCTGGTGGTCCCTTCCAACCCTGACTGATTTTATGATTATGCCACTACTAGCACTAAGACCATAATGAACTACTCCAGGAAGCAAAGCTGGCACAATGCTGCTTAGCCTACCCTCCCTGGGATGTGTTCAAGGCCAGGCTGGATGAGGTCTTGAGTGACCTGATCTAGTGGGAGGTGTCCCTGCCTATGGCACAGGGGGGTTGGAACTGGATGATCTTTGAGGTCTCTTCCAACCTAAACCATTCTATGATTCTATGAAGTGGCTTGCTGGGAGGGGGTCAGATTATCTTTACGGCCAATGCACTGCCACTCTGCTGAAGAGAACAAACTACCATTTGATTTGGAGGAACGATAAAATACTTGAGCATGCTTACTCCACTCTTCATTTTTACAGGAACAGGCCTGCCAACAAATGCATGCAACAAACACAACCATCAGGGAAAGGGAAAAAAGGGTGCACAATACAAACTGTACCAAACCCAACCTATCCACCCGATTCCCAAGCAGCTACCAGATAAATCAAAGCCAAGGCAAACATTCCAAAGTTCTGAAACAGCAGCTGACAAAAGAATGGGGTTTGCTTTCTGAGCTGGCAGCTGACCAAAGGAAGGGGAACATCAAAAGGTGCAATATTTACTACAGAGAGGTACAAGCTACTTACCGAATGAAGCTCAAGTGAACCCCGAGGGATCGATGGGTCCCTGAACAATCAATACAGAGAAAAACTCCATATGTTATGCTTGCCCAGCTAGGGTTCTTCGCTCCACAGTCAAAACACACCTTAAAGAAATACATACCTTAAAGATAAGTAACAGGACTTAAACACAACAGCTGTATTACACAGTCAATGCTAAAAATAGATCTTGCGGCGACAAAACTTACTTAACTCATAGAATCGTAGAATGGGTTAGGTTGGAAGGAACCTCAAAGATAATCCAGTTCCCAGCCCTCCTGTGCCACAGGCAGGGACACCTCCCACTAGATCAGGACACTCAAGGCCTCATCCAACCTGGCCTTCAACACCTCCAGGGAGGGAGCAAACACTACCTCCCTGGGGGGCAACCTCTGCCAGTGTCTCACCACCCTCACTGGAAAGAACTTCCTCCTAACATCCNCTCTGGACTCTCTCCAGCATTTCCATGTCCTTTTTGTGTTGGGGCCTCCAGAACTGCACACAGTACTGCAGGTGGGGTGTGAGGAGAGCAGAGCAAAGGGGCAGAATCCCCTCCCTTGCCCTGCTGCCCACAGCTGCTCTTGCTGCAGCCCAGCACACAGTTGCTGTCTGGGCTGCACTCACACTGCAGCCTCATCTTGAGCTTTTCATCACCCCAGACCCCCAGGTCCTTTTCTTCAGGGCTGCCCTCAGCCATTCCCCACCCAGCCTGGAGTTGTGCTTGGGATTGCACCGACCCAGGTGCAGGACCTTACACTTGGCCTTGTTGAATGTCATGAAGTTGGTCTGGGCCCACCTCTGCAGCCCATCCAGGTCCCTCTGGATGGATCCCTGCCCTCATCCTTAATAGTCACCCGTTTGCTGACATGGCAACATCACAGCATCCTAATTCTGCAGAGAGAAGTTATGCAAGGCACCCACACTTGTGTGTGTTTGCCCTAATTAGACAGGACTACGTGCTCCCCTGTTTCCAAATGCAACCAGGGCACACAGGGACCAGAGGCTGAGAAAGCAGGGCAGGGTGGCACATCAGCCTCCTTCAAACACGCATCTAACAGAGGATTTCTTGCACTGCTGAAATATGGAAGTATATAAGAAATATTTTCCCCAAGGGAGACTGGAGAGCTGCCTGGCAGAAAGGGATCTGGGGGGGTTTAATAGATAGGCAGCTGAATATGAGCCAGCAGTGTGCCCAGGCAGACAAGAAGGCCAATGGCATCCTGGCTTGGATTAAAAATGCTGTGTCCAGCAGGAGCAGGGAGGTGATTGTCCTCTCCGACTCGGCTTTAGCGAGGCCACACCTTGAGTATTGTGTTCAGCTTTGGGCACTGCAATACAAGAGAGATGTGGAGGTGCTGGAGCAGGTACAGAGGAGGTCAACAAAGATGGGGAAGGGCCTAGAGAATAAATCTGATGAGGAGTGACTCATGATGTGTGAAGAGTTGGGGATGCTTAGTTCTAAAAAGAGCAGGCTGAGAGGAGACCTCATTGCTGTCTACAGCTACCTGAAGGGACATTGTGGAGAGGCTACTGCTGGGCTCTTCTCACAGGTAATTGGAGACGGAGCAAGGGGGAAATGGCCTCGAGCTGAGACTGGGGAGGTTTAGATTGGACATTAAGAAAAAGTTTTTCACTTTTTCCAGTGGTCAGGCACTGGAATGAGCTGCCCAGGGAGGTAGTGGAGTCACCCACCCTGGATGCATTTAAGGGTGGTTTGGCTGTGATGCTTAGGGCTATGGTTTAAAGTGAATCTTGTAGAGTAGGGTTCTTGGTGGGACCTGGTGTGATCCTGAGGGGCTTTTCCAACCTGGATGTTTATGTGATTCTGTGACTGCCTTCATGACATACCACTAAGTCTACACATTCCTTAGAATGCAGATGTCAGTGCAGTTAATCAGCAGCACTAATGACACCTTTATCTACTTTTCTACATAGGATCCTTGACCCTTACAGCAAATGTGTACTGCCTGGCCTAACACTCTCTGCCAGACATGACTATTTGTGTGATGCATCACACTTGCATCAACCTTTTAACTATCCCCACTATAGACCAGTTAAAAAGGAAATGTGCCCACTCCTACACAGACGAAACCAAGAACTTATTCTTTTCTGCCAGCACATAATTAAACTGCTAACATCCACCCAAAACTACAAGAAGTATCTGGGTCTACATCTCATATGCTTTGCAGGTCTGCAGAACACAAACTTTCAAGTCTTGTTCCAGTTATTCTGAATTTTACACCTCTATGGCCAAGAAAGGCAAGAATCACAGAATCAACAAGGCTGGAAGAGACCTCTGAGATCATCCAGTGCAGCCTATAACCTAACACCAGGACATCAGCTAAACCATGCCACCAAGTGCCACATGCATTCCCTTCTTAAAGACCTCCAGGGATGGTGACTGCACCACCTCCCAAGGCAGTCCATTCCACTGTCTAATCACCCTTCCATGAGGAAGTGCTTCCTAACATCCAACCTAAACCTTCCCTGGTGCAGCTTAAGACCATACCCTCTTGTCCTGTCACTGGTTGTCTGGGAGAAGAGCCTGACCCCCACCTCACTACAACTTCCCTTGAGGTCTATGGTGATAAAAAGCTCAACATGAGCCTGCAGTGTGCACATGCAGCCCAGACAGCAACTCTGTGCTGGGCTGCAGCAAGAGCATTGCGGGCAGCAGGGCAAGGGAGGGGATTCTGCCCCTTTGCTCTGCTCTCCTCACACCCCACCTGCAGCACTGTGTGCAGTTCTGGAGCCCCCAACACAAAAAGGACATGGAACTGTTTGAGCCAGCCCAGAGGTGGGCCATGAAGATGCTCAGAGGGCTGCAGCAGCTCTGCTATGAGGACAGGCTGAGAGAGTTGGGGCACTTCAGCCTGGAGAAGGCTTTGAGGAGACTTCATAGTAGCCTTCCAGTATCTGAAGAGGGCCTACAGAAGAGCGGGGAGGGACTATTCACAAGGTCTTGTAATGACAGGACGAGGGGGAATGGGTTTAAACTGGCAGAGGGGAGACTGAAACTGGATGTTAGGAGGTAGTTCTTTCCAGTGAGGGTGGTGAGACACCAGAATGGGTTGGCCAGGGAGGTTGTGGCTGCTCCCTTCCTGGAGATGTTCAAGGCCAGGTTGGATGAGGCCTTGAGTGACCTGTTCTAGAGGGAGGTGTCCCTGCCTATGGCAGGGAGTTGGTGATAAAGTGATAAAGTCCCCTCTATGTCTCCTCCTCAGGCTGAACACCCTTAGCTCATTCAGCCTCTGCTGATCAGCCTTTCCCTCTAGCCCCCTCCCCAGTCTCATTGCTCTCCTCTGGACCTGCTCCAGCACCTCCATGACCTTGTTGAAGTGAGTGGCCCAGAGCTGCACACAGTGCTCAAGGTGAGGCCTCCCCAGTGCTGAGCACAGAGGCAGAATGACATCCCCAGTGCTGCTGGCCACACTATAGTCCTGATACAGGCCAAGATGCCATCAGTCTTCTGTGCCACCTGGGCACACTGCTGGCTCACGTTCAGCCAGAACAAAAAAACCGTATCTGATATAAATCAACTCTGAAATGCAAGGAAGGACACAAAATCAAGGCCAGTTGTTACTGGTTAACACCGTGTGCAGGTGTGTATGGAAGCACTTCATTACCTGAGCAGTGCTTTCTGAGTGATGTTTATAAAGGCTGCAAAGTACTTCCACAGTAAAAGCATTCGTCAGTGGCACCTCCTAAGAAAGAACTCCAAGCTTTTATGCACAAATCAAGGGAGTTCCAACCCTTTAACACCCTCCCATAAATCTAACACATCCTCAGATAGCAAGGGAAAAAAATCCAGCTACACATGAGAGGAGTAAAATCCCAACCTTTCTTCCAGTTCAGCTGGGGACATATGGTACACCCTACACACAGGCTTCCAACACCTCCTCATCAGGCTGGAGAAACAGAAAAGTTAAGAAGTCATAGAATGGTTTATGTTGGAAGAGACCTCAAAGATCATCCAGTTCCAACCCCCCTGTGCCATAGGCAGGGACACCTCCCACTAGATCAGGTCGCTCAAGACCTCATCCAGCCTGGCCTTGAACACCTCCAGGCAGGGAGCAGCCACAACCTCCCTGGGCAACCCCATGCAGTGTCTCACCACCCTCACTATGAAGAACTTCTTCCTAACATTCCATTTAAATCTCCCCTCTGCCAGTTTAAACACATTCACCCTCATCCTGTCATAACAAGACCTTGTGAATAGTCCCTCCCCAGCCCTCCTGTAGGCCCCCTTCAGATACTGGAATCATAGAATCATAGAATGGTTTAGGTTGGAAAAGACATTAAAGATCATCCAGTTCCAACCCCCCTGTGCCACAGGCAGGGACACCTCCCACTAGATCAGGTCGCTCAAGAAGGCTATTAAAAGGTCTCCTCAAAGCCTTCTCTTCTCCAGGCTGAAAAGTCTCCTTGATAGAAACTCTATTCAGGAAGTCTCTGAAGCAAGTGCAAGTGGAATTTTGGGAGTCAGGGGAAGAAAACCCCTAATCACTCTTCATGTATGTCATATTCTAAGGAAACACCTGGCCTCAACAGTCAGAACTTATGGTCTTTCTTTTTTCTCAATTATCTCCATTCTTGAAGTAGTTCCTTAAAAAACAACCCAAGCCTCAGCATTACCTGCAGGGCAAGGGAGGGGATTCTGCCCCTTTACTCTGCTCTCCTCACACCCCACCTGCAGCACTGTGTGCAGTTCTGGAGCCCCCAGCACAAGAAGGACATGGAACTGTTGGAGAGAGTCCAGAGGAGGGCCACGAAGATGATCAGAGGGCTGCAGCAGCTCTGCTATGAGGACAGGCTGAGAGAGTTGGGGCTTTTCAGCCTGGAGAAGAGAAGGCTTCCAGGAGACTTTATAGCAGCCTACCAGTATCTGAAAGGGACCTACAGGAGGGCTGGGGAGGGACTGTTCACAAGGTCTTGTGATGACAGGACGAGGGGGAATGGGTTCAAATTGGCAGAGGGGAGATTTGAACGGGATGTTAGGAGGAAATTCTTCACAGTGAGGGTGGCAAGGCACTGGAACAGGTTGCCCAGGGAGGTTGTGGCTGCTCCCTCCCTGGAGGGGTTCAAGGCCAGGTTGGATGAGGTCTTGAGCAACCTGATCTAGTGGGAGGTGTCCCTGCCTATGGCACAGGGGGCTTGGAACTGGATGATCTTTGAGGTCTCTTCCAACCTAAACCATTCTATGATTCTATGTTACATTGTCTATTTTCAGCCTTTTTCTTACAAGGTCAAAAGGAGGTTGGGTACAAGAAGACAGGAGAGATTCTACTTAAAACCAATGCTAAATGGACCTGCCGTGGTCTCGCTTCTAATAGAGGTGGGCAAAGCAGACTTTCAGTCCTAAATCTTGTGGAAATTCCCTGCAGTACAAGTGGGAAAGGAGAACCTTGAGTGTCAGTGGGTGGTTACAAAAACTCCCAACTTCTAAAACCTCATGTTAAAAGTTCAGCTACACACATCCCTAAAGATCCTCCTCCCATCCTCTGCACTTCTTAAGAGGACTTCATAAAAGTCAGTTGCATCACTGTGGAAGGCACCACGAAGCTGTATCTTCCCTCATGCAGGATTCCATCAGCTATTTACCACACACCCATGAAAATTACTCACATGCATAAAAAATCTGTAGCTTGCAGGGATGTGATGCAAGTAGGAACATCTAATTTTCTTGTTAGCGTGATGCAAAAACTGCCACTTCCATCATGTTACACAACAGAAACAGAAGATTGCTCCATTCTCAGACTCCTTTGGTTTAGTTTTCTCATTTTTGGAAGAGCTTCCCACCATATTAATGGTAAACAAGAATTAGACAAGAAAAACCCAAAACTCTAAAACCAATTTCAGAGTGACCCTCAGACGAGAGGGCTGGAGCAGCTCTGCTATGAGGACAGGCAGAGGGAGTTGGGGCTTTTCAGCCTGGAGAAGAGAAGGCTTCCAAGAGACCTTATAGTAGCCTTCCAATATCTGAAGAAGTCCTACAAGAGGGCTGGGGAGGGACTATTTATGTGGCCCAGATAGCCAGATGTGTCCTGGGCTGCATTAAGAGAAGCGTGGCCAGCAGGGCAAGGGAGGGGATTCTGCCCCTTTGCTCTCCACAGACCCCACCTGCAGTACTGTGTGCAGTTCTGGAGCCCCCAGCACAGGAAGGACATGGAACTGCTGGAGAGAGTCCAGAGGAGGGCCACAAAGATGCTCAGAGGGCTGCAGCACCTCTGCTATGAGAACAGGCTAAGAGAGTTGGGGCTCTGCAGACTGGAGAAGAGAAGGCTTTGAGAAAACCTTACAGTAACCTTCCAGTATCTGAAGGGGCCTACAGGAGGGCTGGGGAGGGAATATTCACAAGGTCTTGTAATGACAGGATGAAGGGTTAATGGGTTTAAACTTTCAGAGGGGAGATTTAAACGGGATGTTAGGAGGAAGTGAGGGTGGTGAGACACTGGCACAGGTTACCCAGGGAGGCTGTGGCTGCTCCCTCCCTGGAGGTGTTCAAGGCCAGGCTGGATGAGGTCTTGAGTGACCTGTTCCAGTGGGAGGTGTCCATGCCTATGGCACAGGGGGGTTGGAACTGGATGATCTTTGAGGTCTCTTCCAACCTAAACCATTCTATGATTCTATGAAATTGCTTCCATTTTGAAGACAAATAAAGTGTATTTTGTGTACTGATTTAGGTACAACTAAGATACCAAAATCATTACAACACTAAATTTGGCTCTCCAGTATCTGAAGGGGGCCTAAAAAAAGCTGGGGAGGGACTTTTTAGGATATCAGCAAGTGACAGGTCTAGGGGGAATGGAGCAAAGCTGGAGGTGGGGAGATTCAGATTGGACGTGAGGAGAAAGTTGTTCAGCATGAGAGTGGTGAGAGCCTGGAATGAGTCGTCCAGGGAGGTGGTTGGGGCCACTTCCCTGGAAGTGTTTGCAGCCAGGCTGGCAGAGGCTGTGGTCAGCCTCATCTTGAGTAGGGTGTCCCTGGGCATGGCAGGGGGGTTGGAACTAGATGATCCTTGTGGTCCTTTCCAACCCTGACTGATTCTACGATGCTATATGCTTAAATAAGGCATCCCTTTCAAAACACACTTGCATTCTTTTTCCTGATTTTGTATTAAAGCATTCCAGGAGAGCCTAGGTTCAGTAACAGTCACTTTGGATAAAGGAGCCAAAAGTCCTAATTAAGTGGTCAGGTGTTGGAATAGATTGTGGAGTTAGGTAGTGGAGTCACAGTCCATGGAAATAAGACTGTCCCTGTTCCAGTAAGGTGTGGACATGGCAATTCAGGACATTGTTTAATGGTCACAGTGGTCTTACTTTGATGGTTGGACTCAATGATTTTTCAAGTCTTTTCCAATCAGAACAGTTCTATGATTTCAAGTTGTTTGCACCCGAGCAAATGCTAAGGTATAATCCACATTAAGTCATACAACATCCACCTGGTACAACGTGTCTGTGTTAATAAATAAATACATTATGTATAGTTATGGAAATGCAATAACACATATGGCTGTAAAAACGTTAATTTTGGTACTTCAGAAGAAGCAAGCTCAGCAGACTTAACCCTGAGGTCATGGCCACTTAAGCCATTTCCAGCCTCCTATGGGGTGGGTCTACCACCAATGAGTAGTTCTACATCTGCTAGTGTGTAAGGCTACCCTCACTGCTGCATCAATACTAAACCAACTCAAGCTCAGGAGGAGACAGTTTCTCACTTGGTCAAAGGTGATCCAACTCCAGACAGCTATTCTCTCACCCATTACCATAGACAGGTAAGTTTTCCTTCCTCTCTTACATCAGCAATAATAATCACACTTGCTGACCCTACTAGAAGCCAGCACTGCACTGCTTTGACCCAGAGCAAAGGTAGGTCCAACTCACACTGCAGCCACATGACCACTAATGTCAACACAAAGGAGGGAACAGGCATGTTTGCCACAGGAAGAAGACAGGACTGCCCATTTTGGAAGTGTTTTGACCTCAGAATGACTGAAGTGACACATGACACACTACACTCTGGGGCAAAAAAAAACCCTTGCCCTCCCACTGTGCTTCCAATATGCATAAAATATACACTGTGATGAGAGAATGGAGCAACTGACAAACCACCACCATGACAAACAGGCTGATAACTAATTCCCTGTATGTACTTGATCTGGGTGTCCAAACAGAGATGTGAATACTATCATCAATAAAATAAAAGGAGGGGAAAAGAAAGAAAGAGGAGGGGAGAAAGAACGAAAGAA
>VWZI01014990.1:8871-22826 GCA_013396835.1 Psilopogon haemacephalus | reverse complement strand
AGGTCTCCTGGAAGCCTTCTCTTCTCCAGGCTGAAAAGCCCCAACTCTCTCAGCCTGTCCTCAGAGCAGAGCTGCTGCAGCTCTCTGATCATTTTTGTGGCCCTCCTCTGGACTCTCTCCAACAGTTCCATGTCCTTCCTGTGCTGGGGGCTCCAGAACTGCACACAGTACTGCAGGTGGGGTGTGAGGAGAGCAGAGTAAAGGGGCAGAATCCCCTCCCTTGCCCTGCTGCTAATGCCTCTCTTGCTGCAGCCCAGCACACAGTTGCTGTCTGGGCTGTGTGTGCACACTCCAGGCTCATGTTGAGCTTCTCATCCACCCAAACCCCCAGGTCCTTTTCCTCAGAGCTGCTCTCACTGGCTCCAGGGCTAGGAGGTGACAACATAGATGCTGCAGTCTCCTTTCAAGACAAGCATTAAAGCATGGTCCTGATTCTGCTCCTGAACTCTTGGTCTCGTTAGTATCTTCATTAGTGATACAGACAAAGGGGTTGAGTGCTGATTCTGCTCCTGGACTCTTGGTCTCGTTAATATCTTCATTAGTGATATAGACAAAGGGGTTGAGTTTTCCCTCAGTGTGGATGTGCTTGGAAGGCTTTGCAGAGGGCCATGGATGTGCCGGATCGATGGGCTGAGGCTGATGGTACAAAGCAAGAACCGGATCGTGACACTTGGCTCGCAACCCCGTGCAACACTCCAGGCTGGAAAGCTGCTCGGCAGAAAAAGGACCCGAGGGTGTTGATCAACAGCTCTCTGAACATGAGCCAGCATCACTCAAAAGTGGCCAACGACATCCTGGCCTCGATCAGGAACAGTGTGAGCAGGAGGACCAGGGAAGGGGTTGTCCCCCTAGGCTCAGCACTGGGAAGGTCACACCCTCAGTACTGGGTTTGGTTTTGGGGCCCTTGCTACAAGAAAGGCATTGACATGCTGAAGGGCAACAGAACTGGTGGTAGGGCTGGAGAACAGGTCTGGTGAGGAGCGGCTGAGGGAACTGAGCTTGTTTAGTCTCTTCAGCTCTCTTAGTTTGTAGCCAGCTGGGAGTTGGTCTCTTCCTAGTAACAAACCATAGCACAAGAGGAAACAGCCTCAGGTTGCACTAAGGGAGGTTAGATTGGATAGTAAAGGACACTTCTTGACTGAAAGGGTTCTCAAACACTGGTATAGGTTCCCCAGGGAAGTGGTTGAACCCCCATCCCTGGAAGCGTTTAAAAGACACAGAGATGTGGTGTTAAGGGACTTGATTTAGCACCAGTTTGCCTGGCAGAGTTGGTTAATGGTTAGACACAAAGCAATTAAAGTTCTTTTCCAACCAAAATGATTCTGTGAAGGTTTCAAGCGCTTCACTTGCATTGAACTACACTTGCATTGAACTACAAAGCCAGGGACAAGTAAGTCGGTACCAAACCAGCAGAACAAAATGAGGACAGGCTTTAATTGCTTTCAGAAGCAGCGTGTTCAGATAATTAATCTGAAATCATAAAGCCTCCCAGAACAGGATGCAGAATAACAGAATTTGGAACCGTGTAACCTGCTAGCATCCCTGCTTCAAAAGCCTTGCGTGCCTGAACCACACTGCACACCTAATCCCTCTGCATGCAGAGACCTGTCACAGCTCCCTGCCTCACACTGCACCTTGCAGGAGGATTATCACTTGGGGCACAAAAGCTGAGCAGAGGCAGAGATGCATGACTAACAAAGCCATCTGCTGGAACACTGGCCAAGATGCGGCGGAGGTCCTGCGGCAATCACTGCAGTTTCTTCTATGGCCAGCACTGACTTAGCACTTGGCCTTGTTGAAGAATTGCAAAGGCCATACCTTGGACTTCAAGCAGATGGATGTGCATGCTAGACAGGCTCCTGTTGCATACTGCAAGCTCAGCTGATTACTAGATGAGTCCCACAGAAGACTGAGGAAAAGCATCTAGCCCTTGCTTATGAACCTGAGGGAGGTAAGCAGGTCCTGAATGCAATCTCAGATCAGCCTCTAAGTTATGGGAAGAAAGGTAACAGAGCACAGGGAGGTAATAGAGCACAGGGAGGTATGAGCTGATTCATCTCCATCAGGGAAAAGACAGTGGTCAGAATTCACAGACTGCTCTGCACACTGAGCAATTAATAATAAACTCCAAACACTTACCTTTGTGGGCACTGAGCACTGATGCAGCCTCTACTCTGGCAAGCAGCTGTTAGGCAGGATGCAGGTCCTTACTCAGTCCTGTGAGCAGCTGAGTCCCCTAGTCTGCTATTACTTATGCCTTCAATCCCAGCATATTTTCCATCTTGATGAAGAACTGTCCCAAGAAGCTCAGATTGCTTCCCCGATCACATTATCCACAGCATGTTCTACTGTCATTTTCTTCATCCATGAGAAAAGCTGCTCATCTGTTCAAGCAATTTTTAAAATAGTCTCCATATCCTATTCTCCCCTAATGGTGACCTTGCCCAGCCCTTAGAGGAGAAACAAACTGGAGTCATCAAGACCCAATCAGGCAAAGCCTGCTAGTTCGGCACTGACCCCACTTTGAGAAGGAGGTTGGAGGCATTCTGAGTGACTGCATGCTAGTATGATGCAAGGCCTGGGATGGACAGGTTCTCCTTCTAACACTCTGCTGACACTCAGTTTTGGGGTGTCACAGCAGCATAGACAAAGCAACTTGTTCCAATGCCTTCTCCTGCTCTCCCCTATTCCCTGCCACAGCAAAGCTTTAGACTCCTGGATCTTGCCAGACAGTCATGTCAGGATGTGTGCTGGTTTGACCTAATTGGAGAATTTGAGTGAGAAGTTAGACAATTGGTTGAGAGAGGTAAACACAGTATGGCACTTCACCCAGTGCTTTACTGAGAAAGAAAAAAAAAAATTGCTTTTAAGGATTGTACCCAAAACATGAGATATCAGACGGTTTCTGACCACTCTGGCTGTGGCTGCTTCTCTGCATGGTCTCCTTTGTCTTTGCCTTGGTAGCTACTTCTCAGTAATTCTACTAACTACTTTCCTGCTACTAACCCCCCTGGCCCATCTACTTCCGCTTATCTTCAGCATCAACAGGTGGTGAGATAAGATTGGGGAAGGGGGAAAGGTGGTAGGGGGTGGTTGGTTACCCTCTCTTGGGGATTTTGGTCTCTGGGAGGGCTGTGGTGTTTCTGTATTACCTTTTCATTGTATATATCTGTAAATATCTGTTATATCTTGTAAATATCTGCTTGTATATTGTGCATTGCTGTAAATATAAAGCTTCATTTATTAACTTCCAGCGTTCTGAGTAAAAGGTGGGGGGGGCAGGTAACTGCTTAAACCACTACAGGATGTATGAAATACAAAGAAGTAGAATTGATAATCTCTTGAGAACTATCTGTTCTGTAGACCGTTGGTTGATCTGGTAACCAAGGATAGGCACTTCCACCTGCATGGACCTGTGAGGAATTCCAGGTTCAGCAGCCCCTTACTGTCTCACAGCTCTGGCATATTTACTGCTATTCAAAGCTTTTAGCTCTGTAGAATTCTGTTAGTGGAGTTCTCCAGTTACTATCAAAGCTTCTTGTTGTTTGCTTTCTCAGATAGAATCATAGAATGGTCTAGGTTGCAAGAGACCTCAAAGATCATCCAGTTCCAACCCCCCACCACAGGCAGGGACACCTCCCACTAGATCAGGATGCTCAAGACCTCATCCAGCCTGGCCTTGAACACATCCAGGGAGGGAGCAGCCACAACCTCCCTGGGCAACCTGTGCCAGTGCCTCACCACCCTCACTGTGAAGAATTTCTTCCTAACATCCCGTTCAAATCTCCCCTCTGCCAGTTTGAACCCATTCCCCCTCATCCTGTCATTACAAGACCTTGTGACCAGCCCCTCCCCAGCCTTCCTGTAGGCCCCCTCAGATACTGGTAGGCTGCTATAAGGTCTCCCCGAAGCCTTCTCTTCTCCAGGCTGAAAAGCCCCAACTCTCTCAGCCTGTCCTCATAGCAGAGGTGCTCCAGCCCTCTGATCATCTTTGTGGCCCTCCTCTGGACTCTCTCCAACAGTTCCATGTCCTTCCTGTGCTGGAGGCTGGCTCCAGAACTGCACACAGTACTGCAGGTGGGGTCTGACAAGAGCAGAGGGGCAGAATCACCTCCCTTGCTCTGCTGGTAATGCCTCTCTTAATGCAGCCCAGCACACAGTTGCTGTCTGAGCCGTGTGTGCACACTGCAGGCTCATGTTGAGCTTCTCATCCACCCAGACCCCCAGGTCCTTTTCCTCAGGGCTGCTCTCCAGACACTCACCACCCAGCCTGTATTTGTGCTTGGGATTGCAGCGCCCCAGGTGCAGGACCTTACACTTGGCCTTGTTAAATTTCATGAGGTTAGCCTGGGCCCACCTTTCCAGCCTGTCCAGGTCCCTCTGGATGCCATCCCTGCCCTCCAGCAAGTTGACTGTGCCACACAGCTTGGTGTCATCTGCAAACTTGCTGAGGGTGCACTGATTCCTCTGTCCATGTCACTGACAAAGATGTTAAACAGCACTGGTCCCAGCACTGACCCCTGAGGGACGCCACTTGTCACTGTCAGATGGCTGCTGAGAAACGATGGAACACAGGTTAGTCCCATGTTGTGTTAAGCTAGATCTTCATTAGAGTCAGAGGAGATGCCTGAATTGTGCTTGAGGTCTTTGGAAGATTTGTTCACACCAAGTAGGGTTTGTGGCTGCTCACACCTACGTTGTGCATAACAAGAATATGTTGCCTCATGACAGTTGTACAGGAAGTTTTACACCAGCCTTACTCTGACACTTTCTAAAGACGCAACATAATCCTAGACGTGTATCACTCCAGGACAAATGATTCATACAGAAAAATCTCTTTTCTAGAAGAGGGGAAAAAAAATTACAATCAAGCATCCAAATGCCTAATCCCATGAAATACAAATGAAGTTTAGGAAATACATGCTATAGACAGTGGGATCGAGGGCACCATCAGAAAGTTTGCAGATGACACCAAGCTGAGCAGTGCTGTTGATATGCCAGAGGGACAGGATGGCATCCAGAGGGACCTGCACAAACTAGAGATTGGCCCAGGTGAACCTCATGAGGTTCAACAAGAGCAAGTGCAGTGTTCTGCATCTGAGCCAGAACAATCCTCACTATTAATAGAGACTGGGGGATGAAGTGACAAAAATCAGCCTTGCAGAAAAGGATTTGGGGGTGCTGATAGATGAGAAGCTGGACATGAGCAGCGTGAGCTTGCAGCCCTGAAGGCCAGCAGCAGCTTGGGCTGCATCAAAAGATGCCAGCAGATCCAGGGAGGTGACTCTCTGTGCAGCTCTGGTAAGACCTCCAGCTCTGGAGCCTCCAATACATGCACCTGGTGGAGCAGGTCCAGAGGAGGACAATGTAAATGATCAGGTGGTTGGAACACCTCTGCTACAAAGACTGGCTAAGGGAGCTGGGGTTGTTCAGCCTGGCAAAGAGAGGGTGCCAAGGAGACCTAGTAATGGCCTTCCAGTACGAGAAGGATGGAGAGACTGTTTGCAAAGGCCTGCAGTGATAGGATGAGGGGCAGCGGCTTCAAACTAGTGAAGAGCAGATTTAGATTGGATGTTAGGAACGAGTTCTTAACCACAAGGGTACTGGAACACACTGTTATAACTGGAATAGGCTGCCCAGGGTCCCCATCCCCTGAGATATCCAAGGTGAAGCTCACCAGGGCTCAGGGCAACCTGATCTAATTGAGGATACCCCTTGCCTACTGCAGAGATGATTGGATCAGATGAGCTTTGGACATCCCTTCCAGCCCAGACTATTCTGTGATTCTGTAGTAATCAATGCCAGAAAACAAGTCTTAGAAAAGCAGAAGAAATTCAGATATTACAGAAAAAGAAATAGCTTAGTTGCTAACCAAAGCTATATCAGACTTGACTGTACCACAGAATGGAGCATCACAGTGGAGTTTGTATCCATAGAATCATAGAATGGTTTAGGTTGGAAGAGACCTCAGACCCCCTGCCATAGGCAGGGACACCTCCCACTAGATCACGACACTCAAGACCTCATCCAGCCTGGCCTTGAACACCTCCAGGGAAGGAGCAGCCACAACCTCCCTGAGCAAGCCCTTCCAGTGTCTCACCACCCTCACTGTGAAGAACTTCCTCCTAACATCCTGTTTCAATCTCCCCTCTGCCAGTTTGAACCCATTCCCCCTTGTCCTGTCATTACAAGACCTTGTGAACAGTCCCTCCCCAGCCTTCCTGTAGGCCCCTTCAGATACTGGAAGGTTCCTATAAGGTCTCCTCAAAGCCTTCTCTTCTCCAGGCTGAAAAGTCCCAACTCTCTCAGCCTGTCCTCATGGCAGAGGTGCTCCAGCCCTCTGATCATTTTCGTGGCCTCCTCTGGACTCTCTCCAGCAGTTCCATGTCCTTCCTGTGCTGGGGGCTCCAGAACTGCACACAGTACTCCAGGTGGGGTCTGACGAGAGCAGAGTAAAGGGGCAGAATCCCCTCCCTTGCCCTGCTGCCCACAGCTGCTCTTGCTGCAGCCCAGCACACAGTTGCTGTCTGGGCTGTGTGTGCATACTGCAGGCTCACGTTGAGCTTCTCATCCACCCAGACCCCCAGGTCCTTTTCCTGTATCCATAAAAGATACAATCTCCCCTTACCTTCTACTTTGATGCAATGCCTTGCCAAGAGCCCCTGTCCACTGCACCTTCTAGTTTTGGTTAACACCACAGTGCCACTGATGTCTTATTCCTCTTGATGGCTTTTCTGTACAATGCAGACTTTGCCACCTTCGACTGCGACCGACCGCTCAAGATTATTCGCTTCCTAAGACGATTTTTCACGTACGTGAAAACAGTAAAGAGCTGCATTCTGTGTATTCAAGAGAGTAACAGATTTTATTGTTTCCTAAAATATTTTTACGATAACAGAGAGAACAGAACCAGTAATTCCTGACAATTTTTGTAACCACCTCGTGGATGAACAATTAGGTTGGCAAGTTTTCCTCGACAGACAGACAGACACACACACGTTCTGGGCTCGCACGTTTTGATCCGCTGAAAACGCTGACCAGAAGTTCCAAAGGCGAACAAGTCCAAGACCTCAAAACAGATTTGTTAGCTTCCATAGAGTGTAAGTTCCTAGCAGAACAGATCTACTTAGCTGAAACATAGGGCTCCTTAAAACATAAACCTGCTGCAGCTTTACAGCCCAGGTTTACATGTCTCAAATGCACACTACTGGACGTGACTACAGACGACCGAGTCGTAACTGCCAACAAAATGTCTTTTTTTTTTTTAATACAGTGATCTGCTACAATAATCCGTGTAAGGAATAGAGCTAATATATTGTGAGCCACAAATTTATCCACAAATACTGATTTCGAGTAGGTTAATGTATTTACTTCTGGGAAAAAAAAAAAAAAAAAAAAGTCTAGATCACAGAATACTTCTGTCTATGGCACAGTAATGAATATGGCAGGAAAGCAGATTTAAATACTCCTATAATTTATACTCTTAAACCAGTCTAAAATCTTATCGACATCAAAAGGCTCGGTAACTAACAGCCATGCTCTTTGTATTTCGTAATATCAAATGATATGTACATATACACAACATAGATAGGCTCTTAATAAAAAGCATTTAATCTATTTTACAGTCTTCTCTCTCTTAATAAAAAAAAAAAAAAAAAAATTAAGTCTTCACAGATTTAACGTTTCGAATCACCCCCAAAATCATTAGCAGTTTAAAGGTGATTTCCCACCCCTCCCCCCTCCCCACCCTGCAAAAAAATGTGCTGGAAGGAACTACTGTTCTGGGACTTAGGCATAATTTATCTTTCCAACGCCATGTATAGACACAGAAAACCTTTCAGGTTAAAAAGTGTCACACCACATTCATAATAGAATCCCAGCCCGCGACACCTACTGGTACCTCTGCTACAAATCACCTTCTGTAACAGATAGTTATTAAATACAGTATTTGTTTTACAACTTCAAGCCATGCTGGCAACGTGGAAAAAGACTGTTAGAACACGGAAAGAGTTTTCATTCAGTCATCCGGTTGTTAACTCTACCTCATAATTTAAGTATTAATTGCTAAATCCAAGCATACCACAAAGGCGCTCAGCTACGTAGCGTTTCAATAAAAAAAAATACTGCATCTTTGAGACACCACTAAGAACGAGTAGAAAATTAACCGTGACGAGTCTCTGAAATTCAAATTGCATATTGCTGAAGGTCACTTAAAATAATTGATTAAACAGGAGTGAGCGTAAGCCACATACCCGGGGTAGGATGAAGCACAAGCATAGAAAAGGCTAAACCGTTCGGGACTCACGAGAACGGACCATGTGGGAAAGAAAGAGCTTAAGTAGTATTTTTTTTTTTCCTATGATACTATTATTTTTGTTTTGTTTGATTAGTTTTGTTTTCAACCTAGCCCCCCCCTTTCCTGTGCGTTGTGCGTGAGCTGCGAAAAGGATGACCAATTGGTAGCTCTAATTTTTCATCCTAAAAATCATTTTGGGATGGAGCTCTCACTTTCTCATTAAAATATGTACACTCTATAGACCATTCCTCTCTCTCCCTTTAAATAGATACTGTACAGGCCCACGGAGCTTTTGCAACACTTCTGTATTATCTTTCTGTCCTTTGTCACTGGATGGGTTCGACGTAGTTTGCTGGGTATAAGCCAACTTGACCGTTGTCCAGGCGTCCTTTGCACCAGCCCTGCTCGTCTTCATTCTCCATTTTAGTTAGCTCATCCCCTGAAAAAAAAAAAGAAAAAGAAAAAGAGAAAGAGAGAGAGAGAGAAAGAGAGAGAGAGAGAGAAAGAGAGAGAGAGAGAGAAAGAGAGAGAGAGAGAGAAAGAGAGAGAGAGAGAGAAAGAGAGAGAGAGAGAGAAAGAGAGAGAGAGAGAGAAAGAGAGAGAGAGAGAGAAAGAGAGAGAGAGAGAGAAAGAGAGAGAGAGAGAGAAAGAGAGAGAGAGAGAGAAAGAGAGAGAGAGAGAGAAAGAGAGAGAGAGAGAGAAAGAGAGAGAGAGAGAGAAAGAGAGAGAGAGAGAGAAAGAGAGAGAGAGAGAGAAAGAGAGAGAGAGAGAGAAAGAGAGAGAGAGAGAGAAAGAGAGAGAGAGAGAGAAAGAGAGAGAGAGAGAGAAAGAGAGAGAGAGAGAGAAAGAGAGAGAGAGAGAGAAAGAGAGAGAGAGAGAGAAAGAGAGAGAGAGAGAGAAAGAGAGAGAGAGAGAGAAAGAGAGAGAGAGAGAGAAAGAGAGAGAGAGAGAGAAAGAGAGAGAGAGAGAGAAAGAGAGAGAGAGAGAGAAAGAGAGAGAGAGAGAGAAAGAGAGAGAGAGAGAGAAAGAGAGAGAGAGAGAGAAAGAGAGAGAGAGAGAGAAAGAGAGAGAGAGAGAGAAAGAGAGAGAGAGAGAGAAAGAGAGAGAGAGAGAGAAAGAGAGAGAGAGAGAGAAAGAGAGAGAGAGAGAGAAAGAGAGAGAGAGAGAGAAAGAGAGAGAGAGAGAGAAAGAGAGAGAGAGAGAGAAAGAGAGAGAGAGAGAGAAAGAGAGAGAGAGAGAGAAAGAGAGAGAGAGAGAGAAAGAGAGAGAGAGAGAGAAAGAGAGAGAGAGAGAGAAAGAGAGAGAGAGAGAGAAAGAGAGAGAGAGAGAGAAAGAGAGAGAGAGAGAGAAAGAGAGAGAGAGAGAGAAAGAGAGAGAGAGAGAGAAAGAGAGAGAGAGAGAGAAAGAGAGAGAGAGAGAGAAAGAGAGAGAGAGAGAGAAAGAGAGAGAGAGAGAGAAAGAGAGAGAGAGAGAGAAAGAGAGAGAGAAAGAGAGAGAGAAAGAGAGAGAGAAAAAAAGAAAGAGAAAAAGAAAAGGAAAAAAAAAAGAGAAAAAGAAAAAGAAAAAGAAAAAGGAGCCTTGTTAACAAAACTCTAAATTTAAAGTAAACACTGGGAAGAGATTAAACTTATCTGCATGTCCATTTATCTTCCTCTGCCCACTCTGGATCCCAGTAGGAACCCTCCCTCCTTTGCTCTTCCCTTCCAACCCTGACTGATTCAATGATTCTTCAGGCTTTTAATACCAGAGGGCAGGGATGCCATCCAAGATGGAGAGGTGGGCCCAGGCCAAACTCATGAAATTCAACAAGGCCAAGTGTAAGGTCCTGCACCTGGGTTGGCACCTACAGGAGAGCTGGGGAGGGACTAGTCACAAAGTCTTGCAATGACAGGACAAGGGGGAATGGGTTTAAACTGGCAGAGGGGAGATTTAAACTGGATGTTAGGAGGAAGTTCTTCACAGTGAGGGTGGTGAAACACTGGCACAGGTTGCCCAGGGAGGTTGTGGCTGCTCCCTCCCCAGAGGTGTTCAAGGCCAGGCTGGATGAGGCCTTGAGTGACCTGTTCTAGTGGGAGGTGTCCCTGCCTATGGCACAGGGGGGTTGGAACTGGATGATCTTTGAGGTCCCTTCCAACCTAAACCATTCTATGATTCTACAGCGGGTAACTAGAAGGGATCATAAAAGCTCTGTAGGCAAAATTCTTTGGAAAGCTGAGGAAACATCATCTGAAAACATCCACATGTATTTAACTGATCCTTCAAATGCATTAAACCTTTGCTTAGGAGTCTAAGCAAAGCTCTTGTTCTCCTGCATGGGCTAATATATTTTACATTGGCTCCTCCACGACCTGGTGTTGTTTGATTTTTTTTTTCTTAATGTTTTTAAGAAAATGTATATTCAGTGCAAACTTAGGCATACTAATACTGCTGCCTAAAAACTAGAGTAAGTTTGACTGTAGTCTTTCAGCTTCTATAAGGAGATTGACAGTCTGGCAAGCCATCCCTTTCCTACAGTTGACACAATCCAGTGATTTGGCATTACAAAGTACTTTAACAATTTTCCTTTAAAGGTATTAGCCTGGTTTTAAGTTAAGCTGATGTACAGAGCCATAGAAAACATCCATGTGGAACAGACCTCCAAGATCATCCAAGTTGCCCTGGGAGGGTGTGGCTGCTCCCTCCCTGGAGGCATTCAAGGCCAGGTTGGATGAGGCCTTAAGCAACCTGATCTGGTGGGAGGTGTCCCTGCCTATGGCACAGGGGGGTTGGAACTGAATGATCTTTGAGGTCCCTTCCAGCCTAAACCATTCTATGATTCCCCTTTTCCTTTTTGATTAAGTATTTAGAAGTGAATGCTGTAAACTTACCAGCTTTAAAGCTCAGCTCATCTTGCTCTTGGCCCTCATAGTCATAGAGTGCACGTACTCTCACTTCCATGGCAGGAGAGGCATCTTCATCAAATGGATTGGTGTCTCCATTTGCATCAGTAGAAGAGAATGGATTGTTGGACTCCTCATCAGACCAATCTGTAGGGTAGCTTTGGTTTTTTTCATAGCTGCTAACACTGAAAACAATTTTTAAAAATTATTCTAGTCTCCTATTTTTAAGAGCAGAAAAGAAATACCCCTAAAATACCACTTTCCCTAATCACACTCAAGCTCCACTCTACAGCTTAGTTTTGAAACTCCATTTCTGGTATATTCTCACCAGTATTTTAGCTGACAATGCTTCATTTAAGAAAAACAAAACAAAACAAAAACAAAACAGCATTCTTCCAATATACATTTACAAAGTTAGAAAAAGAAGAGATATCAAATACAACCTTCCCAATGAACTTCAAAAATCTCTCTATCCAGAAATCCACATAATTAATTAGATTATTTATTCTAGAAGGGTAAAAAGGTGCACAGGTAGTGGATGAGAAGCAAGGATAAGGTATTTGAAATGCTTTGAGGAGCCTTCCTCCCAAAATCTCTACTCTCGAAACATTTTGTATGCTGCAATCCACCAATAGAGAAACTTCATTATACTGCAACGACTTGAAAGAAAAGTTCACTGTTGAGCATGCACATGCCATTGAAGAGAGTGGCAGGACACCCCTAGGTGTGCATACTGAAGCAACAGGCAGCTGCTTGAGAAAGTCCTAAATAAAAAGAGAGCATTGGTGAAAGCAGATTTATTCAGCGAGAACAAACACACCCAGTAAAGCTCCAGAAGCAGTTTCACTAAGAAAACCCATCAGTTTGAACATTTAACAGGACTGGTAAGAAGGGGAAAAAAAAGCAACATCAGCTGTGTTAGCAACTGCCAGGAACGCCAGGACTTTCAAACCAAAGGAGAAAGCAACAGATAAGGGCATCTGTTCAGAAAGATAAGTTAGGTCGCAGTGTTGCTTACATAACCACTCCAAAAGGACTCCATGCACTGACTGGCAGTGTTAAAGAAACCAAAAATAGAAAACCCTGGACAGAGAAAGTGCAAGTGTGAAAACAATTAAAAAAAAAACCAAAAAACCAAAAAAAAACAAACATTTCACCAACTTTTTGATCTTATTGTCCTCCTTTTCACTGACAGTACTCCCAGTATCATCTTCATCTTCAAAGGGATTGTAACTTGATTGTACTGACTGTACTGTGTTACTCTGGACACTAAGACTGCTAATTTGGAAAAGAAAGAGCATTATGGTGACCCTATCTGCTTAAGGCACTGTCATTACTGTCCCACTAAGTTTCTTACCCCTTCTCCATCCAAAAAAAAAAAAAGCTGACCAAACACCACCACACAAACCCACCAAAAAAACCAAACCCCACCAATAACAAAAAGCAACCACACAACAACCCAAAACCAAACAAGCAAACAAAAATACCCACCCAACATCTATCAAGTCTACTATAAGAACCAAGGTGGCTCCAAGAGACTGACATATGATATGTTCCTCCAGAATTAGAATATCCTTTGTGGACCTTAATTTCCTTCTCTTACTGCCTGCAGTAACAGGCAATGTTTCTTGCCAGTTCACTTCCTTTTTAAAGCAGCTGATGTTAACAGTTGTGCATTGACCACATCCAGAACTCCAAAGCAACTAAACATTCTGCAGGCCAAGATTTCTAAGTGCAATTGTCATTTATAGAGACAGGAAGACAGCAGAAGAACTAAACTACTGGATTAGCTACAGGAAGTTCAGCTCCTTAGGAAGTTTGATTTGTTTTAATTCCCAGTGGAAAGAGAACTGTAAAATGGAGAACAGTTCTCAAAAGACTAAACTACTGGATTAGCTACAGGAAGTTCAGCTCCTTAGGAAGTTTGATTTGTTTTAATTCCCAGTGGAAAGAGAACTGTAAAATGGAGAACAGCTCTCAAAATCTTTTGTGAGTTGCACAAACGCTGCCACTAAAAATGCTCACAGATAATCAATACTTGGTTGGGCAGCGACTTTTTGACCTTGCACTTGAAGATAACAACCCTTTCAAAGAAGGCTTTTTAGGCATTAAAAAAAGAATACCTGCTATGTTTGTTAGGCTGTGAACCTTGATCTCCTGTCTGATTAATACCAGTCAGAGTCACTCCGTCAGAAGCCTTCTTCTTTTCTCTTCTACTCAGAGTGCGATTCAGATCTGCAGACCACTCCTATCAAGGAAGGCAAAAGGTGATTGAGAAATTGAATGGAACAAACAATTAGCACACTGCATTTTCAGACCAAGTTATGGAATGTACATTTAGATATGCTAAACCAGCACAAGTAAGAGTTAAAAAAAAAAGCCACGTTACTCCAAACGCTCCAGTTCTCACTCTTATCTAGCTCCTACCTTACCAATGCAAACAGACACATGTGCTACTTACAGCATCCCAAGGTTACCTCGACTTCCCTGTCTAAGGCTAGGATAGCCTTGAAAAGACATAAAATACCAGGCTATCTGGAGAAATCAAAAGAGTTGGCCACTGCAGCCATTTGTACTGAGCTGGGGGCTCACTCACCCCACCTGCAGTACTGTTTGCAGTTCTGGAGCCCCCAACACAAGGGCATGGAACTGTTTGAGCCAGTCCAGAGGAGGCCACAAAGGTGCTCTGAGGGCTGCAGCAGCTCTGCTATGAGGACAGGCTTAGAGAGTTGGGGCTCTGCAGCCTGGAGAAGGGAAGGCTTCGAGGAGACCTTATAGTA
>VWZI01014988.1:83556-99854 GCA_013396835.1 Psilopogon haemacephalus | reverse complement strand
AAAAAAAAAAAGTACCTTGGGCTAAAAAAATGAAGGGCTAAAAAAATGAAGGCTTGCCATGAGCATGGTGGAGTGCCAGAGGGCAGGGGAAGAGGTTTAAGTCAGCCCAGGGAGAATCACAGAACGGGAGGGGTTGGAAGGGACCTCTGGAGATCATCCAGTCCGAGCTCTCTGCCAGAGCAGGAGCACCCAGGGCAGGGCAGGACCCAGGAGGACTTCTCAGAAATAGGAATGAGGGCATGGAGAAGGCTCCAGGGCACTGAGGTAACTGCACAAGTGGCTGGAGAGGAGCTGACACTGGGTGCAGGGGAGGGGGCTGAGTGCAGTGAAGCAGGGTCAGAACCTGACCCCAGAGGTATTCCTGACCCAGTCAGCTGCTGCCACAGAATGTAGGGGCTGGAAGAGACCTCCAAAGCTCATCCAGTCCAAGCCCCCTGCCAGAGCAAGGCCACCCAGGGCAGGGCACACAGGAACACATCCAGGTGGGGCTCAAAAGTCTCCAGAGAAGGAGACTCCACAGGCTCTCTGGGCAGCCTGCTCCAGATCGCAGCACTCTTACATCTCCTTGTCTTAAGGTGAAACCTTCTGGGTGCCACCTTGCACTCACTGTTCCTTGTCCTGTCACTGGGCACCCCCAAACAGAGCCTGGCACCTTCATCCTGACACCCACCCCTCAGATATTGACAGGCACTGCTCAGATCCCCTCTCAGCCTTCTCTTCTCCAGACTAACCAGCCCCAAGGCTCTCAGCCTTCCCTCACAGCAGAGATGCTCAAGTCCCTTCACCATCCTCGTAGCCTCTGTTGGACTCTCTCCAGCAGGTCTCCGTCTCTCTTGAATTGGGGAGTCCAAAACTGGACACAGTATTCCAGGTGTGGTCTCATCAGGGCAGAGCAGAGGAGAAGGAGAACCTCCCTGGCTCTGCTCTTAATGCCCCCCAGGGTGTCCTTGGCCCTGGTGCCCTTGTGGGCAGAACTTCACAGCTCACAGGATGTCAGGGGTTGGAAGGGACCCTAAAAGCTCATCCAGTCCAACCCCTGCCAGAGCAGGAGCATCCAAGCTAGCTCAGGGCACACAGCAACACATCCAGACAGAGTCTGCAAAGGCTCCACACAAGGAGACTCCACAACCTCTCTGGGCAGCCTGTGCCACTGCTCTGGGACCCACCCAGGCAAGAAGTTGCCTCTTGTGTGGAGCTGCAACCTCCTGTGCTGCAGCTTCCATCCATTGCTCCTTGGCCTATGGCAGGGAGCAGTGAGCAGAGCCTGTCCCTCCCCTCCTCACCCCCAGCCCTCAGACACTTACAAATATTGATCCAATCCCCTCTCAGGCTTCTCTTCTCCAGTGCTGCCCAGCAGCACTTCAAGGCCTTTCTCCATGGGGCTGCTCTCCAGCAGGACAGTCCCTGGGCTGCACTGGTGCCTGCTGCTGGTGCAGCACTGGTGCATGACACTGCCCTTGCCCTTGCTGAGCTTCATGAGGTTCCCCTTCGGCCAGGTCTGCAGCCTGGCCAGATCTCAGCAATCAGAGCACTGAGGAAAGGGGCTGGGAGTTGCCCAGGACCCTCAGTGCAGCTTCCAATCCTGGTGGCTGACAACATCCTACTGAGAGCCAGTGGCAGCCACAGGGGCAGTGCAGTGGCACCTTAGGGTGACTCAGGTCCATGTGGAGTCCTTCACTTTGGCCAGGTGTGGCAGTTAAGAAGCAAGTGCAAAGCTAGGGAGAGCCACCCCACAGAGATGCCTCACCTCATGAGCTCTGCTTTCTCCTTTGGCAGGGTCCTGGAAGTGCCTTATGCCTACCAGTGCTGTGCCTATGGCAGCTGCAGCAGCCTCTTCAAGACACCCAACCAATGGGAGGCAGAAGAAAGGAGCCCCGAGGAGGAGGATCCCCACAAGAGGACCATGGAGTTGTTCCCAGGTCATGCTGACAGCCACTGTAAGTTAAAGTGGGCAGGAGGGTGACAGGGGATGGGCAGGGCCCTGCTGGGAGCTAGGACGTGGCCCTGGGGCTGCAGCAGTGGGTCCCACTGGCAGCTGTGGAGCTGCACCAGGCAGCTGCAGCTGGGCAAAGAGGCTCCAGGTAGTGGCACTGCATGGGAAGGAGCACCCAGACCTCCACAAGCTGACAGAGAGCTCCTGGCCAAGGAGCAATGGATGGAAGCTGCAGCACAGGAGGTTGCAGCTCCACACCAGAGGCAACTTCTTGCCTGGGTGGGTCCCAGAGCAGTGGCACAGGCTGCCCAGAGAGGTTGTGGAGTCTCCTTGTGTGGAGCCTTTGCAGACTCTGTCTGGATGTGTTGCTGTGTGCCCTGAGCTAGCTTGGATGCTCCTGCTCTGGCAGGGGTTGGACTAGATGAGCTCTTTGGATCCCTTCCAACCCCTGACATCCTGTGAGCCTGTGAGCAGTCCTCAGCAGCACAGCCATGGTCTGCTCCTTTGGCCTTGCTGACTAGAGGGGGAGGCTGCCCATGGCACTGCAAGGTGGCCGAGGTGACATGGGGCAGCTTCTGGCCTTGGTGGTTGGACAGCAGAAAGCCTCTGGCAGAGCATCAGCCCTTGGGGCTGGAGCAGGCAGAGAATGAGTCCTGGGATTCATGTGAATGATGAGCCTGAGCTCCAAGAACTGGAATGTGCTGCAGGCTGGGGACAGAGCTCTGTGTGTGCTGCTTTGGTGCCCATGCTCTGGGGCTGCAGCAGGGTTAGGCTGAACAGAAGGACAGGCCTGGGAAGCATCAGCTCAGCAGAGAGCTGCTCAGGGCTGCAGAGGCTTCGTGGCTGAACCACAGACTCCCAGCACCATGCAGGCTGGAGCAGCCCCTCAGGATCACCAACCCAGAGCCCTGCACTGCAGGATTCACCTTCAACCACAGCCCCAAGCACCACATCCAAACCACCCTCAAACATAGCCAGGCTGGGGCACTCCAGCACCTCCCTGGGCAGCTCAGTCCAGTCCCTCACCACTCTCTCCAGGAAAAACTTCTTCCTAATGCCCAATCTAAACCTCCCCAGCCTCAGCTTGAGGCCATTCCCCCTTGTTCTGTCTCCAGTTCCCTGTGAGCAGAGCCCAGCAGCAGCCTCTCCACAGTGTCCCTTCAGGTAGCTGCAGACAGCAATGAGCTCTGCCCTCAGCCTCCTCTTCCTCACACCAACCATCCCCAGCTCCATCAGCCTCTCCTCATCAGATTTATTCTCCAGGCCCTTCACAGCTTCCTTGGCCTCCTCTGGACCTGCATCTGAGCTCTGCTTCCTGCCCAAGGGTCAGTTTGTGTTCCACAGTGACCTTCTGCAGGGTCCTCCATGAGATGTGTTGCACAAGGGCAGCAGAGCAATGTGCAAAGCACTTCTGCACCCACCACAGAGCACCAGCTGGGGCTGGGGAGCTGCTGGGATCCCTCTGCAAGGGAATGAGGTGGGGAAGAGCTTCCCCTTCTGCCTCCTCTGCAGCTGCTGGAGGGCACAGCTCAGCTGCTGCGTTTGGTGGTGTTTGGGTACCTGCAGAGGTCACAGTTCTGAGCAGCCTGGAGGCAAAACCTCAGCTTGCTGTGCCAGCAGAGGTGGGGAGAGGGCTGAGTCCCTGGGCAGCACTCACCTGCTGCTGGGGTCACTGTGCCCACAGCCATTGCCAGTGGCTCTGCAGGACCTCCTGCTGCACTCTAAGCAAGCAGGATGAGGCCTGGAGACAGATACTGAGCCAGGGCAGCTGGATGCTGTGTGCAGCAGTGGTGGGAGGCAGGATGAGGCAGGCACTGTGACACAGCCCATGAGGGAGCCATGGTCACTGCACCCCTGCTCCTCCACAACCCCTCCTGCCACCCTGCTCCTGCCACCCTGCTCCTGCCACCCTTCTCCTGCCACCCTGTTCCTGCCACCCCCCTTCTGCCATCCCTGCTCCTGCCACCCCTCTCCTGCCATCCCTGCTTCTGCCACCCTGCTCCTGCCACCCTGCTCCTGCCCCCCTGCTCCTGCCACCCCCCTCCTGCCATCCCTGCTGCTGCCATCCCTGCTTCTGCCACCCTGCTCCTGCCACCCTGCTCCTGCCCCCCTGCTCCTGCCACCCCCCTCCTGCCATCCCTGCTGCTGCCATCCCTGCTTCTGCCACCCTGCTCCTGCCACCCTGCTCCTGCCCCCCTGCTCCTGCCACCCCCCTCCTGCCATCCCTGCTGCTGCCATCCCTGCTTCTGCCACCCTGCTCCTGCCACCCTGCTCCTGCCCCCCTGCTCCTGCCACCCCCCTCCTGCCATCCCTGCTGCTGCCATCCCTGCTTCTGCCACCCTGCTCCTGCCACCCTGCTCCTGCCCCCCTGCTCCTGCCACCCCCCTCCTGCCATCCCTGCTGCTGCCATCCCTGCTTCTGCCACCCTGCTCCTGCCACCCTGCTCCTGCCCCCCTGCTCCTGCCACCCCCCTCCTGCCATCCCTGCTGCTGCCATCCCTGCTTCTGCCACCCTGCTCCTGCCACCCTGCTCCTGCCCCCCTGCTCCTGCCACCCCCCTCCTGCCATCCCTGCTGCTGCCATCCCTGCTTCTGCCACCCTGCTCCTGCCACCCTGCTCCTGCCCCCCTGCTCCTGCCACCCCCCTCCTGCCATCCCTGCTGCTGCCATCCCTGCTTCTGCCACCCTGCTCCTGCCACCCTGCTCCTGCCCCCCTGCTCCTGCCACCCCCCTCCTGCCATCCCTGCTGCTGCCATCCCTGCTTCTGCCACCCTGCTCCTGCCACCCTGCTCCTGCCCCCCTGCTCCTGCCACCCCCCTCCTGCCATCCCTGCTGCTGCCATCCCTGCTTCTGCCACCCTGCTCCTGCCACCCTGCTCCTGCCCCCCTGCTCCTGCCACCCCCCTCCTGCCATCCCTGCTGCTGCCATCCCTGCTTCTGCCACCCTGCTCCTGCCACCCCTCTCCTGCCATCCCTGCTCCTGCCATCCCTGCTCCTGCCATCCCTGCTCCTGCCACCCCGCTCCTGCCATCCCTGCTTCTGCCACCTTGCTCCTGCCACCCTGCTCCAGCCACCCTGCTCCTTCCTCACTACTGCTTCTGACCTGTTCCTGCCACCTTGTTCCTTCCACCCTGCTCCTGCCACCTTGCTCTGCTCTGCTCACACCTCACCTCCAGCACTGCACACAGCTCTGGGCAACCCAGCACAAGGAGGAGCTGCTGGAGGGGGTCCAGAGGAGGCCACCAAGATGAGCAGAGGCTGCAGAACCTCCCCTGTGAGGACAGGCTGGGAGAGTTGGAGCTTTGCAGCCTGGAGAAGAGAAGGCTCCAGGGAGACCTCAGAGCAGCCTTGCAGAGCCTGAAGGGGCTGCAGGAGAGCTGGGGAGGGACTTGGGACAAGGGCTGGGAGTGGCAGGATGAGGACAATGGCTCTGAGCTGGGAGAGAGGAGAGTGAGAGTGGAGATGAGGAGGGAATTGTTGAGAGTGAGGGTGGGGAGAGACTGGCACAGGTTGCCCAGGGAGGCTGTGGAGCACTGAAACACAGAATGGGATCAAAGATTCTCCCTGGAGGTGTTCAAGGCCAGGCTGGATGAAGCCCTGAGCAACCTGTGCTGATGGAGTTGTCCCTGCCCATGGCAGGGGCTGGCACTGGCTGAGCTTTAAGCTCCCTCCCAACCCAAGCCATTCTGTGGCTCTGTCTCATCACTCTGTCAGAAGATATTTAAGGTCTCATTTTCAAACTCTTTGGTGCCTGGGGCAAGCCTCCCTGGGTTAGCACTGGCAGCGTTTAGCAGATGCCTCCTCTAGGTCTGCCCTACGTGGCTGGAGAGCAGCCCAGGGCCAGCTCTGGGACTGTCAGAGAGGAGATGCACCCAGCAGGGGCAAAGGGCAAAGCCTGCCTGTGCCCCAGGGCACTGCCACCACAGCCCCAGCACCCTGCAGGAGCCTTAGTTTGGGGGCACAAAGGGATGGGTTGGTTCCAGGCACGTTTGCAGGGATGGGACAAAGCCCTGGGGAGCAAGAAGAGAACAGAGTGTGGCTGACCTTGGCCACAGGGCACTGCTTTGCCCAGCTAAATCGAGTAATTAGCTTTTAAACCATCCAGCAAACCCTGGGGGGGGCCCAGGGACACACTTCTGCTGCTTCTGTCACTCAAGAAAGCTCAAGTGCCCTGGCAAGCTGCTGGCCAGGCACTTGCAGACATCCTCTGCCCTAACTCTGAGGGGCAGAGCAAACCAGACATGGGAACTGCCCTGGAAGAGGCATCCAGAGCAGGGGGTTCTGTTCCTCCTCCAGCAAATCTCCTGCTCTTCCTCCCACCCCTCAGTGCTGGTGCAGCCAGCTGGGGTCTCTTTGCCATGGGAAGGACACTCAGCAAAGTGAGGTTGGTTTTCCTGAAGTGGAGGCTCCTGAGCAGAGTCCAGACCCATGAGGTCTCAGAAGTGAAAGCTCCTGAGCAGAGTTCAGACCCCAGAAGTGGAAGCTCCTAAGCAGAGTCCAGGTCAATGAGGTCTCAGAAGTGGAGGCTCCTGAGCAGAGCCCAGATCCCAGAAGTGGAGGCTCCTGAGCAGAGTCCAGATCCATGAGGGCTCCTTCAGAAGCAGTGCAGCCTGCCCCAGGACCCCACAGCCTTGTACCTCTCTGCAATTCCCAGGCCAGGAGCTGTGCTGGTTCCCAGCAGGGTCAGATCTGCCCTGAGTCCCACTGGGCTGCCCAGGGCTGGCTCTGCAGCTCACAGCTAGCTCCAGGCAGAGCAGGAGGTTGCTCCTTCCCTTCCTGCAGGTCTTTAACCTGTGCTTAGAGCCAACCTCTGCCCCTTGGGCACTGCCATGGGGGACAGTGAGGGCAGGAGCCTCTGCACTGAGCACATCACAGCCTCAGTGCTGGGGATGGGAAAGGCAGAGGAGATTTATAAGCCTATAAAATACAAGGAGGAAATATTTTTCCATCCCACTGTGAGTGTTTTCTTGCCAGGCTCCAGAGCAGCAGTAATATTTCAGCTCTTCTACAGACAGATTTTTGGGTTTTTTTTAATGGCTTTTTGTTGTTGTCGTTGTTGTTGTTGTTGCCAAAGCTCCCTGAAGCCCAGAGAGCCACAGTGCCTGTCAGGGGGGCTCCAAAATAGCACAGGGTTTGTCATCAAGCCTCTGAGCAAAGCATCCCAGCTGCATTTTCAGGCAGGGGCAGGGAGCAGAGCACCATTTCTAAACAGATCAGGCAGCTGCATCCCACCAAGGTTAGCCAACACCTTCAGCACTGGGCAGAACTACCTTCTTGGCCACTCTGGGAGCTGCCAGGATGCCAATTTGCATCATGCAGGGGAGAGCTCGCCCCACACCCACAGGTGGCATCCAGCTCCCTGGCTGCTGGGCTGTGACAAGCAGCAAAATCACCTCCTTTCCTCTGCCTCCCACCAAAGGTCTCCACTGGGAGCAGAAGGCTGAGCTGGGGCCATGGGTGGGGGTGGCACAGGAGCTGCCCTCACTGTGTCCCAGTGCTGAGAATCAGCAGCAGTGTGAGAAGAGGGACAGGGAACAGAGCAGGAAGGCACATCCTGGGGAGGCTCAGAGGATGCCATTCTGCTCGGGGATGACCTACATCTACAGGACACAGGATCACAGATCACAGCTCACAGGATGTCAGGGGTGGGAAGGCACCCAGAGAGCTCACCCAGACCAAGTCCCTTGCCAGAGCAGAGCAAAGCCCTGGCTAAGCTTCTCTCAAAGGCTCACAGGTGTCAGGGGTTGGAAAGGACAAAAAGAGCTCATCCAGTCCAACCCCAGCCAGAGCAGGACCATCCAAACTAGCTCAGGGCACACAGCAACACATCCAGACAGAGTCTGCAAAGGCTCCACACAAGGAGACTCCACAGCCTCTCTGGGCAGCCTGTGCCACTGCTCTGGGACCCTTCCAGTTGCCCCTTGTGTGGAGCTGCAACTTCCTGTGCAGCTGAGGTCTCAGCCCCATCCTCTTCCAGCAGCTCTTCCTTCAGCCAGGAAGTTTCTGCCTGCCCCAGACCTGCCTCAGGCTGCAGCTGCCAGCTGCAGTGCAGCACAGCCTGGTTGCATAAACCCCAGGGATCCCAAATCTGCAGGCACAGCAGCCAGTCTGCCTCCAAGGAAATCCAGGGCTGGGACCCTCCAGGGCTAAAGCTGAGCACCACAGCCCCAATAAATGGCATAAAGCAGAGCAAAAAGTGTTGGATTCTTTGTCTCTCTGCTCTGGAGCTGCTGCTGGCAGTGATGGTGCCTGCAGAGGAGGAATCTGTGCTGCAAGGGACTTTTGAGGGTGTCAGGGAGTGCCAGGACTGGGGGGAATGGAGCAAAGGTGGAGGTGAGGAGATTGAGGCTGGAGGGGAGGAGGAAATTGCTGAGCAGGAGAGTGGTGAGAGGCTGGAATGGGTTGCCCCTGCAGGGAGGTGTTTGGGGCCAGATCCCTGGAGGTGTTTTTGGCCAGGCTGGCAGAGGCTGTGGGCAGCCTGCTCTAGGGTAGGGTGTCCCTGGGCATGGCAGGGGGGTTGGGACTGCCTGATCCTTGTGGTCCCTTCCAACCCTGCCTGATTCTGTGATTCTATGTACAGGATGTTAGGATGAAGTTCTTTGCAAGGGAGGGTGGTGGAGACACTGGCACAGGTTGAGGGTGATGTTAGGAGGAAGTTGTTTGCAGTGAGGGTGGTGAGACACTGGCATAGGTTGCCCAGGGAGGTTGTGGAGCACAGAATCACCCAACGTGATCAAAGATCCTCAACCTCCCTGGAGCTGTTTGCAGCCAGGATGGCAGAGGCTGTGGGCAGCCTGCTCTAGGGTAGGGTGTCCTTGGGCATGGCAGGGGGGGTTGGAGCTGGCTGCTCCTTGTGGTCCCTCCCAACCCTGCCTGATTCTGTGATTCCATGAAGCAGAGGCTGATGGCTCTCTTGGAACATCTCCAAAGTCCTTGTTGATCAACTAACACTGGGCCAAGCCTGCTCTGAGAAGATGCTTTTGAAGGCTTTGGTCTCAGTAAACAGCCTGGAGGATTTCCTCGTTTCCAGTGAAGCCTGTGAGGAGAAGGCTGCAGCCACACGGGGCTGGCATCTGCAGCTGCTGCCCTGCAAGTGCTGGGAATGACCAAAGAGGAGAGGGCTTGGCCACATGGCAGCCCCCCAGAGTGTGACAAACCTTCTCCCTCTGCAGCAGCATCCGCAGGAGACAAGCTGGACCCCAGCAGCTGCTTTGAGCTTGTGGGCTGGGGACTGGCTGGGCAGGAGGACAGGCAGGGGTAAGTGTCTCTGGCCCTGCTGCTGATTCTCTGAGCAACATTTCCCCTTGTGTTCTTCCCAGATGACCTAGATGCAGAAGACCTCCAGCTGGACCTTGAGGAATCAAAGCTGCACCCCTCTGTTCAGTGCACACCAAGCCCTGGTGAGCAGCCAGGGAAAACTTTGGCACAAGCTGAGATCCCTCCTCTGAATGCCCAGGGACACACAGCCAGGGCTGGGATCCCTCCTCTGAGTGCCCAGGGACACACAGCCAGGGCTGGGATCCCTCCTGTGAGTGCCCAGGGACACACAGCCAGGGCTGGGATCCCTCCTCTGAATGCCCAAGGACACACAGCCAGGGCTGGGATCCCTCCTGTGAGTGCCCAGGGACACACAGCCAGGGCTGGGATCCCTCCTCTGAATGCCCAAGGACACACAGCCAGGGCTGGGATCCCTCCTGTGAGTGCCCAGGGACACACAGCCAGGGCTGGGATCCCTCCTCTGAATGCCCAGGGACACACAGCCAGGGCTGGGATCCCTCCTCTGAATGCCCAGGGACACACAGCCAGGGCTGGGATCCCTCCTTTGAGTGCCCAGGGACACACAGACACACAGCCCAGCAGCCAGGCTAGGTGGGCTCTGGCTAAGCTGGGCACAAGGGAGGAGCTTCCCTCTCCCACTTGAAAGTGGTTGCCCTCCTATGAGGTGCACTGCTTCTGGCCAGCTTCCTGGATCCCAAAGAGAAGCCTTGATTCGTTTTGGAAGGTAAAAGCAAACTTTAGCAGTAAGTAAGAGGTGTTTCAGGTAGGGGAGTTACAAAAAGTACAGGGAAGGGAAAACCAAATACAAAATATGTATAGGAGCAGTTGGGATGGAGATGGATGCAAGTGGGTGGAGAAAGATTCTGGTGGCTGCAGGATGATGGAGGAGGTTGCTGGAGACAGGTGGCAGGAGCAGGAGCAGCAGGATGCTGGTTGATGATGCAGGAATGGGAGTGAAGGAGCAAGAGGAAGAAACAGGAGGTCTGAAGCAGGAGGTGGGAGTGAGCTAAACACTGCACCTGGGGGCAGGTGAGACCACCCCCAGGGAGCAGTCAGGATGACCTGAGATCAGGTTCAGCCCAGCCCCCAGGAGGGGTTAACCCTTTACAAGAGGAGAGGACAAGGCCCTGGTGCCCCTGCCCAGGAGCCAGTCCCAACCTGCTCCAGCCAGCAGCTTGCCTGGGCTCAGGAATCTTCTGTTCCCTTGCAAGGCTTTGGCTTTGCTTAGTCCCAGCCAGCCCAGCACAGTGCATGGTGAGACCTTGTCCTGCATCCTCTGCTCCTCCCTGGGGCACTGCAGGGACACTCTGCTGAGGAGGGGAGGAAGGGAGCAGCTGGACTGCACCCAGCCCCTTCCTCCTTGCTCCCACCAAACCCAGGCCAGCAGGTGCAGGCTGCCAGGGGCATGGGGGGAGATGTCCTCTGATTTTGTCCTCCTTCAGAGGAGTCCTACAAGCAGGGCTGGAGGTTGTCAGGGGCTGGCTCCACCCAGGCACGGGTGGGATGCTGGCAGGAGCAGGTTTTTTGCACCAGGTGCCCCACTGGGCTCACTGCAGAAGAAATAAGGAGCATTTTAGCAGGGTCCTGGCAACAGAGGTGCTGCCTCTCAGGGAAGGCAGCCCAAGGCCTCCACCTGCCTTGGCCTGGCCAAAAGTTCTGTTTCCTCCAAATCCTTTTGTTCTCTGCAGCCTAAAATTTGGCCCAGCCTGTTTGTAGTTTTGCTGAGCTGCCACCTTGAGCACCTCACAGTAACATCCCAATCCTTTCAGGCACAGCTCTGTCTCCTGTCACCCCTCTCTTCTTCCCCTCTGGCAAGCAGCATCTGCCACCTTCACCCCTCCATGACCTCCCCTTGCTCACTCCTCCTTGTCACCATGTCCACCTCCCACCATTCTTTCTCCTGACATTCTCCCTCATTCTTCTTGCCCAGGCACTTTTGTCCTTCCCTTGAGCAGGCTGGGGGCAGTGTGAGCTGTTCCTGCCCATGGATGATCTTTGAGGTTCCTTCCAACCCAAACCACTGCATGATTCCTGCTGCCCCAGCTCCCTCCATCCCTTCCTCCCTGCCTGCTGTCTCCCTCTCCTGCTCTGACACTTCATCTCACCCTGGTGATGAGGAGATGCAGACAAACAAGAGACCAAGGTGTGGCTCAGGGCAGTAGGTGGCACTGAGCAGGATGCAGCACTCAGCTGTGTCTCACACCTCACAGAATCACAGAGCTCCTATCAGGGCTGGAAGGGACCTCAAGGATCACCCAGTTCCCATCCCCCTGCCATGGGCAGGGACACCTCACACGAGAGCCACAGAGCCACATCCAGCCTGGCCTTAAAAACCTCCAGGGCTGAGGTTTCCAGCACCTCCCTGGGCAACCTCCACACCACTGACTCCAAGGAGTGAGTGGAGGAGCAGCTAATGGTGCAGTGTCCCAAATGCCAGGCTGGCAGCAGAGGTGGCTGTGGAGTCCCACCAAGATCAATAGCTCCTGTGGACTGAGGACTACCTTGGGCTCAGGCTCTGCCTTAACAGGCAGCATAGGGTGGGTGGGACAAGAGAGGAGAACAACTCCACCCTGCACACAGTCATGGGGTGGCAGTGCCAGGCCCTGACCTCTTCACCTATGAGAAGCTCTGCCACGTTTTTCTCTTTTGCCACATTTCACATTTGACCTCTGCCTGCATCTCCTTTCTGCCCTGGGCAAGATCTGAGAGGATGCAAAAGGCAGCCCAGTGTGGGGGACAGGAGCACAAGAGCTTGGGGCAGAGCCAGATGCCAGCTGCAGGAGAGGGCAGGCAAGGCTGAGTGATGCTCTCCAGGGGAGGGCTGGGCCCTGAGCAGCACCACAGGAGTGAGGAGTGAAGAGTGAAGAGCATCATAGGCTGTGAGAGTTGGGGCTACAGGCTAGGAGGGTTGGAGAAGAGAAGGTTGGAGGAAACCTTGGAGTGGCCTTGCAGGATCTGAAGGAGGCTACAGGAGGGCTGGGAAGGGACTATTGACAAGGGCTGGTGATGGCAGGAGGAGGAGGAATGGGTTTGAAGTGTCAGAGGGGAGATTGAAAGTGGATGTTAGGAGGAAGTTGTTAGCAGTGAGGGTGATGAGACACTGGCACAGGTTGCCCAGGGAGGTTGTGGAGCACAGAAGCACCCAATGTGATCAAAGATCACATTGGGTGCTTCTGTGCTCCACAACCTCCCTGCAGGTATTCAGGACCAGGCTGGATGAGTCCTTGAGCAACCTGTTCCAGTGGGAGGTGTCCNATATTGAAATGGTATAACAGATATTGACAGATATATACAGTGAAAAGGTAAAACAGAAACACCACAGCCCCTCCCAGAGACCAGAATCCCCAAGAGGGGCAACCAACCACCCCCTACCACCTTTCCCCCCTTCCCCAATCTTATCTCACCACCTGTTGATGCTGCAGATTCTATGATTCTATGACCTGTTCTAGTGGGAGGAGTCCCTACCTATGGCACAGGGGGGTTGGAACTGGATGATCTTTGAAGTCCCTTCCAACTTAAGCCATTCTATGATTCTATGACCTGTTCCAGTGGGAGGTGTCCCTGCCTATGGCACAGGGGGGTTGGAACCGACTGAGCTTTGAGCTCCCTTCCAACTTAAACCATTCTACGATTCTATGACCTGTTCCAGTGGGAGGTGTCCCTGCCTATGGCACAGGGGGGTTGGAACTGGATGATCTTTGAAGTCCCTTCCAACTTAAGCCATTCTATGATTCTATGACCTGTGCTAGAGGGAGGTGTCCGTGCCTATGGCCCAGGGGGGGTTGGAGCTGCCTGAGCTTTGCCCTCCCTTCCCACCTAACCCATTCTGTGATTCTCTGATGCTGGGTCTCACTGGGGGGTCTGCTCTCCGCCAGGTCCCTTCAAGCCCTGTGAGCAGCTGTTTGAGAGCTGGACCATCCGCCTGGGGGTCTGGGCCATCGTGCTGGTGTCGGTGCTCTGCAACGGGCTGCTGCTCCTGGCTGTCTTCAGCTCTCCTGGCTACCTGTCTCCGGTGAAGTTCCTGGTGGGGTCTCTGGCCGGAGCCAACCTGCTGACAGGGCTGTGCTGCGCCGTGCTGGCCCTGCTGGACGCGTTCACCTTCGGGCAGTTCTCCAGGCACGGCCCCCGCTGGGAGGCTGGGGTGGGCTGCAGGCTGACAGGGTTCCTGTCCCTCTGGGCCTCCCAGGCAGCCACCTTCCTGCTGACGCTGGCAGCTGTGCAGTGCAGCCTCTCGGCCTCCTGCGTGCGGGGCTACGGCAAGGCTCCCTCCCTGGGCAAGGTGAAGGCAGCAGCCGTGGGCTGCCTGCTGCTGTCCTGCCTGGCCGCTGCCCTGCCCCTCCTCTCGGCGGGCGAGTACGGAGCCTCCCCCCTCTGCCTGCCCTACCCCGTGCCTGCCGGGCAGCCTGCCCCGCTGGGCTCGGCCGTGGCCCTGGTGATGACCAACATGCTCTGCTTCCTGGCCATCACCGCCGCCTACATCCGCCTCTACTGCAGCCTGCTCAAGGGAGACTTCGGCGCCGTCTGGGACTGCGCCATGGTCAAGCACGTGGCCTGGCTGATCTTCACCAACTGCCTCCTCTACTGCCCGGTGGCCTTCCTCACCTTCTCCTCCGTGCTCAACCTCTTCCTCGTCGCCCCGGAGGTCGTCAAGTCCGTCCTCCTGGTGGTCCTGCCCCTGCCCTCCTGCCTGAACCCCCTGCTCTACCTGCTCTTCAACCCCCACTTCCGAGATGACCTCCGCCTGCTGAGGCAGAGGAGCCAGGACAGGAGGAGCTGCTCCCGGCCCCGAGGGGCCGACGAGGTGGAGAAAAGTTCCTACGACTCCACCCAGGCCCTGGTGAGCTTCAGCGACCTCGACCACACCTTGGAGCCCCCCAGCGCCCTGGGGGTGCAGCCAGTCCTTGACAGCTGCAGCTTGCCCCCCGTGACACTGCTGCGGGCGGGCGGCAGGGGCCAGGAGCGAGGCTGCCCTGAGCACTGCCCCGAGCACTGCCCCGAGCACTGCCCTGAGCACTGCACCAAGCACTGCCCTGAGCACTGCACCAAGCACTGCCCTGAGCACTGCCCTGAGCACTGCACCAAGCACTGCCCTGAGCATTACCCTGAGCACTGCTCCGAGCACTGCACCAAGCACTGCCCTGAGCACTGCCCTGAGCACTGCACCAAGCACTGCCCTGAGCATTACCCTGAGCACTGCCCCGAGCACTGCACCAAGCACTGCCCTGAGCACTGCCCTGAGCACTGCCCCAAGCGCTGCCCCAAGCACTGCCCCTGCCTCCCCGACAGGAGCAGGGAGGCTGCGGGAGGCAGCCTGCGGATAACCTTCCTGCCCTCCCCTCCCTACACATCTCACCTGTAGAGCTCCCTCCAGCAGCCAAGGTGCCAGCAGAGCCTGCCCCAGCTACCCCCACCCTCGCTCCCAGCACTCCTGCTGCTGCTGCCGGGCTCCCACCCAGCTCCAGACACTCAGGGCTGGCCGTGGGGGGGACACAAAGCATCATGCAGGTGTGTGTCCTGCTAGAGACTGCTCCACCAGCCTGGGAGATGGGGCGGGGAGAGCCTCATCATCATCATCATCATCATCATCATCATCATATCATCACCATCGCCCTGCAGCACGGCAAGCCAGGAGCAGCCTGCAGCAAAGCCCAGGATGTCTTCTCAGGCACAGACATCTCAGCAAGCCCAGGCCACTGCTCTGTGGCAAAAACCAGGTGGAAATGGCTGCCTGCAAAGTGGCCACCCAGAGGGACCTCAGAGCTCGTCCTGCAGGGTCCTCTGCAGCTTCACACAGAGCCCTGGGGACAGGCTCATGTCTGCCTGACGCTGTCGACTGCAAGAGCAGCAGAAGTGAGCTACAAGCAGGATGTCCATGTGTGCACTTGGGGCCTGGGCCTCCTCTGTCCTGGGGGGCTCTGCTTCACTCACTGGGAGCCTCCTGGGCTGGGCAGGGTCCACACCCAGGCAGCATCAGGAGCTGGGGGTGCCCAGATCCTCTCTCAGCCCGGTGGTGCCTAACAAGGAGCCTCTGAACCCCGAGGCAGCCAAATCCAAGCTCCTCCCTTTGCCTGAGGTCACCTGGCAGCAGCTGGCTGAGGTGCCCAAGGGGACACCAGGCTGCTTCCACCTTCCTCCTCCCTCCACCTGCTGCAGCACACCTGGGGCACTCCTGTCTGTAGTCACCTGGCTCCTGGTCAGGCTCAGTGAAGATGGGGTCTGGCTCCTCAGTGCCCCCACACCTCACCCCTGGCTCTTGGGTACCCTCCCCACGCCACTGTGAGGGTGGCCTTTGCCCTCCCTTCTTCTAAGGGCAGCTCCTGTAGAAGGAAGGAACAGAAATCAGCCTGGTGGGATGATGGCATCAGGAGGACACAGGCCCCTGGGAACCGTCTCAAATGAACTCGCTGCAGCTCAGGGATCTCCCAAATCCATCCTCTCACTGCCACCCAGCACAGCAGGGAGCTCAGGCCCTGGGCAAAGCTTTGGTTGTGCTGCCAGCTCTGCAGCTCTGTGTTCTGAGATAATAAACGAGCCCTGCTGCTGACCTCTGGCTGCCTCCTGTCCTCCTGTGTTCAGGCAGTGCCTCGCTGGCTCATCCTGCAGGCAGCTGCCTGCCTCCCCCAGCCATGCCAGCCTGCTGGGGCTTGGATCTTGTCTCTGCTGCCTGAGTGAGGACTGGGAAACTGCTGGCACCATAAGCTGGCACCATCCTCCCATCCCTCTTCCTCCCACCATCAGTGTCCCTGTCCAGACTGCATGGGCCAGCCCCACCTGCTTGCACTCAGTGGTCTGAGCTCCTGAGTCTGAGTTTCCAGTTTGGTGACCAGGATGTCACAGGCAGTGTCACACAAGCCCAGGCAGATGCCATCAGTTGCCCCCCCTCTTACCCACTGATGCTGTAACTCCATCACAGGAGGCCACCAAGGTCACCAGGCTTGGGTTTCATAGAATCACAGAATGGTTTAGGTTGGAAGGGAGCTCAAAGCTCAGCCAGTTCCAACCCCACTGTGTCATAGGCAGGGACACCTCCCACTAGCACAGGTTGCTCAAGGACTCATCCAGCCTGGTCCTGAATACCTGCAGGGAGGTT
>VWZI01014988.1:69997-83550 GCA_013396835.1 Psilopogon haemacephalus | reverse complement strand
AACAACTTCCTCCTAACGTCCACTTTCAATCTCCCCTCTGACACTTCAAACCCATTCCTCCTCCTCCTCCTCCTCCTCCTGCCATCACCAGACCTTGTCAGTAGTCCCTCCCCAGCCCTCCTGCAACCCCCTCCAGATCCTGCAAGGCCACTCCAAGCTCTCCTGGCAGCCTTCTCTTCTCCAGGTTGCAGAGCCCCAACTCTCTGTGCCTGTGCTCAGAGCAGAGCTGCTGCAGCCCTCTCAGCTGCATCTTGGTGGCCTCCTCTGCACTGGCTCCAGCCCTTGCATGTGCTGCTTGTGCTGGGGGCTGCAGAGCTGCAGACAGTGCTGCAGGTGGGGTGTGAGGAGAGCAGAGCCAAGGGGCACAATCCCCTCCCTTGCCCTGCTGCCCACAGCTGCTCTTGCTGCAGCCCTCAGTACATCTCTGGCAGTGTACAGGTGACCTCCTGCCCTACCAAGCACCAAATTTAGTAATTATAAAATCCAACAGTCAAAGCAATCCTGCACCACCTCAGCTCCCTTCCTGGCAACTGCTTTGGCTCTCACTGCTGCCAGCTGGACCTGCTGCCAGGCAGCTCAGCTCTCTGCCAGTCCTTAGGCAGCTGTGGGGATCCTGCTGCTCCACAGGCAGCACAACCAGCCTGGATTACTCTGTCCCAGGGGCAATCAGAAGTCAGCCTGGACTGTGCCAACCATTGCTGGTCAACCAACAGAGGTGTGGAACGACTTCAGCAAGCCCAGAAAGGAGTTCTTGTTCCTTGTCCCCCACCAGCTGGAACTCTTGGTGCTGCTCCTCTGCCTCCCAGGCTAAGCCTGCACACTGCCTGGATACTTCTCTTCCAGAGGATGCTCTTCAAGGCCACCAAATGTTACCGTTTGGTAACCTCCCAGGAGCAGGCAGAGGTCCTTGAGGCATTGTGAGCTCTTGCCATCGGAGACAGCTCTGCCCTGGATGCCTTTGGAAGGGCAACTAGGGAAGGGAGGGAGAAGTTGAGGTCTGTGTCCCCTGCCTGCAGCACAATTGCTCCTGGCTGGAGGAGATCTGCCTGCCCAAGAGCCCCAGGCACAGCCAGGGAGCTGCAGCTCAGGGCTGGGAGTCCCAGCACAGGGAGCCTGCAGCTCTGCCTCTGTGATGGAGCTGGCAGTCCCCTGCTCCTCTGGCACAGCCTTCCAGGAGCTGCTGGTGGCACACTGCAGCAGTCAGAGCGGGCCAAGGGACACAGAAGTGTGAGACCTGCTGAAGGGGAGCAGGATGAGGCCCCAGTGCCCAGCGGCTGCTGCGTTGCAGGCAGAAGCCCTCTGGGTGACACAGAGAGCTGCTCTGGAAGCCATTGTCAGGGCTGGGCACCTTTGCACGTCAGCAGGGCACTGCCAGGACACCCTGAGGGGCAGGCACAGCATGTCCCAGGGAGGGCTTTGGCCCTGTGGGAGCCGGAGGCATTGTGTGGCAGGACAATGTGGAGACACTTGGTAGGCAGCCTCAGATGTCAAGTTTTGACTTGTCCTGCCCTGGCAGCTGCAGATGTGCAGCTCCTCCGACAGGGAGCCAGCAGCCCCCGGGAGGATCTCCTCAGCCTCATTGTCTTCTCCCACCAGAGCTGTGCCTTGTGGCAGCCTGGGCACGATCCGGGGCGCCTGGGACGGCAGCGCAGCCGCGGCCGTGGGGCAGGAAAGGAGGAGCAGAAAGCTCTGCGTGGGGCTCTGGTGTCCAGGAATGGCCTCCCTGGAGGCCAAAGGGAAGCAGAACACGGGGAGAATGCCAGCCTGAGGCAGACCTCCTCTCTGCTCTGGCAACTGGCCTCGGCACCTTCAGGTTCTACCCGGAGCTGCCACAGGGTCGATGCCTTTGCCCTGCTCTCCAGGGACACATTTTCACACATTTCCCCCTCCAAAGGTGCCCCAGGAGCAGCTCCTGTCCAAGAGCTGCCTGGGAAATCCCAGGCTCTCACACCACCTGTGCTGCCTTGAGCTGCTGGAAGCACAGCTCAGGCACTTCATCTCCACTCCTTGCCTGTCCATCTCCTGCTGGGATCTGCCTCCTGCCACCCAGGCAGAGCAGCTCTCCACAGCCTCCCAGCACCAGAGACCCCAGGAAGGGGGTTCTGGGTGGGCTGCACACAGACAGTCCAGAGCAGGAGCATCAGGAGCTTTCCAAGTGAGTGGCACTGCCACCCCTCAGTCCCCACTGGCCACGGTGCAGCTTCTCTTTGCATCTGCTGTTCTCTATGGTCTCGGTCAGAGCTCTGGGATGGAGCTGCCAAAGATGGGCAGGCTGGCAGAGAAGGAAGTGAGATCTGATGGGTGACCTCACAGAGGACTCTCAGCTACAAGAGGCACCGAGTCTGACCTGAAGTGAAGCAGGGAGCCAAGGCAGAGCATGGAGCAAACACCTGCTGGCACAGCAAACAGCACTGCCCTGCCGGGTCAGGGCCTCTCTGCAGAGAGCAGATTGTCACAGACAGAGCCTGCAGGCAGGAGCCTGGGGCTGAGAGCTCCTGGGGGTGCAGTCAAACCCCAGACCTGCCTGAAACCCCAGCTGGGTGCTCCCATACCCAGAGGAGCAAGAGGCAGCAGCTGGAAGGAGCCAGGCAGGACCACGGTGCAGAGGGGGCAGACTGGCAAAGGGCTCAGGAGGCAGCAGTTTGTTCTGCTCCCTCTGAGCAGTTCACCTCCCTCCACCAGCTGGGAAATCTTCTGCTGGGAAGCAGAAGCACTCTAGGAAACGTTCTGCTAGAAGAAATGTTAAACCCTGGAGGAAAGCAAAATCTCTGCAGCAAACTCAGAATCACAGAACCACAGAACCACAGTTAGGGGCTGGAAGGGACCTCTGGAGATCATCCCAAGCCTTTGCCAGAGCAGGAGCACCCAGGGCAGGGCACACAGCAACACAGGTCTTGCATATCTCCAGAGGAGACTCCACAACCTCTCTGGGCAGCCTGCTCCAGGCCTTCAGCACCCTCACACCACAAAAGTTTCTGCTCATGTTGAGGAGGAGCCTCCTGGGTTCCAGTTTGTGTCCATTGTGGCACAGGACAGAGCCTGGCCCCTTCCTGCCCCCCACCCTTCAGGCATTTACACACATTGCTAAGTTCCCCTCTCAGCCTTCCCCAGGCTAAGCAGCCCCAGGGCTCTCAGCCCTCCCTGCTCCCACAGATGCTGCAGTCCCTTCAGTGTCCTCACAGCCTCCACTGGAGCCTCTCCACTTCATCCCTGCCTCTCACTGCCTCAGCAGGACAGAATGGAGGGAGAGGAGAACCAACCTTGAGCTGCTGGTCACACCTCTCTGAATGCCCCAGGAGGCCACAAGGGTACATTGCTGTCCCATGGCAATGCCCCTGGGTCCCTCTCCGTGCAGCTGCTTTCCAGCAGCTCAGCCCTCAGCCTGCACCAGTGCCTGCTGCTGTTCCTGCCCAGGGGTAGGGCTCCAGACTCATCCCTGGTGAACCTCCTGAGGCTCCCCTTTGCCCAGCTCCTGCTGGGTGGCCTCACACCTCCAGCCTGTCAGTCACTCCCCCCTGCTTGCTGCCATCTCTGCTCACTGTCTCCTGGCATATCTGGGGTGTCACCACGAGGAAATGCTGCATTAAGAGCAGCATTAGCAGCAGGGCAAGGGAGGGGATTCTGCCCCTTGGCTCTGCTCTCCTCACACCCCACCTGCAGCACTGTCTGCAGCTCTGCAGCCCCCAGCACAAGAAGGACATGGAACTGCTGGAGAGAGTCCAGAGGAGGCCATGAAGATGCTCAGAGGGCTGCAGCAGCTCTGCTATGAGGACAGGCTGAGAGAGTTGGGACTTTTCAGCCTGGAGAAGAGAAGGCTGCCAGGAGACCTTAGAGCAACCTTCCAGTATCTGAAGGGGGCTACAGGAGGGCTGGGGAGGGACTGTTCACAAGGTCTTGTAATGACAGGACGAGGGGGAATGGGTTCAAACTGGCAGAGGGGAGACTGAAACTGGATGTTAGGAGGAAGTTCTTCACAGTGAGGGTGGTGAGACACTGGCACAGGTTGCCCAGGGAGGTTGTGTCTGCTCCCTCCCTGGATGTGTTCAAGGCCAGGCTGGATGAGGTCTTGAGTGTCCTGCTCTAGTGGGAGGTGTCCCTGCCTATGGCACAGGGGGGCTGGAACTGGCTGAGCTTTGAGGTCTCTTCCAACCTAAACCATTCTGTGATTCTATGATTCTAAATCACAGAACAAGCTGAGCTGCCAAGGGGAAAGGCCAACCTGGGAAGAAGGAAGAGGCTGCAGCTCCCTGACTGCCTCAGCACTGTGCTCATTGCCTTGCAAGCAGCAGGGAAGAATAATCCTGCAAGGCTGAGGTGCAGCAGAGCTCTTCATGGGTACCAGAGTGAAGGGCACAGATTCACAGAACGTCAGGGGCTGGAAGGGACCTCTGGAGATCATCCAGTCCAAGCCCCTTGCTAGAGCAGGAGCACCCAGGGCAGGGCACACAGGAACACATCCAGGTGGGACTTGAATATCTCAATAGAGGGAGACTCCACAGCCCCCCTGGGCAGCCTGCTCCAGGCTCCAGCACCACCACAGTGAAAATAATTTTCCTCATGTTTCCATGGAGCTTCCTATGCCTCAACTTCCACCTTGTGTGTCACAGGGTATCACCCAGCACCTCTTGGCACTCACCCTGCACATCTTTATAAACGTGAATGAGGGCAGCACTCAGACTGCTCCAAGCAGCAGAGGCTCAGATCCCTCAGCCTGGCCTCGCAGGAGATGTTCACTGCCTGCAGCAGCTTAGAATCACAGAATCAGTCAGGGCTGGAAGGCACCACAAGGATCAGGCAGTCCCAACCCCCCTGCCATGCCCAGGGACACCCTACCCTAGAGCAGGCTGCCCACAGCCTCTGCCAGCCTGGCCAAAAACACCTCCAGGGATCTGGCCCCAAACACCTCCCTGCAGGGGCAACCCATTCCAGCCTCTCACCACTCTCATGCTCAGGAACTTCCTCCTCACCTCCAGCCTCAATCTCCCCACCTACAGCTTTGCTCCATTCCCCCCAGTCCTGGCACTCCCTGATAGCCTCTAAAGTCCCTCCCCAGCTTTTTTGTAGGGGGTCCCTAGCTTGGGGGCTCTGGGTTGGGCTCTCTCCAGCACTTCCCTGAGCTCCTTCTTGAGCTGAGGGGCCCAGAACTGTAGACAAGATTCATCTGTGGCCTCAGCAGAGCAGAGCAGAGGGGCAGGAGAACCTCTCTGACCTACTCAGCACAGCCCTTCTGATCCCCTCCTGTGCTGACCTCCTGCTGATGCCACAGAGAGCCACACAGAGAGGGCACAGGGGCATGCTCTGGGCAGGCAGGGAGTTGCCAACCCGTGGAGAAGAAAGGGCCAAGCCCTTCCCCACACCACCCCAGACGTGCTCTTTCCTTGCTCTCTGCAGCTTCCATCACCCACAAAGGAAAGGGCAGAGGTGCCAGGCTGCTGCCAAAGCTGCTCCCCTGGCAGCGTTAGGCAACTGCTCGTTCATCTCTGCCTATCATCACAAACAGCCTCTGACAGTCAGGGCAAGCAGAAGACATTTTTGGCCTTTTGGTCCTTGATTCAAAGTGCTCTGAAATAAAACATAAAAATAAAGGTTGAGACACACACACACACACACCCCCACGGGGAGCTCATTTGTCAGGGGACAAGGGGAGCTCCTTTGTCAGCAGGAGCTGAGCCCTGCCTTGGAAGGTAAGGACCAACACTGCAGCAAGGACAACAACCTGGACCCGGAGTTGGCTTGTCCAGCCAGCACCACACACGTTGCAAGGTCTCTAAGTGATGGAGCTGACTCTCCTCAAGTGTAAATCAAGCTGGCAGCAAAGCCCTGCACAGACTGAGCACCATTCTGCCTGCTGCTGACAGCCCTGCCTGGCTTGGGCAGCAACTGCATTCTTTGGGGTATTGTCTCCCTCCCCTATCCAGTGGCCCGGGAGAGCCTTAGAGACAAAGAGAACTTCCATCCTGCAGGACATGCCCCAGGGTCCTGAGCCTCCTATTGTGCAGCTCAGGGGCAGCCTCCTGCACCACAGCTCCCTGTGCTGGAGCCAGTGCAGAGGAGGCCACCAAGATGCAGCTGAGAGGGCTGCAGCAGCTCTGCTCTGAGCACAGGCACAGAGAGTTGGGGCTCTGCAGACTGGAGAGGAGAAGGCTGCCAGGAGACCTTGGAGTGGCCTTGCAGGATCTGCAGGGGGCTGCAGGAGGGTTGGGGAGGGACTATTGACAAGGGCTGGGGATGAGAGGAGGAGGAGGAGGAGGAGGAGGAATGTGTTTGAAGTGTCAGAGGGGAGATTGAAAGTGGATGTTAGGAGGAAGTTGTTAGCAGTGAGGGTGGTGAGACACTGGTACAGGTTGCCCAGGGAGGTTGTGGAGCACAGAAGCACCCAATGTGATCTTTGATCACATTGGGTGCTTCTGTGCTCCACAACCTCCCTGCAGGTATTCAGGACCAGTCTGGATGAGTCCTTGAGCAACCTGTGCTAGTGGGAGGTGTCCCTGCCTATGGCAGTGGGTTGGAACTGGCTGAGCTTTGAGCTCCCTTTCAACCCAACCCATCCTGAGAATCTGTGATCCCCAAACCCAAGGCACAACCTGGTAAAGCCTCTGTGCTGCAGAGCAGAGCTAAGGGAAGTTTCCCCTGACTCTGGTCAGCTCCAGAAAGATTCTGGAGCAGTGTCCTGGCCTGAGGTCCTGTTGTGAACACAAAGACCCAACCAGAGAATCTCCTCCCTTCAGTTAGAGGATTTTGAACTAATTTCTACTCTCCCAGCTAGGGACAGCTCCAGCCTGGCCCCAAGGTTTTGGAGAGGCTCTAGAGAGAGAGAAAGAAAGAAAGAAAAAAAAAAAGTTAAATAGAAAAACAACAATTAAAAAGCAATGCTGGAGCTTTCCTGCTCTTCAGCAGGATGTTTGGATTAAGCTGGAATAGAGCAGAGAGATGAAAGCAACCTAAAATCCTTGTGGTCAGCAGCAGCCCTCTGGGAGGCCCCAGCCTGGCTCCCTGACAAGGCAAGGCTTAACCCCACGGCAGGACCAAGCTGCTCAGCACCTTGCCCTGTGCAGCTCTCAAATCCATCAGGGCTGAGGATCCCTCCAGCTCCCTGCTCCCTGCAGCAATCCAATGTGGAAACTCCTGCAGCAGCATTTCCCTTGCTGAAATCTGGGTCCACAGCCTCTTGCCTCCTCCTCAGTGCGCACCTTGGGTACTGCACTCAGCAGCTTCTCTCCTCCACCTGAGCTCCTCCAAGCTGAAAACCATCCCTGAGAGCCTCTGCTCACGCTCCAGCCCCCCAGCATCTCCCCTGGACTCTCCAATATCATAGACTCACAGACCTCAAAGCTCATCCAGTGCCAAACCCCTGCCAGGGGCAGGGACACCTCCACCAGCACAGGCTGCTCAAGGCCTCCTCCAGCCTGGTTCAGTTTCCAGTGGAGTGAGCAAAAAGCCAACAGTGCTCAGCAGATTCTTGAACTGTGACCTGTCAGAGAGGTTTCACAGAATCACAGAACCTCAGGGGCTGCAAGGGACCTCTGGAGCTCATCCAGCCCAAGCCCCCTGCCAGGGCAGGGCACACAAGAACACATCCAGGAGGGTTTGCCCCCAGGGAGGAGGCAGCCACAGCCTCAGAGATCCCATTCTGTGATCCTGTGCTCCACAGCCTCCCTGGGCAACCTGTGCCACTCTCTTGCCACCCTCATTCTCAACAATTCCTTCCTCATCTCCACTCTCCATCTTCCCTCTTCCACCTCATGCCCACATCTCTCTCAGGCTGGAGGACCCCACAGTGGGCACAGCACTTCAGGTGTGACCTCCTGAATCCCAAAGAGAGATGAACAAGCAGTGCCCTTCACGTGCCCACTGCACCTCTGCTGCTGCAGCCCTGCCTGTGGCTGAGCCTCACTGCAGCAGCAGCAGCACTGCAAGGTGGCCCAGGGAGGTTGTGGAGCACGGCAGGTGATCAAAGATCCCATTCTGTGATCCTGTGCTCCACAACCTCCCTGAAGGTGTTCAGGACCAGGGCACACAGAAACCTACTTTCCAGGTGGCTTTGGAAGTCTCCAGAGCAGGAGACTCCACAACCTCTCTGGGCAGCCTGCTCCAGGCTCCAGCACCCTCCCAGGCACAAAGTTTCCCCTCCTCTTCCCCTGGCACCTCCTCTGCTCCAGCTTGCCCCCAGTGCCCCTTGTGCTGCCCTTGGGCACCCCTGGGCACAGCCTGGCTGCATCCTGCCCACACTGCCCTGCACATCTTGAGCACAGCACTGAGGGCAGCCCTCAGGCTCCTCTGCTGCCAGCTCCCAGCCCCAGCTCCCTCAGCCTGGCCCCACAGGAGATGTTCACTGCCTGCAGCAGCTTGGGGGCTCTGGCCTGGGCTCTCTGCAGCACTTCCCTCAGCTCCTTCTTGACCTGAGGGGCCCAGAACTGGACACTAGATTCCAGCTGTGGCCTCAGCAGGGCAGAGCAGAGGGACAGGAGAACCTCTCTGACCTACTCCCCACAGCCCTTCCAATCCACCCCAGGCTGCCCTTGGCCTTCTTGGCCACCAGGGCACATTGCTGGCTCCTGGGCACCCTTCTGGCCACCAGCACCCCAGGTGCCTTTCCCCTACACTGCTCTCCAACAGCTCAGTCCCCAACCTGTCCTGCTCCATGAGGTTGCTCTTCCCCCAGTGCAGGACTCTGTCCTTGTCCTTGTTGTGTTCCATTCCTTTTCTCCCCACCCAGCTCTGCAGCCTGTCCAGGGGTGGCTGGATGGCAGCACAGCCTGAGGGCTGTCACCACTGCTCCCAGTTTGGTGTCCCCAGCAAACTGGCTGATGCCCATGATGTAGAATGGCCTTGCCATGACACCAGCAGCTCCCTCAGCATCCTGATCCACCTCCTGGCTGCTCTCCAGCTGCTCTCTGTTTGTCCAGGTTCCTTAAATACTCCAGGGGCTTATCTTCTAATGTACCTCTCTCTCCCAAGCTCTGCCAGCAGGCATGGAGGTGAGGGAGGTTGTGTGGGTGAACCCTGGAGCCTCTGCCTGTAGGACAGCCCTGGGCCAGGGTTGCCTACCTCCAGCTCTGCACACTCAGGCACTGTCTCTGTGCTGCCTGGAGAGCCCAGAGCTGCTCTCACTCTCTGTGCACTCAGGATCTTTGCATTCGATCTGCCCTGAGCTCCCTCTGCTCATCCATGCTGCCCTCCTGCCATGCTTGCCTGACGTCCTGCAGACCAGCCTGTGCCTTCCTTCCCTTTGGGGAGATCATCCCTGAAGGGTCAGCAGCTTTGCTGGGCAGCTTTGCCCTCTGAGGGCAGCTCCATTGCAATCTCACCTAACTCTGAGCATGATTTCCTGCTCTCTCTCTCTCCTGTTGCTCACCTCCTGCTCTTCTCTCAAGTCCATCCAGTCATGATTCCAGCAGCCAAGGCTGCCATCAGCCATCACATCCCCACCAGCTCTTCCTCATGCCTAGCTGCCTCATCCTCACCCACCCCTGGCTGGCCTGCCCAGCAGCTCATGACAATGAAGTGACCTCCAGCCCTTACTATGGGGCTCTGGCTTCTTTTTTCCCCTCATCTTCTGGCCAGTGCAAACCCTCTCTGAAGCCTCACAATGTGGTGGGGCCTCTGCACCAGCTGCACTGCATCCTCACTGTCCTGGCAAGCCCTGGCACCAGAAGAATGAAACTCAGCTGCAGGGGAAGAGGGTAAAAAGGTCCCCACCTGTAGGATTTAATTCTTCTCTGTGTCTCCTTCCATCTGAGGACAGAGACCTCCTGGGAAGGAGGAATCAGCTCCCTCCAAGGAGTGCTGGGTAAGCTGGGGAGGTCCTGGGCACTACCTCCCCTCTGGCCCTCTTGTTTTGGCCTTCAGACACATTGTCCTGCTCTCCTCACCTTTTGTCCCACCTACTCACTTGGACTCCTGAGCTTGGCTCTGCAGCCACCCCATCCCCAGGCAGGGGACACAAGAGCACAGATGATGGAGGTCTTCTGGGGGACAGGGACAGACTGAAGGGGTGGGGTGGAACTGAAGCTCTTGACTTGGCTGCCAAGCCACTCTCTGAAGATGATGGCAAGAGAGAGGCAGAGACATGCAGGGTGCCACAGTCACTGCCCCCAAGCCACACAGGGCATGCTCTGCCCTCAGTGCCCAGCCACCAGCTCAGCAAATGTCAGCAGATACCCACTGAGGTGCATGGGTGGTGGGAGCCAAGCCAGGGGAGATGGCTTAGGAAACAGAAACAAGGCAGGAATGTGTAGCAGAAGGTGGAGAGAGGCTGCTCTGGGGCATGCTGTGACAGACAGCAGCAGCCTCTCCACAATGTCCCTTCAGGTAGCTGCAGACAGCACTGAGGTTTCCTTCAGCCTCCTCTTCCTCACATCCCCATCTCAATCCCCAGCTGGGACCATCCCCAGCTCCCTCAGTCACTCCTCAACAGATTTATCCTCCAGGCCCTTCACAGAATCACAGAATTCACCAGGTTGGAAGAGACCTCCAGGATCATCCAGTCCAACCTACCACCTAACACCTTCGAATTAACTAACCCCTGGCACTGAGTGCCTCCTGCAGCCTCCTCTTGAACACCTCCAGGGATGGGGACTCCACCACCTCCCTAGGCAGCCTGTGCCAGTCCCTGACCTCTATTGCAGCAAAGAAATTCTTCCTCATCTCCAACCCAGCCCTCCCCTGAACCACAGAATTCACCAGGTTGGAAAAGACCTCCAGGACCATGGAGTCCAACCATGGCAGGGGGGTTGGAACTAGATGATCCTCATAGTCCCCTCCAACCCTGACTGATTCTATGATTCTAACCTCTCACCTAACACCTTCTCATTAACTAACCCACAGCACTCAGTGCTTCATGCAGCCGCCTCTTAAACCCCTCCAGGGATGGGGACTCCACCACCTCCCCTGCAGCCCATCCCAATGCCAATCTCTCTGCACAACTTCCTCCTAACATCCAGCCTGAGCCTGCCCTGGCACAGCTTCAGCCTCTCCTCTCTTGCTCCGTGTGCCAGAAGCAGAGGACACTTGTTCTTGCCCACAAGAGGACAGCCTCCTTGCCCTGCTGGGGCGTTCCAGAAGGAGCTCCGAGGGCGTCCCAGGCATCGCCGCCCTCCCGCAAGCCCTCCCGGAGCTGCTCAGCGCTGCCAGCGCCGCTGGAGCTGCAGCCCTGGAGCTGCTCTGCCCTCCCGCGGTGCGCGGAGCCTGCTGCAGCCTGCGCCTGGCTGCATCCCCTGCGCTCAGCATCGCTGCCGAGCTGCTGCCCTCACTGGCACAGGGGCACAGAGACCCTTCTGAGGGCACCCGAGAGATCACAGCCTGCTGTGTCCTTACACAGCATCCCAGGATGTCAGGGGTTGGAAGGAACCCAAAGAGCTCATCCAGCGCTGGCAGCAGGGCAGTGCTGCAGGGCAGTGCTGGGAGCACAAGGAGCCAGGCTCTGGCTGGCCTCAGCAGGTCTGCCACAGCTGAGACTCTACTGCAGGGGCAGACCTCAGCCCACCAGAGCCCAGCTGCCCCTCCCAGCACCCCCAGCACAGACACTCCTCACTGGCTGGGTCTACACTGCCCCTGCAGCTTTCTGAGGCTGAGCCTGTCTGAGGGAGCAACCCAAAAGCAAAGCCCTGGCTGAGCTTCTCTCAAAGGCTCACAGGTGTCAGGGGTTGGAAGGGACCCAAAGAGCTGCAAAGGCTCCACACAAGGAGACTCCACAACCTCTCTGGGCAGCCTGTGCCACTGCTCTGGGACCCACACAGGCAAGGAGTTGCCTCTGGTGTGGAGCTGCAACCTCCTGTGCTGCAGCTTCCATCCATTGCTCCTTGGCCTGCAGCAGGGAGCAGTGAGCAGAGCCTGTCCCCCCCCTCCTCACCCCCAGCCCTCAGACACTTACAAACATTGATCCAATCCCCTCTCAGCCTTCTCTTCTGCAGCCTAAGCAGCCCCAGGTCCCTCAGCCTCTCCTCCCCAGGCAGTGCTGCAGTCCCCTCAGCATCCTCATAGCCCTCCCCTGGACCCTCTCCAGCAGGTCCCTGTCCCTCTTGAACACATCCCACAAACAGCTCCCCCGTACCCTGCAGAGCTCTGCTGTTTGCCAGATGAGCACAAGATGTCATCAGCTGCTTTGGGCTGAGGCATTCCTCACAGTATTCCTGCAGAGGCTTCCCCAAGGCTGGAATCTTGATGTCCAAAAGTCATTTTTAAATTGGCTCAAAGACCTCACCTCAAGGACAAGAGCCAAGAAGCATTTGAACACTCTTCCAAAACCCAGCTCAGGAACCATTCTGGAATTCATCGATTGGTTTGGGGTGGAAGAGACCTTGAAGATCATCCCATGGGCAACTCCACCAGCACAGGTTGCTCAGGGCTTCATCCAGCCTGGCCTTGAACACCTCCAGGGAGAATCTTTGATCCCATTCTGTGTTTCAGTGCTCCACAGCCTCCCTGGGCAACCTGTGCCAGTCTCTCCCCACCCTCACTCTCAACAATTTCTTCCTCACCTTCACTCTCACTCTCCCCTCTCTCAGCTCAAAGCCATTGTTCCTTGCCCTGGCACTCCCAGCCCTTGTCCAAAGTCCCTCCTCAGCTCTCCTGGTGCCCTTTCAGGCACTGCAAGGTTGCTCTAAGGTCTCCCTGGAGCCTTCTCTTCTCCATGCTGCACAGCCCCAGCTCTCTCAGCCTGCCCCCACAGGGGAGGTTCTGCAGCCTCTGCTCATCTTGGTGGTCTCCTTTAGACCTTCTCAATGTCTCTCCTACCTAAGCCATTCTGTGGTTCTTGTGTTGGAGGCACCAGAACAGGACTCGGTGCTCCAGGTGGGGTCTCAGCAGAGTAGAGCAGAGCAGAGGGGCAGAATCCCAGCTCAAAGCTCAAAGCCATTGTTCCTTGCCCTGGCACTCTCAGCCCTTGTCCAAAGTCCCTCCTCAGCTCTCCTGGTGTCACTTCAGGCACTGCAAGGTTGCTCTAAGGTCTCCCTGAAGCCTTCTCTTCTCCATGCTGCACAGCCCCAACTCTCTCAGCCTGTCCCCACAGGGGAGGTTCTGCAGCCTCTGATCATCTTGGTGGTCTCCTTTAGACCTTCTCAATGTCTCTCCTACCTAAGCCATTCTGTGGTTCTTGTGTTGGAGGCACCAGAACAGGACTCGGTGCTCCAGGTGGGGTCTCAGCAGAGTAGAGCAGAGCAGAGGGGCAGAATCCCCTCCTTTACCCTCTGAAAGGTGGAAGAATAATCCCCAGCTCCAGCAGGGCAGGAAGTGCAGCCAAGGGCAGCTGTGGAAACACAGAGCTGTCAGGAGCCCTGGGAGCCACTGATGAAGTGTTTGTGGTCCCAGGGGAGGGCCATCAGGAAATGCCCAGGGGCCGTGGCTGGTGGCAGCAGGGTGAGCACGGTCAGGCCAACCACACCGATCAGCTGTGACCATCCTGGGAATTCCCAAACTGCCCCCAAGAGCAGCACATGGAAGCCAGGGTGGAAGGGACCTGCTGCTGTCACAGCACAGCCATCAACACCCCACTGAAAGGACCATTCACAAAACCCCACCAAGGAACCTCCCAAAGCATCCAGCACGCAGTATCT
>VWZI01014988.1:45317-60516 GCA_013396835.1 Psilopogon haemacephalus | reverse complement strand
CGGGGCGGGGCGGGCCGTGACATGTGGCCGTGCTGGCTGTGCCCGCAGGTGCCGGGCGCCATGGCCCCCCCCAAGGACATCATGACCAACTCGCACGCCAAGTCCATCCTCAACGCCATGAACGCCCTGCGGAAGAGCAACACGCTCTGCGACGTCACCCTCCGCGTCGAGCACAAGGACTTCCCGGCGCACCGAATCGTCCTGGCCGCCTGCAGCGACTACTTCTGCGCCATGTTCACCAGCGAGGTCGGTGCGCCCCGGGAGCGCCGCCGCCGCCGCCGCCGCTCGCCCTGTGCCTGCGCCTTAGGGGGCCGCTGGCTGGCCAGCTGCTGACAGCTGCGCCTGCAGCGCTCCGGAGCGGCCCGGGCTGCCCAGCGGGGTGAGCCTGGAGCCCTCTCGATCTCTTCGTGGTGGCTCTGCATCCCCCCGTGGTGGCTCTGCATCCCCCCGTGGTGGCTCTGCATCCCCCCGTGGTGGCTCTGCATCCCCCCGTGGTGGCTCTGCATCCTCCTGTGGCGGCTTTGCAGCCTCCCGTGGTGGCTCTGGTTGCCTCCCGTGGTGGCTTTGCATCCTCCCGTGGTGGCTCTGCATCCTCCTGTGGCGGCTTTGCAGCCTCCCGTGGTGGCTCTGGTTGCCTCCTGTGGTGGCTCTGGTTGCCTCCTGTGGTGGCTCTGGTTGCCTCCCGTGGTGGCTCTGCATCCTCCCGTGGTGGCTCTGCATCCTCCCGTGGTGGCTCTGCATCCTCCCGTGGTGGCTCTGCATCCTCCCGTGGTGGCTCTGCATCCTCCCGTGGTGGCTTTGCATCCTCCCGTGGTGGCTTTGCATCCTCCTGTGGTGGCTCTGGTTGCCTCCCGTGGTGGCTCTGGGTTTCTCTGCAGGATCTCCTGGCCCTGGATGGTCTCCCAGTGGCCCTAGAGCCCCTCATGGTGATTCTGGGTCTCTTCATGGTGACCCCAGAGACTCTTTGTCATGGCGTGGTGGGAGTTAGAGGCTGCAGCTTGGGACTGTCATCCCCTGCCATTGTCTGGTGTGTGACCAATCTGCACACCACAGAGCTGCCAGGCTGAGCTGGCAAACCAGAAGGGTCTTGGACGTTTGCTGGGTGCTGTAGTGGTGCTTTGTGGTTTTGATGCATCTGGGCATCTTTTTGCTGCCCTTGTGCAGGTCTGTGATGAGCCATGCTGCGTGCCTGAGGCCGGGTGCTGAACTGGGGCAGCCCTCTCAGACTGGTTCAGACTGGGCAGAGGGCATTTAACTGCTGCTCTTGGCCTCTCTTTGGCCCTGGCTGATCAGCTGCTGCCTGGTGGGTTGGGTCGTGCTGTTGCCGTGCAGGGGATGCCTCCCTGCAGCACAGGCTGAGGGGCTGAGGTCCCCTGTGAGGAGCTGTGGTGTGCTGCCTGCCTGCTCTGCTCCTGAGTCACTGAGCTCTGGGCTGGAGCTGCTGCTGGTGTGTGCTGTGAGCCCAGATGCTTGGCCTGCCTTTGTCTCCTCTAACTTTGAATCAATCCTTTGTGGCTTCATCTCCCAGGAGGTGCTTTCCTTATCCTAGCAACGTCTCTGGTAGCAAGGGGGAAAAATGAGCAAGTGGCTGGAAGGTCCCACGGAGCTCCCTGCCAGCCCTGCAGTCCTTGGAGGAGAGAATCGGAGTGTGTGAAGACAGTTCTGGAGCCCCCAGCACAAGAGGGATGTGGAACTGTTGGAGACAGTCCAGAGAGGGGCATGGGGATGCTGGGAGGGCTGCAGCAGCTCTGCTGTGGGGACAGGCTGGGAGAGTTGGGGCTCTGCAGCCTGCAGAGGAGAAGGCTGCCAGGAGACCTTAGAGCAACCTTCCAGTATCTGAGGGGGCTACAGGAAGGCAGGGGAGGGACTGTTCACAAGGTCTTGTAATGACAGGACGAGGAGGAATGGGTTCAAACTGGCAGAGGGGAGATTGAAACTGGATGTCAGGAGGAAGTTCCTTGCAGTGAGGGTGGTGAGACACTGGCACAGGTTGCCCAGGGAGGTTGTGGCTGCTCCCTCCCTGGAGGTGTTCAAGACCAGGCTGGACGGATGAGGCCTTCAGCAACTTGTTCTAGTGGGAGGTGTCCCTGCCTATGGCACAGGGGGGTTGGAACTGGCTGATCTTTGAGGTCCCTTCCAACCTAAACCATTCTGTGATTCTATGAATCCTTTTCTTCTCTGGTGTGCCCAGCAAGGGCCACTGCTGGCAGAGCTTTCTGTCTGGAGCTTACCTCTCTGCAGGTGCTTTAGCTTCTGTGCAGAGCAACCCCCAGCAGCCATATGTGGCACACACCAGTATCTTGCCTGCCCCTGTCTTCATGAAATGTGAGCATTTGTCAGGTTTCTGCTTTTCTCTGCATCAAGCAAATGTAATTTAAAGGAGAATTAGGGAAAGCAAATTCAGTCCCTGGAGGCTGGAGCTGTCTGGGTACCAACAGCTTGGAAGTGCACAGCACCACAGCAGACTCTGCTGCTTTGTGATGGCCTCAAGGTTCCTGTCAATGCTTTTGGACTTCATGTAGACACTCTGCATGTAGAGGTCTGTGTGCTACAGGATGTCCTTTGTGGCCACTACCAAAGGCTGAGGATCCACTGTGGATCTAAGCTGAGGGCACCTCTCCTTCCTTCTTTACAGTCTTGTTTAAGTGTAACATCGTGGTGGCCTTCATTCATAGCTCTTCCTCTTCCTGCAGAAATAAGTGTGTGCAGTGGGGAGGTTGATCTGCCATGGGGACAGGCTGAGGGAGCTGGGGTTGTCCAGCCTGGAGAAGAGAAGGCTCCAGGGAGACCTTACAGCAACCTTCCAGTAGCTGAAGGGGCTACAAGGAGGCTGCAGAGGGACTGTGTGCAAAGGCCTGCAGGGACAGGGCCAGGGTAATGATTTGAAATAAGAGCAGAGCAGGTTGAGATTGGATGTGAGGAGCAAGTTCTGCACAGTGTGGGTGGTGGAGCACTGGAGCAGGTTGCCCAGGGAGGTGCCTGGAGATACTCAAGGTGAGGCTCAGTGAAGCCCAGGGTGACCTGATCAAGTTGAGGATGTCCCTGCTGACTGCAGGGGGCTTGGACTGGATGTTCCAGCTTGCCTGATTCTCTGATTCTCTGACCCCTCACCCCCTGCTCTGCTTTGAAGGTTTCAACCCTTTTGCTTAGTTTGGTTTTCTTCCACATTTGCCTTTTCCAGATGGAACCCCCCCAAACAACAAAGCTGCCAAGTGGCTCCCCCAGGCACTGGGTGTTTGTGCAGAGCTTTCTCTCCAGGAAATGGCAGCTTGGAGAGCCTTCAGGGTGCACCTGCTTCCCCTGGGTGTCAGTGACAAGTGTGCTGAGGAGTGGCAGGGGACAGGACCTGGCTGCTCTCCAGGCTCTGCTGGGCACAGAGTGCTTTGGCCGTGGCTGTGACTCGAGGGAGCTCAAAATGCTCTGTTGCATAAATGGACTAAAAGGCTCTGGGGGGGCTTCCTTTGGGTTTCATCCCTCGCCTCCAAGCGTGGGGACTGCCTGGCTGGCTGTGGCTTTTGGTAAGCCTGAGGCTGCAGCACAGACCTCCCCTGGGTCACTGCTGCAGTCCCTGGTGGTGTCTGTGCATGGCCACTGGGGCACTGAGGCTGCCAGCAGAGATTGTCACCGTGAAGAGCTGCATTTGCCAAGCCTGATTTCCTCCTTCCTTCACTTCTGACTCTCACCTTTCCTTTTAAAAGTTCTCAATCTTAGGTTCTTCCCATTTTCCAAGCTGAGGAGAAGGCACTGACCACTCCTGGCTTTGACTACACATTTCTCTGCCCTGTGCCCAGCAGTGTGGGAACACTCATCAGAGTTATCTGCAGGCTTCTTCCTGGGACAGCTATTGGGCAGCTCTGGCAGGTGCTGCCCTGGATCCTTACTGTGTGCTGCCCTTTTTGGCTTCGTTTGGGCAAGGCAGCACAACTTGGGATGTGTCAGGAGCTGATCCTTGGCTCCACCTCAGAAAGCAATTGGTCAGCAGTGAGTTGCAGGCTGGGTTCTAGAAGTTGAAGGGATTCATTTTGCCCTAGAGTGTAGAGCAATGTTCTTCTTCCTTCTGAAAACAAGCAGCTTCTGTTGGCAGGTTCTTAGATGGTCATCTTCTGTGTGCTGGGAACAGCAACCAGGGTGCAGTGAGCACACACAGGCAGCATCAGGACAGACAGGCAGAGTGCATCAGCTGAGTTATGGAGTGGGAGACAGCAGCATAGCAGAGCTGTGACCTGCAGCCACTGCCTTAAGGCTTTCAGCAGTTTGGGCATCCTGGGATAAAATTCTTCCTGTCTCCAGGTGACTCTCCTTAATTCTGGGAGTTGTTTTCCTGGATGCTTCTGCTGCTTTCTAGTCCTGTCTTGCCATGCCCTTGTGAGATGTGTTTGTGTGAGGCAGCATCAGCCCCTCCCTGCTTCACTTCCTGCTGGCTGGCAGAGCTCTGATGATAACAGTTGTCAGAGCAGGGGTGCAGATGTGTCCTGGACACCAGCACCTGCAGAGGGAAAGCTGCTGTGCTGCCTTGGGGTCGTGGTGGTGTGGTGCTGAGCCCGTGTGGATTCACTGCTAGCAGAGGGACTCTGTCCCAGCAGCACAGCACCAGGAGCACTGCTGCAGCACTGCATCTGCTGGCTGGAGCTGCTGCTCAGAGTCCACATGGGATGTTCACAGTCAACTCTGAGATCTTTCTTTAAGGCTTGATGCTGAGATCCCAAGTTCTGTGTCAGGCATTGTGTGAGTGGCCTGAAATTCTTCCTTCCTTCCAAGCAAGCTGAGCATGTGAGGCAGCTGTGAGGCAAGTAACAACCAAGGAGGAGCAGGAGGGAAGCAGGAGGTGATTGCCTCTACAAGTCAGTGCTGTCCATCTGGTTGTGTTTTGGCTGATGGCTGAATTTTGGTTGTGGCCAGGGGAGCTTCTTTGCCAGCTGCAGGCTGATCTGTGGGGAGATGTCAGCAGCTTCCAGCTGATGCATTGCAAACCATGCCCAGGGAGCTCTGGTGCCCTGCTGATCTCCTGGCAATAGATGTTTGTAACCTCTTCTCCTCTTCCTTCTACATAGCTGTGGTTTCTCTCTGCATTTGCTTGTTGGGAGCATGTGTAGGTGCTGGCTGCTCAGTTCTGACTTTTGGTGACATCCATGTCCCTTCTGGTGAGACACTGGAATGGGTCCCACCAGCACAGCTTGCTCAAGGCTTCATCCAGCCTGGCCTGGAACAAGGAGGTTGTGGAGCAATGAAGCACAGAATGGGATCAAAGATCAAAGATGACATTCTGTGATTCTGTGCTCCACAGCCTCCCTGGGCAACCTGTGCCAGTCTCAGTCTCTCTCCACCCTCACTGCCAACACTTCCTTCCTCATCTCCACTCTCACTCTCCCCTCTCCCAGCTCGAAGTCATTGTCCCTTGTCCTGTCACTCCCAGCCCTTGTCTAAAATCTCTCCCCAGCTCTCCTGCAGCCCCTTCAGGCACTGCAAGGCTGCTCTGATGTCTGCCTGGAGCCTTCTCTTCTCCAGACTGAACAGCTCCAACTCCTCCAGCCTGTCCCCATGGGGAAGGTTCCCCAACCCACTGAGCATCTTCTGCTTTGGAAAAGTCACACAGGCAGAGTCCCACAGTTCCTTTTGCTATCTCATGGAAGGCTCTGGAGGAGCAGAGTGCAGTGAGTGGATGTTAGGAGGAAGTTCTTTACAGTGAGGGTAGTGAGACACTGGCACAGGTTGCCCAGGGAGGTTGTGGCTGCTCCCTCCCTGGAGGTGTTCAAGGCCAGGCTGGATGAGGCCCTGAGTGACCTGTTCCAGTGGGAGGTGTCCCTGCCTGTGGCACAGTGGGGTTGGAACTGGCTGAGCTTTGAGCTCCTTTCCTACCTAAACCATTCTGTGATTCTGTGTCAGACCAAACAGTTTTGTCTTCTTGTGGGAGTGTTGTGTCTAGCCCAAGCTAGGAGCTCAGCTTAGCTTCCAAATGCCTGGCAGAGAGCAGGGCAGGTGAGGTCATTTCTGACTCTGGATGCCATGAAGTTTGTTCACTGTCACCAGACCTGAGGCTTCCTCCCTCAAATTCCTTCTGCTGTCAACATTTCCTCCTGTGTTTGTGAGGCTGTGCTCAGCTCTGGGCCCCTCCTTGCAGGAAGGACACTGAGGGGCTGCAGCTTGTGCAGAGCAGGGCAGCAAGGCTGGAGAAGGACCTGGAGCAGCTGGGGGTGAGGAGAGGCTGGGGGGAGCTGGGGAGCAAGTTCCGCCCTAGGATTGCACAGCAGCAGCCCTAAGGCTACAGAAGGAGACCTGCAGCAACACAGCCACACAAGGGAGCAGATGTGGCTGTGTGCAGCCCCAGACCCACGCAGCTGCTGCCCTCCTCCAAAGGCAATGCTTTGCCATCTGCATGACCAGAGGCCTGGCAGCCCTGACATGGGAGGAAGGCTGAGAGAGCTGAGAGCCTGGAGAAGGCTCAGGGCAGACCTTATTGCCATGGCCCAAGACAGCAGCAGAGCTCAGGCCCTACATGCAGACCATCCCAGGCTGCTCTGGGAACAGCTCTCACTGCTTTGGAACCTTCAGTGGTAGCTTCAGCTTCAAGTGGGCCACAACAACCTTGAGCACAGCTTCAGTGCCTGTCAGCTGCCCCAGCTAAGAACACCTGCTAAAGGCAGCTGCTTCCCAGCAGAGAAGGCTTCTGCCTCACCCATTTCTCTGTGCACTCAGCAGAGTGAGCAGGGCTACCAACCACTGCTTACCTCCCACCCCCACCAAAGCAGAGTGATGACCTGACCTTCCTGTGCCTTCCTGCCAAACCTTGCGTGGGGCCAGCATCACCTCCTGCGTGGAGTGAACCTTCTGCTGCTCAATTACCTCTCACCATCACCTACAGCTTGCTTTGCCTCTGCAGCAACACAGCCACACAAGGGAGCAGATGTGGCTCTGCCCTCCTCCAAAGGCAATGCTTTGCCATCTGCATGACCAGAGGCCTGGCAGCCCTGACATGGGAGGAAGGCTGAGAGAGCTGAGAGCCTGGAGAAGGCTCAGGGCAGACCTTATTGCCATGGCCCAAGACATAAAGGGAGGCTGCCGGGAGGATGGAGACTCCCTATGTACAAGGAGTCCCCAGGAGAAGACAAGGGCTGATGGGGACAAGATACTGCTGGGGACATTCCCATTGGGCTCCACAAGGAAATGTTTCCCATGAGGGCAGCTGGACACTGAAATCACCTCCCAAAGGAACCAGTGGAGTCCTCTGAGCTGGACAGTTTGAAGACTCAGCTTGCCAGGCTGCTGGGCCAGCTCATTTCAACTCCACCATCACCTAGAGAGGTTGGACCAGATGATCCTTGGGGGTCCCTTCCAACCTGGCACTCTGGGATTTGCACCTAAAACAACATCTGGGGAGCAAGGATTGCACAGCAGCAGCCCTCAGGCTAGAGAAGGAGACCTGCTAGTGGTGGTGAGCTACAGGCAGAGAGCCCTCATTAGGAAATCTAATGGATGGCACCAGAGAGGTGCTGCACAGCTCAGAGATGGCAACCAACTGCTCTGCACAGGCTGTGCCAGGTGCCAAGCTCTGACTGCTGGCACAGCAACTCCTGCTGAGTATGACCTGCCAGGAGGGGCTGAGGGAGCTGGAGGTGTGCAGGTGGAGCAGAGGAGGCTGAAGGCAGAGCTCATTGCCCTCTGCAGCTGCCTGCAGGAAGGTTGGGGTGAGGAGGGGGCAGCCTCTGCTCCTTGGGGCCAAGGGACAGGAGCAGAGGAAATGGCTCCAAGCTGCCCCAGGGCAGGCTCAGGCTGGAGCTCAGGAACTATTTCTGCACTGGAAGGGTTCTCAAAGCTTGGCAGAGGCTGCCCAGGGCAGTGCTGCAGTGCCCATCCCTGGGGGTGTTCCAGCAGCTGTGGAGCTGCAGCTCAGGGCCATGGTTTGGTGCTGAGCCTGCAGTGCTGGGTGGAGGCTTGGAGGCCTCTTTTGAGCAGAGCTGTTCTGTAATGTTGTCTCTCCTCTCTGCTGTGCAGTGCCTCTGTCTGTATCACAAAAGGCTCAGCCTCAGCAGACACATTTCTGCCCTTCTGCTGCTGTGTCATCGAATGCCTCTGCAGGAACAGCTTTGACTGCTCTGATTTGCTCTACTTTTGCACTACCTTCTTTTTTTTCCCCAGCTGTGGCAGGTTTTAGGGCAGGTGATGATGCCTTGGTTGTGCTTTCTGGTCCCTGAGTCTCTGCTCAATCTGTCTGTAACCAGCTTCAGGCTCACTCTTGGCAGGAGAAGTGCTGGTCTGAGCCATGGCTGCCCTGGCACTGAGTGCCTCAGAAGTGCTGGGAGCAAAGGCTGCCTTTGGCTGTGCTGCTGGAGACCTCCTTCAGTCGGGGTCCACTCATGCTGTTGAGGCTGCAGCTGTGTGCAGGCTGTGGTCAGGGAGTGCACTGCCAGCCCCACTGCTCAGCATCCACCAGGAGCTGTGCCACAGCTGTGTGCTGGGCACCCTGAGCCACCAAGCTGCTCTGACCTGTCTCAGGGGAGTCACAGAACTGCCTCTTCCTGAAGGCTGAGAGGGTAGCACTGCTTGGAAAACAACAACCTTTCCCAAAAGCTGGATCCTAGAGGAGATAAAATGGTCAGGGGCCCAGGGCAGGGTGGTGGAAGTGCCACTGCTGTGTGTGTCTCATCCTTTGACTCCCAGGTGTGACAGCCAAGCCTCCATTTCAGTCTGCTTCTGAACTCCCTGGGCTCTTTTCTGCTTAGAAGCCTTCACCGTGAGCTTGCAGAATGGCTCAGGAGCCGAACAGTTAGGAAGAGTTTGGTCTGGTTTGAGGGCAGAGTGGTGGGGTAAGGACTGCAGCATGGCCCAGCAGGAAGCCCCTGGGGTCTCCCTTCTAGTAAAGCCTGGAGCTGCTGCCTGGGGGAGGAGGTGGAGATGTCTTGCACAAGTGGCTGCTGTGATTTCTGCTGTCTCTGGGCTCAGCCTGCCCATTTGCAGTGCAGTCTGACTGCACTCCTGCTCCACACTGAACTTTCCCTCACTCTCTAAGGGACTTCTGGAGGGCAGCTCCCTCCTTCCTCTTGCTCCTTCAGTGAACACAAGGAGAGAAAGGACAAGAGCTGTGGGACAGAGTCCAGCTGGAGACCTGGATCCAGTGGAGTCTCTCAGGGGATGGTACTGAGACCAGGACTGTTCAATCTGTTCATCAACGACCAGGCTGAGGGCACTGCCAACCAGTTTGCTGGTGACAACAACTTGGGAGCAGTGGTGACAGCCCTCAGGCTGTGCTGCCATCCAGCCAGACCTGGGCAGGCTGCAGAGCTGAGTGGGGAGAAAGGCAATGGAACACAACAAGGACAAGGACAGAGTCCTGCACTGGGGGAAGAGCAACCTCATGGAGCAGGACAGGTTGGGGACTGAGCTGTTGGAGAGCAGTGTAGGGGAAAGGCATCTGGGGTGCTGGTGGCCAGAAGGGTGCCCAGGAGCCAGCAATGTGCCCTGGTGGCCAAGAAGGCCAAGGGCAGCCTGGGGTGGATTGGAAGGGCTGTGGGGAGTAGGTCAGAGAGGTTCTCCTGCCCCTCTGCTCTGCCCTGCTGAGGCCACAGCTGGAATCTTGTGTCCAGTTCTGGGCCCCTCAGGTCAAGAAGGAGCTGAGGGAAGTGCTGCAGAGAGCCCAGCCCAGAGCCCCCAAGCTGCTGCAGGCAGTGAACATCTCCTGTGGGGCCAGGCTGAGGGAGCTGGGGCTGGGAGCTGGCAGCAGAGGAGCCTGAGGGCTGCCCTCAGTGCTGTGCTCAAGATGTGCAGGGCAGTGTGGGCAGGATGCAGCCAGGCTGTGCCCAGGGGTGCCCAAGGGCAGCACAAGGGGCACTGGGGGCAAGCTGGAGCAGAGGAGGTGCCAGGGGAAGAGGAGGGGAAACTTTGTGCCTGGGAGGGTGCTGGAGCCTGGAGCAGGCTGCCCAGAGAGGTTGTGGAGTCTCCTGCTCTGGAGACTTCCAAAGCCACCTGGAAAGTAGGTTTCTGTGTGCCCTGGTCCTGAACACCTTCAGGGAGGTTGTGGAGCACAGGATCACAGAATGGGATCTTTGATCACCTGCCGTGCTCCACAACCTCCCTGGGCCACCTTGCAGTGCTGCTGCTGCTGCAGTGAGGCTCAGCCACAGGCAGGGCTGCAGCAGCAGAGGTGCAGTGGGCACGTGAAGGGCACTGCTTGTTCATCTCTCTTTGGGATTCAGGAGGTCACACCTGAAGTGCTGTGCCCACTGTGGGGTCCTCCAGCCTGAGAGAGATGTGGGCATGAGGTGGAAGAGGGAAGATGGAGAGTGGAGATGAGGAAGGAATTGTTGAGAATGAGGGTGGCAAGAGAGTGGCACAGGTTGCCCAGGGAGGCTGTGGAGCACAGGATCACAGAATGGGATCTCTGAGGCTGTGGCTGCCTCCTCCCTGGGGGCAAACCCTCCTGGATGTGTTCTTGTGTGCCCTGCCCTGGCAGGGGGCTTGGGCTGGATGAGCTCCAGAGGTCCCTTGCAGCCCCTGAGGTTCTGTGATTCTGTGAAACCTCTCTGACAGGTCACAGTTCAAGAATCTGCTGAGCACTGTTGGCTTTTTGCTCACTCCACTGGAAACTGAACCTTTGTCTCCCTTCTGATTCACAGCTCTCGGAGAAAGATAAACCCTACGTGGATATCCAGGGCCTGACAGCCTCCACCATGGAAATCCTGCTGGACTTTGTGTATACAGAAACTGTTCATGTGACAGTGGAGAACGTCCAGGAACTGCTCCCAGCAGCTTGTCTGCTCCAGCTGAAAGGTAATTGCCAAGCATCAGCACAAACGGCAGCACTGCTGCTGCCTGCTTTGTCTGCCCCTCGGGAGGCTGTGGGAGGGGGGTGGCCTCTGGGCACTGATGGCAGGCTCCTGTTGTGTGCTGTGCTGTGCTCTCCTTGCTAGAGGAACTGACCTGAGTGGAGAAAATAGATGATGAACCAGGTTATTGGTCCCTGCTGGGGGCTACTCTACTTCTGCCTGAGAATTCCCGAGAGGAGTTGTGGGCTGTGGAGCACAGAAATGTTACAGCTCAGTCAACCTCTGAGAGCAAGGAAATCCTAAATCATAGAATCACAGAATGGCTCAGGCTGGAAGGGACCTCAGAGATCACAATCACAGAGTTGGAAGGGACCTCCAGAGATCATCTCCTCCAACTCCCTGCCATGAGCAGAGACACTTCTCAGCTAGGCTTGGATGCTCAAGGCCTCTCCCAGCCTGGCCTTGAACACCCCCCAGGGAGGAGGAATCCAAAACCTCCTTGGGCAGTCTCACCACCCTCCTACTGAAGAACTTCTTCCTCAGCTCCACTCTAACCCTGCTCTCCCTCAGCTTCAAACCATTCCCCCCTTGGCCTGTCTCAGACACCTTCAGTTCCTCTGCAGCCTTCCTGCAGGATCCCTTCAGGCATTGGCAGCAGCTCTGAGGTCTCCCTGGAGCCTTCTCCTCTGTAGGCTGCACCCCCCCAGCTCCCTCAGCCTGTGCTCACAGCAGAGCTGCTCCAGCCCTGGGAGCATCTTTGTGGCCTCCTCTGGCCTCACTCCAGCAGCTCTGGGGACAGCAGAGCTGGAGGCAGGATTAGAGGTGAGGTCTGAGCAGAGCCAAGGGGCAGAATCCCCTCTCTTGCCGTGCTGCCCACACTGCTCTGCCTGCAGCTCACAGCTGCCTGCTGAGCTGCATGAGAGCACTGCCAGCTCATTTGCCAGCTCATGGTGAGTTGTCACTGGATGTGCCCTGTCTGGATTGTTGGCAAGATGGTTGATGTCATTCCATGAGCACCTGTGAAGCTATTCCAGGCAATCATCCCAAATCTCAGGCAACATCAGAGGAAACCCAGAGCTCAGGCAGCTTTTGTTCATGACCTGTGAAGTACAGCTCTCATTGGTGTCTTCTCCTAGTTCCAGAGTGCACAGGATCAGAGGGTGTTAGGGCTTGGGAGGGACCTCTGGAGATCTTTGAGTCCAACCCCTGCCAAAGCAGGACCAGAGAATCCAGCACAGGTCACACAGGAACACATCCAGACAGGGCTGGAAAGTCTCCAGAGAAGACTCCACAGCCTCTCTGGGCAGCCTGTGCCACTGCTCTGGGACCCACACAGGCAAGAAGTTCTTCCTTGTGTTGAGATGGAACTTCCTGTGCTGCAGCTTCCATCCATTGCTCCTGTCCTATCCCAGGGCACATCTGAGCAGAGCCTGTCCCTGTCCCTTCCTTCCTGACCCCACCCCTCAGATATTCATAGACATTGCTCAGATCCTCTCTCAGCCTTCTCCTCTGCAGACTGAACCAGCCCCAGGTCCCTCAGCCTCTCCTCCCCAGGCAGTGCTGCAGCCCCTTCAGCATCCTTGGAGCCCTCCCTTGGCCTCTCTCAAGTAGATCAAGCAGAAGAGCAGAGCTCAGAACAGTCCAAACCTTGTGTCTGCTGCCTCATGTTTGCCCACCCCCCCCCCAGGAGCTGTTTGCATGCCTGTGCTTCTGCAGTGTCCTGCAGCTGCTTGTCTGGGTTGGGGTTTGATGCTTGTTGTGACCTTTCTCTCCTGACGCCCTTCGTGGGGCAGTGCCTTGGCAGTGCTGGTGCAGTGCCCGTGCAGTGCTCACTCACCACTCCAATCTTCCCTAGGTGTGAAACAAGCTTGCTGTGAGTTTCTAGAAAGCCAGCTGGATCCATCAAATTGTTTGGGCATTCGGGATTTTGCTGAGACACACAATTGTGTGGATCTAATGCAAGCTGCAGAGGTCTTCAGCCAGAAACATTTCCCAGAGGTGGTTCAGCACGAAGAGTTTATCCTCTTAAATCAAGAAGAGGTTGAAAAGCTCATCAAGTGTGATGAAATTCAGGTAAAACCTGAAAAGTACCCTTCCTGTGCAAAGCATTGAAACCTCTCACACGGTTCCTGGTTTGAAAGTCCGTTGCCAAGAAGCTTCTTTTTGATTTTTCTAGCCCCTGTAGTCCAGAATGGATCAGGAGTGTGCAGCTTCTGGCTCAGAGTTTGTTGTCTCAGCAGCCTTTGTTTGCGAGGCCATCGCAGTGAGTGACCTCTGCAAAGGTCCTGCCTGGTGCCCTCCTTTCCCTGCAGGAGCTTTCAGAGGTCACACAGCCAGGCTGGCTCAATGCCTGCGTTTCAGAAGTGCCCCCCAGGGCTTGAGGTTCTGTTTGCAGACCTTTGCCTGCTGCCCAGCAGCGGCAGGAATGCATTTGTCGGGCCCAGAGCATTTGGTGGCCTCTGCTGTGAGGAGCAGCAGGATGCCTGCTGGTGCAGGGCACTCTGCCTCTGCAGGGAGTTGTGTGCAGATGCAGCTCCCTGCAGGCTGCTTTCTGGAGGATTTACTGTCTGGCTGGAAGCTGTGGAATGCTTTTGTCCATGTTTCCTGTGAATGAGGGGACTTGATTTATGGGTTTTTGGTTTTTTTTTCCTGGAGGTGAATTTTGTCAGGGGTTGAAGTTTGCTTCAGTTGTAAAAGAAGTGCTTGAAGCAGTCCCTGTGCAGAGTTGGCAGGAGCAGTGTTAAGCGACACCTGGTGGAATTCCTGGAAAGCCAAGACAGGGGCAGCCAGGGGAGAATTCCTGATGTGTGCCTTGAAAGTGGCCTTGTGCCAAGCTGCCATCCTCTTGTTAGCAAGCAGGCAGGATGGCAGCAAAGGTCCTGGTGCAGGCCAAGGTGAGCAGTGCAGAGAGGCTGCATGGCTGTGGCCTTTAATGCTTTGAGCTCCTTGGGTTGTGGTGAGTGCTGACAGAGGAGCTCTGCTCAGAAGAGGCAACCCTTGGGGAGGGTGACCCCACCAAGCTAAGCAGGCAGGGTGGAATTCACTGTGGGTTGGAAGGAGTGGCTCAGGCCTTGCAGACAGTGAGGTGTGGGTTCCTTGGAGCACCTTGAGAAGGGGGAGGGAGCCAATCCAGCTGTGGCTGTGCTGAGGGAGCCCTGGGGAAGCCCCTGGCTGCTCAGGGGATGTCGTGGCAGGGCCTCGCTGCGAGCCTGTGCTTAGTGTTGCTTGGCAAACAAAGCAAACCAGCAAAAGCTTGGAGTGTGTCAGAGGAGAGTCAGTTTGGAGGGAGTGAGAGGAGATTATTGCATTGGAGGAGGAGGTTGTGGGGGAGGCTGGAATCAGTCAAGTGCTCTGCCCTCTTTTTGTGAGCTCTGCTTGTCCTCCCCCTCTAGCTGAGATAGAAAGAGGCCATTTCCAATTGCACCCAGATAAATCAATGGCTGGAAGAGTTGCCTTACATCATTAACCTCTGCTTCAGAACAGCCTGCAGCAGACAGCTTCAAACTGAACTTCAAAGTGGGCCAGGCGTGCCTGGGTGGGAGGGCTCAAGCTCCCTTTTACAGTAGCTCCTTTTATCTTCTTCTTTGATAGCAGCTCACAGACCTCGTGCTAACAAATTCCTGCCTGGGTTGCTTTTGCTTCGGTAGAGCTGATGCTGTGCAAAAAAGAAAACCAAGCCTGGATGATAGATTCCAGAGCTTTTTGCCATTTGGCAATCCCAGATTCCCAGAGCACCTGAGGTTCTCTACGAGCATCCAGTTCAGGTGGCTTAGTCAGCATCACCTCTGCAAGTCCTGAGTGGAGAGAGGACTGAACTAGGCAGAGCAGAAGGTAAAAGAGCAGAATTGCATCCCTGGGGTCTGACACCCACTTGTTTATAGTTTCTTGAATGTGCATTGAAATAAGAAGCCCTCGGGGTGTGGAGGGGGCAGTGCATGGGCACAGGGCTGCAGAGGGATAAGGAGACTGCTCCGTGAGCAGGAAACCTGCTTCTGATCGCCCCCACGGGGCTGTGGGACCACAGCTGCCGCTCTGCGGGGGAGCTGCCCCACGGCTGCCTGCCTGGGGCTGTGCTCTCCCAGCAGCTTCTGGCTCTGCTGCCTGCCACAAAGCTGAGAGCGCTGCTGCCGGTGGAAAGGGAAGTGAGGGAACCTCCAAGTGCCTGTAGGTGTTCAGAGCAGGCTCTGGCCCTGCCCTCAGTGCGGGCAGCCCCCAGCCGAGCCCCCTGCGGTCTGATGAGCCTGTGCCTGCTCCCTGCAGGTGGACTCGGAGGAGCCAGTGTTCGAGGCGGTGATAAACTGGGTGAAGCACTCCAAGAAGGAGCGGGAGGCGTCGCTGCCGGAGCTGCTGCAGTACGTGCGGATGCCGCTGCTCACCCCGCGCTACATCACCGACGTCATCGACACCGAGGTACCCCCGACCCCTGCCACTGCCCCCCAACC
>VWZI01014988.1:25803-45002 GCA_013396835.1 Psilopogon haemacephalus | reverse complement strand
CGACCCCTGCTCCCGACCCCTGCCGCTGCCCCCCAAAACCTGCTCCCGACCCCTGCCCCCTTCCCTGCCTGCGCTCCGCTGCAAGCTGCCTGCACTGCTGGGGCTCTCTGCTGCTCAGGCTGTGGAGCTGTCCCTGTTCAGCACCCACAGCCTTATGCAGGATCACAGAACAGCTCTGGTCAAAAGAGGCCTCCAAGCTCACCCAGCCGAAGCCCAGCCTTCTGGGACATCATTGTAGGGCAGCAGAGGTAGCAGAGTGCTGGCCCTGTGTGTCACCCTCTGCTCTGCACACCCTGCCCTTCCTGCACAAGCACCAGCAGCTTGTGCAAGCCAATCTTAGTGCAGCAGCTCACAGCACCAGACCCCCACTGAACGCTCAGGGGAGGGCCTCAGCCAGGGAGGGGAATTCCAGATGATGCAAGGAGGAGAGGAGCCTGTCCTTGGGCTGCAGACCTTACTGCATCTGCTCTCACTCCCCAGTGCCATGCCCCAAGTGCACAGGGATGATGCCAGCAGAAGCAGCCAGGCTGCCTTGCTGTGCTCCGCTCCTCATTTCCTCTTTGGTGGCAGCAGTTTGTGTGGGGCAGCTTCAGCCAGGCTGACCTCAGGTGTAGTTTCACTGCCAGTCCCCCTTCTCACATATGCTTCGGCTGGCTTAGCTGTGGCAGCATTGCCTTTGCCTTAGCTTTCCAGTGGAGTTGTTGTGGAAGCTGCAGAGCCAGACTTGGTTTGAGGTCTGAGCCAGCTCCTCCCAGCAGCACTCAGGGTTTGCACTGCCTCCTGTGCACCATGGCACAGCTGCCCACAGCCTGCATGCAGCTGACTCCTGTGCTGCCTCAGCTGCTGAGGGCTCTTGCAGCAGCTGGCCTGTGGCAGTGACTCTTGTTTCCCCTCAGCCCTTCATACGATGCAGTCTGCAGTGCAGAGACCTCGTGGATGAAGCTAAGAAGTTTCACCTCCGGCCTGAGCTGCGCAGCCAGATGCAAGGCCCCAGGACAAGAGCTCGTCTAGGTGAGCAGCAAAGGGCTCTGAGAAGGTCTGGGGCCCTGGCAGGTGTTGTGTTGTCCACCACATCCAGTGCCTTGTCCCTGTGCTGAAGTGCTCCACAGCAGTAACTTGTCAGCCCAGTGCCTGTGCTGCAGAGGGGACTGGAGCAAGGACCAGAGTGGCTCTTTGCTCAGAGCACAGCTGCCTGCTGGCCATCTGCAGACCATCCCAGGCCTCTGCTGTAACCATGAAGGCAGTTGCCAGAGGTGCAGGTGCTTCCAGACATGTTTGTCTCAGCATGCAGCTGCCCGTGTGGGAGGTTTCCTCCTGTCTGAAGGCAGGTGTCAGTGTCAGGAGCAGAAAGAGCTGTGAGGTAAGAGGCAGCAGCTGTGAGGTTTTCAGCAGGGAATCTCAGAGGGGAAGACAGGAGGAGGGAGATGAAGAGGTCCCTCTGCTTTCAGAGGTACTTTTCTGTTCTCCCTAACCTTGTTAAGGCAAACAAATGCTGATTTCTTCAGCACAGTCCCTGGATTGCTGGGGCCTGCTTGGCTTAGGGATGTTGGCTTTGTTGTGGCTGTGGCCATTCCTCACCCAATGCCCAATCTCTTCAGACTCGCTCTCAGGACTCTGCCACACATTTATGCCAGGCATATCCACAGGGCACTGCCATTGGTGCCAGCACTGCCTGCTCTTCCTGCAAGCAGACCTCTGTGTGCTCCCCAGTGCTGCTGCTGGTGTTGTGGAGAGGGACTGTGACAAACTCTTTTGGCCATTTCCTCTCCACACTGTTTTAGGAAGCAGCTTAACCACGGAAGGAGGAAGGCAAATTGGGTTTGTCAGACACATGGATAACCATTGCTGGCCTGAAGGGAGAGGTGGCCTACAGGAGGGCTGGGGAGGGACTGTTCACAAGGTCTTGTAATGACAGGACGAGGGGGAATGGGTTCAAACTGGCAGAGGGGAGATTTGAACGGGATGTTAGGAAGAAATTCTTCACAGTGAGGGTGGTGAGACACTGGCACAGGTTGCCCAGGGAGGTTGTGTCTGCTCCCTCCCTGGATGTGTTCAAGGCCAGGCTGGATGAGGTCTTGAGCGACCTGATCTAGTGGCACATGGTGGTTGGAACTGGCTGATCTTGGAGGTCTCTTCCAACCTAAACCATTCTATGATTCTATGATTCTATGTGTCCTGATCTCATTTGACCTGCAGCATAGTCCAGGCCACAAACTGTTTGTAGGAACATCCTGCCTTGGTTCCAGCAACCACAGCATAGCTCAGGTTGGAAGGGACCTCAGAGAGCATCTACCCCAATCCCCTGCCATGGCAGGGACACCTCTCAACTAGACTTGGCTGCTTAAGGCCTTATCCAGCCTGGCCTGGAACAGCTCCAGGGAGGAAGGCATCCACAGCCTCCCTGAGCAGCCTATTTCAGTCTCTCACCACCCTGGTAGTGAAGAACTTATTCCTCAGCTCCAGTCTACCCCTGCTCTGCCTCAGCTTCAAACCATTCCCCCTTGCTTTGTCTTCAGACACCCTCAGGAGAAGTCCCCCTGCAGCCTTCCTGCAGGATCCCTCCCTGCAGCTCAGCTCAGACACATTTCAGTTTGTTCCTGCTTGAAAGGCTTCACAGCACCAAACTGCTTTAGTGTTTCATTGTGCAGGTTAAACCTCTGCACCTTATAGCTGAGGTTCATCTTCTGGCTTCAGCCCTACTTTTCTGAGCTGATTCAGTGCCACCTACGCTCAGCAGTGCTCTTACCACACATCATGACAAACTGTGACCAGGCTGTTTATTAACTCTGTCTGGGATAGACTGAAGTGGTTGTGCTTCCAGCTGCTCTGCTGGGTGGGAGCCTTTCCAAGCTGCTGGAGCATTTTGTGCATCCTTTGCAGCTGTGGGTTTGTTTTTGGTTTTTTTGTTTTCTCTTAACATTCTTCTTCTTCCTCTGCTTTGCTCTGTTCCAGGCAGGTGCTTGTTAAATCTTTGTTGCTTGCTGTTCAGTAGTTCTGTAGTGAAAAGCTGGAGCAAAACTCCCTCTTACAGAAAGGGCCCAGGGGTCTCAGGAGGTGCTCATCTGCTCCTGGAGCTGATAGAATCCAGCCTTCAAGGCAGCCTTTGTGAGGGGAGTGGGAACTCTGCAGGTCACAGCTACGGAGGAAAGAAGGAAAAAAAAATCAGAGGCCACCTCAGGGGAAAGCAGCTCTGAAATCACATATACAGGGGGACAACTCCTGGGAAAATATTCCATTGATCTTTCAGGCTTCAGTCAGCCTGAGCTGCTTGTCAGAGAAGAGGTGACCAAAGATGCCATCTGCTCTGGATGCAGACAGGTGCAGCAGGCCTGGTTTGGTGAGGAGGCTGTGGGGGGAGCTGCCACCCCCCTGCAGCTTGCGTGAGAGTGAGAGCGTTGGGAAAAAAATCATGGAAGGAGTGCAAAAGGAGATGAGAAGGAGCCAGCTCCACACCCAGCCTGCCCAGCTCGCCTTCCCTAAGTGCCTTTAGAGCTGGGAGGAGCAGCCCTGCAGCAGCCAGCTCCCAGCACCTGGGCTTGCCTTGCTGCCAGGCACCCTGCAAGAGTTCAGAGAGTGGTTTAGGTTGGAAGGGACCTCAAAAATCAGCCAGTTCCAACCCCCCTGTGGACATAGGCAGGGACACCTCCTAGAACAGGTCACTCAAGGCCTCATCCAACCTGGCCTCGAACACCTCCCTGGGCAACCTGTGCCAGTGTCTTACACCCTCACTGCGAAGAACTTCCTCCTAACATCCTCTCTCTCTTCCTTCCCTGCAGAGGATGGAGATGGCCAAATCCAGGTTTGGTGCCTGCTCCAGAGCAGAGATGGAAGCAGTTGTTTCCAGGCAGCTTCTGCACCCAGGAAGGCTCAGGTGACTCTCTTGTGGTGACCCTTTGGGACTGATGTGGCTTTGCTGTCCCTCTCTGTTCCAGGAGCTAACGAGGTCCTGCTGGTGATCGGTGGCTTTGGCAGCCAGCAGTCCCCTATCGACGTTGTGGAGAAATACGACCCCAAGACTCAGGAGTGGAGCTTCTTGCCAGTAAGGACCCATTTTGGACCACCACTGGGCTGAGCAGGCTGTGATCAAACACTCATCCTGTAGCAGCAGCAGCAGCAGCTCTGTGGCATTTCCCTTTGCCTTCTGCTTGGACTTTCTGGCAGAAATCCTCCTGCCTGGCTGAGGTTTGAGTGGTGAGAGCTGGAGCTGCCTGCTGTTGGCAGATCTGCTCAGGGAGCTGTGTGAGGTGGTTGTCATGTTCCCGAGCCTGCAGGGACCCACAGCTTTGTGGTGGGAGGGAGAGCTGAGATCTGCTAAAGCTCTCAGGTTGGCGATGAGAACTGAAATGTCAGTGGGAGCAGCCCTGCTTCCAGGTGGGCTGCGTGATTCTGCTTCCACTGTTTCTCAGCACAACGAGAGGCACAATTCCTGCCCTGAGGACTATTCCTACCCAGATTTAAAATCACCTTTTATTGGTGTGAGGTGGTGGAGAGCTGCCTCTGATAGCGCTGATCACAGAGTGCCCAGGAGCACCCTGGTACCCCTGAATCCTCTCCTCCTTTGGAGCCTTCGTGGAATATGCTAAATCATTTTCCCCTTAACAGCCCCTGCGGGGAGCCAGCAGGAGGCTCACAAAGCCGCAGGGTGCAGGAGTGGCACAAGATAGATGACACCGAGTGCAGACTGCTGCAGTGCAGGGAGCTGGCCCCGGGCAGAGGCAGAGGGAGGCAGAGCCAGAGGGAGGCAGAGGTGGCAGTGGTTTGAGCTGCTGGTGCTTAGGCAGGGCTGGTTTGAGCTGCTGGTGGGGCTTAGGCGGGGCTGGTTTGAGCTGCTGGTGGTGCTTAGGCAGGGCTGGTTTGAGTTGCTCATGGTGCTTATGCAGGGCTGGTTTGAGCTGCTGGTGGCACTTAGGTGGGGCTGGTTGGAGCTGCTGGCGGTGCTTAGGCAGGGCTGGTTTGAGCTGCTGGCGGTGCTTAGGCGGGGCTGGTTTGAGCTGGTGGCGCTTAGGTGGGGCTGGTTTGAGCTGCTGGCGGTGCTTAGGCGGGGCTGGTTTGAGCTGGTGGCGCTTAGGCGGGGCTGGTTTGAGCCCACGGCGCCGCTTGCTGCCTGCCAGCGGGGCCAGAGCAGCAGCAGGGGGCGGGGGAGCCAGGCTCTGTCTCCAGCCGTGGGTGTCTTGATCCCGATGTGCCAATCTTGTCCCTGTCTCTCCCCTGCCGCAGAGCATCACCCGCAAGCGGCGCTACGTGGCCACGGTGTCGCTGCATGACCGCATCTACGTGATCGGGGGCTACGACGGGCGGTCGCGGCTCAGCTCGGTGGAGTGCCTGGACTACACCTCCGACGAGGATGGCATCTGGTACTCCGTGGCCCCCATGAACGTGCGGCGAGGCCTGGCCGGGGCCACCACCCTGGGAGGTAGGTCCTGCGGTTGGCAGGGCAGCGTCCCGAGGCGCCCTCAGCGGCTCTCTGCGGAGCGGGATAGCTGCGGGGGAGGAGGTGAGCCTGAGGTTCTGCCCGCTCAGCGGTGGTGATCCAGAAATGGAAGACTCCCACTCACATCCTGAGAGAGCAGCTCTGCCTCCGCCGCATCCCTGCAGCACTAGGGGAAGAGAGGCTGTGGGGGGGAAGGGTTCAGCCACTGCATCATGTGGCTGAGCACAGCAGTGAGCATCCAGCACTGGGGAGAGGCTGAGATGAGCACCCGCAGAGAAGGTGTTGGATGGGATCCCCCCCAGTAACCTTTTCTGGAAATCTGCCCACCCCCTCCTAAAAAAAAAAGCCATTTCACTACACTTGGAAGCAAAAATGGAATTGTATTCACAGAAAGAAACTAAATGCAAGAACATCAAAGGCAACAAAGATGTACAAAGTACATTCACATCCACATGTACAGCCTGGCAGCACAGGCTCCCCTCTACCCTCACTTTAGCTCCTTAACCCCCTCCTGGCCTACACAACCACAGGAGCTCCCTTTCCACCCCTCACTGTGTCCTATGGAATCCAAATTTAGAAGCTGCAAGGTCGGAGGGAAGAAAGCACAGCCTGAAGCCAGGTGGAGCAGTGAGAAAGAGAGAGGCAGTAGCTTGTACCACAGAGCCCAAACAAGTGAGGTGAATTGATCTTCATTGTGATGTGAGCTCTGAGGAGTTCCTCCCCTCTTGGAGCCTCTGAAACCTCTGGAAAATTCTGCTTGCAACTAAATTTAGTTTCAAACAGTAACAGAAGAATTCTTGGGGCAGACTTGAAAGAAGAAAACAACTTCACTGAGCACAGCAGAACACTGCAGGTTGCTCATTGCTGGCAGAGCAGAGGCCAGGAAGGGACAGGATTGTTCTCTGTGAACACAGCTTGGCACGAGGAGGACAGGGGCAGTGTAAGAGCTGAGGAACAGCAAATGGTTATGAACAGGACAGAAAAGAGTTGGGGTGGAAATGAGAGGAGGTTTGGCAGCCATTAGCATAGCAGTGACTGCAGTGTGACTGCTCTGATGCCTCAGGTAGAAAATTTTCTTCATCTTTGGCATTGGTTAAATACTACCCAGGCAGATTGTTGGTCTGTTAGAAGGGCAGCTTGGTAAGAGTGCAGCTGCCCTCTGAAAGCAGGTTTGGTTCTCCAAGATCAGAGCAGTCCCTTGGTGATCCAGGGCTGGCCCTTGATGGCCCAGGCCTGACCCATGATCACAGAATCACAGAAGCATTCAGGTTGGAAAAGCCTCCTGGGAGCAAGTCCAACCACTGACCCTGCTCTGCAGAGTTCACCCCAGGCCACCTCTAAACCTCCCCAGGGATGGGGATTCCACCACCTCACTGGGCAGCCTGTGCCATACCAGGCCACTCTTGCTTCCTCGTGTCCAGGCTCACCCTGCCCTGCTGCAGCTTGAGGCCATTGGCTCTTGTTCTGTCACTAGTTACCTTCGAGCAGAGACCAGCAGCAGGTAGCTGTAGAGAGCAGTGAGCTCTCCCCTCAGCCTCCTCTTCCTCTAAGCTCCCTCAGTCACTCCTCACAAGATTTGTTCTCCAGGCCCTTCATCTCCCTTGCCCTCCTCTGCACTGGCTCCAGCACCTCCACATTTCTCCTGTATGGAGGTGCCCAAAACTGGGCACAGCCCTGGAGCTGTGGCCTCACCAGTGCGGAGCACAGGGGACAGTCCCCTCCCTGCTCCTGCTGGGCACAGCATTACTAACACCAGCCAGGATGCCTTTGGCTTTCTTGGCCACCTGGGCACTGCTGGCTCATATTCAGCCTGTCCCTTGGTGACCCAGGCTGTGTTTTGAGTCTTCTTCTGCTGCCAGTGTCGTTAGTCCTTGGGCACTCTGGGCAGGTACTGACAGGCAGGGTTTGGCCATGGCAGCATTTTGGGTTCTGCAGCCTGGAAAGCAGCCCTGGGCTGCGGGCAGGAGGCAGAGCTGAGGCTCCGAGGTTGGTTTGTGGAGTCTGTGTGCAGGTGAATGCAGAAGGCAGGCAGAAGCCAGCGGGATCAGGCTGCTGTGCCTCAGCTGCGACCCTGCCGCCATGGGCAGCGGCTGCTGTGCCTCAGCTGTGACCCTGCCACCATGGGCAGCAGCTGCTGTGCCTCAGCTGCGACCCTGCCACCATGGGCAGCAGCTGCTGTGCCTCAGCTGTGACCCTGCCACCATGGGCAGCAGCTGCTGTGCCTCAGCTGCCACCCTGCCACGGTTGGCAGCGGCTGCTGTGCCTCGGCTGTGACCCTGCCACCATGGGCAGCGGCTGCTGTGCCTCGGCTGCGACCCTGCCGCCATGGGCAACGGCTGCTGTGCCTCGGCTGTGACCCTGCCGCCATGGGCAGCGGCTGCTGTGCTTCGGCTGTGACCCTGCCGCCATGGGCAGCGGCTGCTGTGCCTCAGCTGTGACCCTGCCACCATGGGCAGCGGCTGCTGTGCCTCAGCTGCGAGCCTGCCACCATGGGCAGCAGCTGCTGTGCCTCAGCTGTGACCCTGCCACCATGGGCAGCAGCTGCTGTGCCTCAGCTGCCACCCTGCCACGGTTGGCAGCGGCTGCTGTGCCTCGGCTGTGACCCTGCCACCATGGGCAGCGGCTGCTGTGCCTCAGCTGCGAGCCTGCCACCATGGGCAGCAGCTGCTGTGCCTCAGCTGTGACCCTGCCACCATGGGCAGCAGCTGCTGTGCCTCAGCTGCCACCCTGCCACGGTTGGCAGCGGCTGCTGTGCCTCGGCTGTGACCCTGCCACCATGGGCAGCGGCTGCTGTGCCTCAGCTGCGAGCCTGCCACCATGGGCAGCAGCTGCTGTGCCTCAGCTGTGACCCTGCCGCCATGGGCAGCGGCTGCTGTGCCTCAGCTGTGACCCTGCCGCCATGGGCAGCAGCTGCTGTGCCTCAGCTGTGACCCTGCCGCCATGGGCAGCGGCTGCTGTGCCTCGGCTGCGACCCTGCCGCCATGGGCAACGGCTGCTGTGCCTCGGCTGTGACCCTGCCGCCATGGGCAGCGGCTGCTGTGCTTCGGCTGTGACCCTGCCGCCATGGGCAGCGGCTGCTGTGCCTCGCAGCCCTGCTGTGGTTCTGCTGCCCCCGGGAAGCTGCTGGCTCTGTGCCGCTGCTCAGCTGCTGAGCACAGACTGTGCCCTACCTTGCAGACATGATCTACGTGTCGGGAGGGTTCGACGGCAGCCGACGGCACACCAGCATGGAGCGCTACGACCCCAACATCGACCAGTGGAGCATGCTGGGGGACATGCAGACAGCGCGGGAGGGAGCGGGGCTGGTTGTGGCTAACGGAGTCATCTACTGCCTGGGTAGGTAGCCCTGGTGCCTCTGGGCGCTCTGCAAAGGCAGGGCCTGTGGGGAGCACCCACCCTGTCACGTCCAGGGTTGAGGTTTAACCTCAGTGGGCACCACACGGCACCGGGCAGCACTGGGCACTGCGTCTCTGGGCACTACTGCTGCAGCCGTGGCTTGGGCTGGAGCTGCCACGGAGCTGCAGGGAGTGCTGCCAGGAGCAAGCTGGGCACATCAGCCACTGCTGGAGCAGGGGGGATCAGCTGAGCGCTGTGGGCACTGGGCAGTGGCTGAAAGAGCCCAAAGGTGAGGCAGGCAGCTGCAGGACAGAGGCTGTGTCTGCTCCTCGCAAAGCCACCCTGGTTCTAGAGCTCCGCAAGTGTCTCCTGAGCCCTCCCAGCTCCTTCCTGTAGCACTCATTTCACCTTCACAGGCCCAGGCCAGCCGTGAGTGCAGTGAGGCTGCTGCAGGGCAGTAACTGGAGGCTTGTTCCAGGGGCCAGCAAACCAGCCCAGCACTGTGCCCACGTCTGCAGCCCTGTTGCTGTGGAGTCACAGGTGTCAGACACTGGGAGCTTCCACCTCCCAGATTGCTCTTCCTCACACTGCCTCCCAAGGCAGGTGCCAGCACACTGCTGCTTTGCTGGAGCTGCACAGTGACATTTCCTGGTGTCCTGTGAGACAATCTGCTGAGCTCCCAGCCTACACTTGGTGTGGCCTCCTAGCATCAGCTGGGCTGCAGCACACAGCCCGAGGCAGTGCCAGGTGCTGCACAGGTGCTTTAGCAGGACAGCACCAACATGGGTATCAGCTGTGTTCAGCAGTGCAGTCCAGCCTGGTTGTGCTGGTTTGGAGAGGGGATGGCCTGGGCAGTGCAGGGGCAGAGCTTACTGTGGCTCTGCCAGCTGCACAGATCCTCCCTGTGCTGCTAGCTGCAGGGTGAGGCTGTGCTGAGGCTGAGCCAGGCCTGTGCCTGCTCTCTGCACTGCAGCTCTTTTCCAGAAGTCTAACCCCTGTTTTGCTGCTGTGCCTTGTTGCAGGTGGCTATGATGGGCTGAACATCCTGAACTCTGTGGAGAGATATGACCCCCACACTGGGCACTGGACAAACGTCACCCCCATGGCCACCAAGCGCTCAGGTGAGAGCCCTCAGTGCCTCCAGCTCAGGGTGAGGAAGCAGCCACTGCTGCCTTCTGCTGCCCTGGCCACGGAGGCTCACCCCTGCAGGTGGTTTGGCTTTGACAAGGCTGATTTTAGGACGTACTGATTGAACCCCCCCACCCAAGGGCCTGGTGTCGCCATCCCATGCTAAGGTGTGTGTGGGTGACAGGGAGGGAGTGGCAATCTGTGACTTGTGTACCTAGGAACAGTGCCTGGCACAGGGGCATGACAGACCACAGGGCAGGAGAATGGGACACTGCTAAGTCACTGCACAGAGCACTGCAGAGGCTCCTGCAGGCTGCTCCTCAGCTCAGCTCTGGGGCCAGCAGGAGAGCAGAGCAGCACTGCCAGAGCAGGGTCACACTGCAGCAGTCTTAGCTCATGAAGCACATTGGATATGTCCTGCCAGCCCCCAGTCTGCTGCTTGCCATTTGTCTGAGCTGTGGCACCTTTGGTCCTCCTTGTCAAGTACCTTCCTGCCTCAGCTCTTCTCCTTTCTCCAAGGAGCTCCTGTGTGCTCTGCACCTCAGGCCACCTGCCCCAGACCTTCCTGGCTGTGCTGCCCAGCAGCTGTGGCCCTGCTCAGCAACTGTGCCTGGGCTGCATGCTCAGTGCTGCACAGCTCCATGCCTCTCAGTGGAGTGGTTCTGCTGCACTTAGAGGCTCTTCTGAAGCCCTTCTGAAGCTGCTTTTGCTCTTGTCCTTGCCAGAAGTGTCCTTTAGCCAGCCCAGGCAGCAGTGCCTGTTCCTTCTCTGCTGCTGTGTTCTTGCTCAAGCAGCAGTGCTGGCTGCCAGCTGAAGGTGGTCTCTCTTCTCAGAACATTTCAGCTTCCCTCTGCCTGCAGTGGCACAAAACCCCCAAGCTTTAAATAAGAAATCATTTCAGTGTTAAGCATCAGTGCTGTGACAGGCCTGCTGCTGTGAAGTGTGGGCTGCAAAGCATTCCCCAGGTGCCAAGGAAGGATTTGATGTAGAAGTTGGTTGCCTTCCAGACCCAGGCAGACCTCACCTTCAAACACAGGAGAAAGTCCCTGGGGTTTGCTGTGTCAGGCAGCCTGCAGAAGCTGCCCATGGCTCCCCAGGGAGCTTTGCCCAAGGGCTCTGTCGTGTGCCCTAGAGGAGGCAGCTTGAGACAGAACAAACTCAAGAAGCTCAGGAGCTTTTCCCAGACCCATGCTGGAGACTGCTGGTGGCAGAGCCTCAGCCCTCAGAGCAGGCTCCTTAGTGCTGCAGGTGAGCAGGAGGACTGTGAGGCTCTCGGCCCAGCCAAGTTCTTCCTCAGGAGTTGTGGGGGCACTGAGATCTGGAACAGAGCTGTGTCCCAGAGCATTCCCTGGCCCAGGCTTTTCTTGCTGCCATTCTGTTTTACTAACACCCCCAGGTACTGACAGCTCAGGCAGCAGCTGCACTCACAGCCTCCATCCTGCTCTTAGTTCCATCTGTCCTGGGGACCTGGATGTGTTCCTGTCTGACCTGCCCTTGGTGACCCTGCTTTAGAGAAGCGTTAGAGAAATCTCTGCTCCAGCTTCCCAGGGAGCAGCATCAGGGGCTGGGTGAGATCAGGGAGCTAGACCCAGCAGAGAACCTCTCCGAGGTGGCAGTCCCAGCCAGCTGCTCTGGTCAGAGGTCCTTCAGCCAAGGTGGACATCTCCTGTTGCTGCAATGCTGCTCAGTCCCCCTTTGGCAGAGCTTCAGCAGCGTTTGGTGCTGGCAGGGTCTTGTGCCCTGTCTTGCAGACAGCAGAAGAAGCCAGGGAGCTGTGCCAGCTCTGCTCTGGGAGGTGCAAGCATGAGAAAATGCCCTGAGCAGGATGTCACCTGGCTCATGGCCTAAGTGTACATGCTGGAGAGGGTTGACAGGACTTGTCCTGTCCTTGGAGTGTCCTCTGGGATTGCATAAGAAGGTCCCAGCTGGTCCAGAGACTTGAGAGTTGCAGAGGGACAGGGACCTGCTGGAGAGGGTCCAGGGGAGGGCTGTGAGGATGCTGAGGGGACTGCAGCACTGCCTGGGGAGGAGAGGCTGAGGGACCTGGGGCTGCTTAGTCTGGAGAGGAGAAGACTGAGAGGGGATTGGATCAATGTTTGTAAGTGTCTGAGGGCTGGGGGTGAGGAGTGGGGGGACAGGCTCTGCTCACTGCTCCCTGCCATAGGCCAACTTCCAGCATTCACTGTTGGTGTGGACTATGTTCAGACCTCCTGACTGGATGACACAATGAACTTGTCCCTTGAAATTCCACATCAGCAGCTGCAAGTCCTGCTTATGCTGTACTGAGGGCTGGTCAGGAGAGGGGGGACAGGCTCTGCTCACTGCTCCCTGCCATAGGCCAAGGAGCAATGGATGAAAGCTGCAGCACAGGAGGTTGCAGCTCCACACAAGAGGCAACTTCTTGCCTGGGTGGGTCCCAGAGCAGTGGCACAGGCTGCCCAGAGAGGTTGTGGAGTCTCCTTGTGTGGAGCCTTTGCAGACTCTGTCTGGATGTGTTGCTGTGTGCCCTGAGCTAGCTTGGATGGTCCTGCTCTGGCAGGGGTTGGACTGGAGGAGCTCTTCCAACCCCTGACATTCTGTGATTCTGTGAGCCTGTGAGCTCTGCCTCTTTAGAACAGAACAGAACAGAACAGAATAGAACAGGACAGAACAGAATAAGCCAGGTTGGGAAAGACCTCCAAGCTCATCCAGTCGAGCTCTTTGGGTCCCTTCCAACCCCTGACATGCTGTGAACTGGGATCCTGATGGGCATTTTGCAGGAATTGTGCAAATATGCAGCACTGCTCCAAGGCAGGGAGGTTGTGGAGCCTCCTTGTGTGGAGCCTTTGCAGACTCTGTCTGGATGTGTTGCTGTGTGCCCTGAGCTAGCTTGGATGCTCCTGCTCTGGCAGGGGTGGTTTGGCCTGGATGATCTCCTCGCCTCCCTTCCAGCCCCTGCCGTCCCCTGAGCCTGTGCCGTCTCTCCCCGCAGGGGCCGGCGTGGCGCTGCTGAACGACCACATCTACGTGGTCGGGGGCTTCGACGGCACCGCCCACCTGTCCTCGGTGGAGGCCTACAACATCCGCACCGACTCCTGGACGACGGTGACCAGCATGACCACCCCCCGCTGCTACGTGGGGGCCACAGTGCTGCGGGGCAGGCTCTACGCCATCGCGGGGTGAGCGCCGCGGGGACCTCCCGTCGGGGCGCGGCTGCTTGGAGCTGCCCTCAGAGCACCACGGGCTGAGATGAGGGAATCGGAGAAGCACAGCATGGGTTAGGTTGGACCTCAAAGCTCAGCCGCTTCCAACCCCTCCCCCACCCCGCCGGAGGCAGAGACACCTCCCGCTGCTCCCTGCCCTTGTACTGACTGCGGTAAGCGCAGTAAAGGGGCAGAGATGAAGCTTGACTCGTCCTGGGCACGTTATGAGCACCAAAGATTGCCCCGGGGGGAATGCCAGCACCGATTCTTCTGGCAGGTGGTGCTTCTGGAGGCTGCTGCTGCTGCTGCATCCTCGGGGTGCATCGGTGCAGTGCTCACACAGAGCAGTGTGACAGCAAGTGACAGCTGCCCAGACAGCCTGAATCACAGAGTGGGTTGGCTTGGAAGGGACCTCAAAGCTCAGCCAGTTCCAATCCCTCACCATAGGCAGGGACACCTCCCACTAGAGCAGGTTCCTCAGGGCCTCATCCAACCTGGCCTTGAACACCTCCAGGGAGGATGTGGAGCACAGAAGCACCAAATGTGATATTTGATCTCATTCTCTGCTTCTGTGCTCCACAACCTCCCTGGGCAACCTGTGCCAGTGTCTCACCACCCTCACTGCAAACAACTTCCTCCTAACATCAACTTTCAATCTCCCCTCTGACACTTCAAACCCATTCCTCCTCCTCCTGTCATCACCAGACCTTGTCAATAGTCCCTCCCCAGCCCTCCTGCAGCCCCCTGCAGATCCTGCAAGGCCACTCCAAGCTCTCCTGGCAGCCTTCTCCTCTGCAGGCTGCACAGCCCCAACTCTCTGTGCCTGTGCTCAGAGCAGAGCTGCTGCAGCCCTCTCAGCTGCATCTTGGTGGCCTCCTCTGCACTGGCTCCAACCCTTGCATGTGCTGCTTGTGCTGGGGGCTGCAGAGCTGGAACCCCTCAAACCATGACAGGAGGGTGGGAGCTGAGTTGACCTAGCCTGGGGCCCTGCTCTCATCTGTGTTTCAAGCTTTATGGGAGGAGTCAGCCCACAGGCACTGTGCCCAGCCCAGACAGGCAACCTGGTCCAGAGCCCAGACAGGCAGGAGAGCAGCAGCAGGCAGCAGAAGGGAGCTGGGTGCAGTGGGTTCAGCTCAGGCCCTTCCTGCTGTGCAGCCTCCCAGGAAGGGCTCTGAGTGCCTCAAGCTCTCCCTTCAGCACCATCCCTCACCTCTACCTTCCTGTCCTTGCAGCTATGATGGCAACTCCCTGCTGAGCAGCATCGAGTGCTACGACCCCATCATTGACAGCTGGGAGGTGGTGACCTCGCTGGGCATGCAGCGCTGCGACGCTGGGGTCTGCGTCCTGCGGGAGAAGTGACCTGGGGAGGGGGCTCACAGAGAACCTTCCGAAAAGTCTGGGCTGGAGGAAGAGCCCCAGGAGATTGCAGTGGCTGTGCTCCAGAGCTGTGGATGCTGTGGAAATTGGCAGCAGAAGAGCAGCTCTCTCTGTGCTGCTTCTGACTTGAGCAGTGTGCGGAGCTGCGGCACCCCCGCGGCCAGCTGGGGGCAGAGGCTCTGTGCCGCCGGAGGAAGGTGGTGAAGCAGGTCAGAAGCTGCCTCCTCTGCTGTGTCTGTGGCTCAGAGCAGAGACGCCCCTGGCCTTGGTGCCAGGCAGCCTGGTGAACGCTCCCAGGGACGTGTAGATAGAGCTGGGTGGGCTCTGCAGCCCCTGCAGCTCCTCTGGTCGCTCTCAGCCCTGTGAACCCAACTGCTCTTCTGTTCCAGCTTCTGCCCATCCTGTACATACTGAATGTGTGTCCTGCTCCTGGCGCAGCGCAGAGCCAAGCTGGAGAGCAGGGCAAGAGGCCCTGCCCTGGAGCTGCGTCGGCAGGGCCCTCAGCTCTGCACCCGAAGGAGTCGCAGATGAAAGCTGTCAACTACTGAGACCCAACAGCCTGAGGCTGCAGGGGCAGAGGGCAGGGGGCAAAGCTCATTTCCTAGCTTAGCAGCAGGTCTGCAGCATTCGGGGGCTCAGCACCTCCCAGCTCCCTCACCGAGCTGGGCAGCCCCAGCTGCAGAGCTCTGCACTTGCTGGCAGCAGGAACCACGCTGGGATGCAGCAGTGCCTTTGCTCCCACCCCTCGGGGGAGGTCATCCTGCAGAGCCCTGGCAGTGAGGGACAATTGCTGCTGTCCCTCAGCAGCTGGGGTTGGTCCCTGCCGGGCCTGTGTCCAGCACACCCAGGGCAGCCTCTGGGCCAGGTTCCTCGTGTTGGCTTTGACTTACCTGGGCTTGTTCTGCTTCCTGGGCTGGCTGGCAGTGACATCCTGGATCCTGTCCTGCCTCTGTCCTCAGCTGCCCATTCCCCAGGCTCCTAGCTCCACACCCCCTCCACTGCCCACCCTTCAGCTGCCCCACAAGCCCCAGGTGAGAGCCTCCCCTGCCGCTCACCGAGCTCTCAGCATGTCTCTGGGAGCTCTCCTGTCCCATCAGCTTGGTCCCCGCAGTGCCTGGGCTCTGTGTTAGTGCTGCTCGTTGAGCTTCCTGCTGACTCCTGCTTGGGGGCAGGGTGGGATCAGGGAGGTGGTAGCATGACTGCGATGATGCACTTTCAGCCGACGCTCCGACCCTCTGCGTTCGTTTCTATCACACTCGAAGTGTTCTGTGGTTTTTGTTTCCTATGGTTTATTTTTTAAGGAAAATACAAAGAATAAACTATTTCCTGAGCCGGGGGAGGGGGTGGAATTCTGCTCCTGTTCTCTGCCTGGCTGCTGGCTGGAGGCTGAGCAAGCCCCGGGAGGAGCAGGCAGCCACCGGCAGCTGTTCTCTGCCCTGCAGCTGCAGGGTGGGCAGGAAGAACAACTCCACCAGCTCAGGAATGGTGGAGAATGGAGTTGAGTTCAGGTGGAGTTCCCCAGTGCTGGGGCCAGTGCTGTTTGACATCTTCCAATGACCTGGATGAGGGCATTGAGTGACCTGCAGTCACTTGGCTGAGCTCACTGAATTGGGCAGCAGTGTGGATCTGCAGAGGGCTCTGGCCAGGGTGGATCCATGGGCAGGGGCAGTGGGATGAGAGTGAAGAAAGCTAAGTGCTGGGAGCTGCACTTGGGTCACGACAACCCCAGGAAAGCTCCAGGCTTGGGGCACAGTGGCTGGAAAATGCCCAGCAGAGACTTGGGGGTGCTGGGGGACAGCAGCTGAGCATGAGGCAGCAGTGCCCAGGTGGGCAGGAAGGGCAGCAGCAGCCTGGCCTGGGGCAGCAATGCTGTGGGCAGCAGGAGCAGGGCAGGGATTGTGCCCCTGGACTGGGCACTGCTGAGGCTCCACCTTGAGTCCTGGGTTTAGTCTGGGTCCACTCACTCTAAGAAGGACATTAAGGAGCTGGAGCAGATCCAGAGAAAGCAACAAAGGTGGGGAAGGGTCTGGAGAAGAGGGCTGGGGAGGAGCAGCTGAGGGAGCTGGGGGGGTGCAGCCTGGAGCAGAGGGGGCTGAGGGCAGAGCTCATTGCTCTCTGCAGCTCCCTGAGAGGAGGCTGCAGCCAGCTGGGGGTTGGGCTCTGCTCTCTGGGCTCAGGGGATGGAAGGAGAGGAAATGTCCTGAAATTGTGCCAGGGGAGGGTTAGGTTGGAGAGGAGGAAAATTTTGTTTGCTGGAGGAGTGGTCAGGGACTGGCAGAGGCTGCCCAGGGAGCTCCCCATGGCTGGAGGTGTCCAAGAAAGCTGTGGCCATGGCACCTGGGGACATGGTTTGGTGGCCATGGTGGTGTTTGCTTCTCTCCCTTCCTGACCAACCCTGCTGTCCTGCAAGGGCCTCAGCAGGGATTCAGCTGCAGCAGTGACCAATGCTGAACAAAACTGGTCTGTGGTTCTGCTGAATCTCTGCAGGCTGAGGTGCCAGCATCAGAAGTGAGTCACAGGAGGACATCAGCCAGTTCGATGGCCAGCAGAGCTCATCACTGCCTCCCTGGGACGAGAAGTACCAAAGGGTTTGAAAAGGAGCTGGCACCTCCAGCTGGATAATGAGCAGCATAAATCTGCATAGCTGGAGACAAGGAAAGGTCGAGGCCAGTGCTGAAAGCACAACAAAGGGTTAAAGATGTCCCACTTGGAAAGAAGTTGGCAATGATCCTCACAGGGCAGCAAGAGGGAGGTTCTCTGCTTCATCAGCAGTCCTGAAGAAGATGCTAAAATTCAAGCATTAATTTCCAAGCCCAGAGAGCTGCCACCCAGGAGCTTCGGGAACTGGCCAAAGATGTCCTTGGTAGGTTGCTCATCTCTGGAGGAATTCCAGAAGACTGTACCTGAGACAAGCCCCACACCGGCAGCTGCCTCTGGAGACCCTGCCCAGCTCGGCACAGCCCTGCCCAGCTCGGTACAGCCTTGCCCAGCTCGGCACAGCCCTGCCCAGCTCGGTACAGCCTTGCCCAGCTCGGTACAGCCTTGCCCAGCTCAGCACAGCCCTGCCCAGCTCGGTACAGCCTTGCCCAGCTCGGCACAGCCCTGCCCAGCTCGGTACAGCCTTGCCCAGCTCGGCACAGCCCTGCCCAGCTCGGCACAGCCTTGCCCAGCTCGGCACAGCCCTGCCCGGCTCAGGACAGCCCTGCCCGGCTCGGCACAGCCCTGCCCGGCTCGGCACAGCCTTGCCCAGCTCGGCACAGCCCTGCCCAGCTCGGCACAGCCTTGCCCAGCTCGGTACAGCCTTGCCCAGCTCGGCACAGCCCTGCCCAGCTCGGTACAGCCTTGCCCGGCTCGGCACATCCCTGCCCAGCTCGGCACATCCCTGCCCAGCTCAGCACAGCCCTGCCCGGCTCAGGACAGCCCTGTCCAGCAGCAGCTGTGGACCAGGGGCTGGGATGCAGCAGGGGTGTGAGGGGCAGAGGATCTGTGGGAAGCTGCAGCTCAAGGGCCCCTGACTGGCAGGGGTTGAACTGGATGAGCTCTTTGGGTCCCCTCCAGCCCCTGTCGCCCTGTGAGCCTGTGGCACCTGTCCCTTAGCACTGCCTCCTGCTGTGCTCCTCAGGACACAGCTGCCGATGCGCAGAGCAGGTCCAGCCCAGGCTGGCAGCGCTGCAGCTCTCTGCTGCTTTGCCCTGAAGGCTGTGCCGCAGGTTTGGGATGTTTGCAGCGCTCCCAGCTCGGGCAAGGAGTTCTGCTGCTGAGCTCTCTCTACCTTGCCGCGTTTCAGGACCTCCTGGATCGTGTGGAAGCTGCAGGACTTCACCTGGGCCATGCAGAGGGTTTTGCTTTCCTCTCCCCCACCATCTGAGCAGGATCTTCCTCCTTACTGATGGTGTCACCACCTAAGTGAGTGTGTCCACCCTTCACGGAGTCAAGCTGGAAATGCTCCAAGCAGCTTCCCAGGGAGACAATTTCCTTCTGTCCAGCATCAGCTGAGCTGCATTTCCCCAACCACTCTGATGCCTCAGACATCTCCATTCTCATGCCTGGGAAGTGCCTGTCCCTGCCCAGCTGGCAGACAGCACCAGCAGGACCCAGCCTGGTTCCAGACTGGCATTGCAGAATCCCAAAGTGGTCTGGGCAGGAAGGAACTTCTAAAGCTCATCCAAACCACCCTCACCCTGCAGTCAGCAGAGACATCCCCAACTAGAGCAGGTTGCTCAGAGCCCCAAACAACCTGACCTGGAATGGTTTGGTGATGTGGCCACCTCCTGTCTCTCTGGGCAGCCTGGGCCAGGGTCTCACCATCCTCTGTGTCACAGCAAGGATCACATCTCACAGGATGTCAGGGGTTGGAAGGGACACAAAAAGCTCATCCAGTCCACCCCCAGCCAGAGCAGGAGCATCCAAGCTAGCTCAGGGCACACAGCAACACATCCAGACAGAGTCTGCAAAGGCTCCACACAAGGAGACTCCACAACCTCTCTGGGCAGCCTGTGCCACTGCTCTGGGACCCACCCAGGCAAGAAGTTGCCTCTTGTGTGGAGCTGCAACCTCCTGTGCTGCAGCTTCCATCCATTGCTCCTTGGCCTATGGCAGGGAGCAGTGAGCAGAGCCTGTCCTCCCCCTCCTCACCCCCAGCCCTCAGACACTTACAAACATTGATCCAATCCCCTCTCAGGCTTCTCTTCTGCAGACTAAGCAGCCCCAGGTCCCTCAGCCTCTCCTCCCCAGGCAGTGCTGCA
>VWZI01014988.1:0-14603 GCA_013396835.1 Psilopogon haemacephalus | reverse complement strand
GGCACTCTGGAATGCTGCAGGCACTCTGGAATGCTACAGGCACTCTGGAATGCTACAGGCAGTCTGGAATGCTGCAGGCACTCTGGAATGCTGCGGGCACTCTGGAATGCTACAGGCAGTCTGGAATGCTGCAGGCAGCCTGGAATGCTGCGGGCACCCTGGAATGCTGCAGGCAGTCTGGAATGCTGCAGGCAGTCTGGAATGCTGCAGGCACTCTGGAATGCTGCGGGCAGTCTGGAATGCTGCGGGCAGTCTGGAATGCTACGGGCACCCTGGAATGCTGCAGGCAGTCTGGAATGCTGCGGGCACTCTGGAATGCTGCAGGCACTCTGGAATGCTACAGGCACTCTGGAATGCTGCGGGCAGTCTGGAATGCTGCAGGCAGCCTGGAATGCTACAGGCAGCCTGGAATGCTACAGGCAGTCTGGAATGCTGCGGGCACTCTGGAATGCTACAGGCACTCTGGAATGCTACAGGCAGTCTGGAATGCTGCAGGCACTCTGGAATGCTGCAGGCACTCTGGAATGCTGGCAGCAGCCTGCTCCTCCCGTGGCAGATGTCCAGAGCGCAGCTCTCTGCAGAACCCCTGCTGGATCTGGAGCCTGAGGACTTGGCTCCAGGAGCTTACTGCTGCCTGCTGTGCCTGTGACTCCTGCTCTCTACAACAGGGTGAGGGAGAATGGTTTTAGATTAGAGCACATTTGGAGTGGATGTTAGGAACAAATTCTTCACAATGAGGGCAGTTGAGCGCTGGAACAGGTTGCCCAAAGAGGTGTTTGAAGCCCCTTCTCTGGAGATACTCAAGGTGAGGCTCAACAGAGTAGGTGGGCAACCTACTCTAGTGGAGGATGTCCCTGCTGAGGGCAGGGGGTTGGACTGGAAGAGCTTTGGAGGTGCTTCCCAACCTGGGTGATTCTGTGACTCAGTTCTCTGGCACACTGGGACAGGTCCAAGGGGCTAGCACCAAAAAGAGTACGAGGACAGAGGAGCTGGGACCCAGCAAACACAGGACTCAATTCCTGAGGAGAAAAGATGCCTGGAGGAAAAAGTCTTCAGACTAGAGCAAGGAACCTCCCTTGCTAAGGAGTAACCAGGCCTGAGAGATGTAGCTGCAAGTGCCAGCACCAGTGTGGAGGTGCAGTGCCCTGAGCAGCAAGATCCCTGCTGCAGCCCTGCTGGCCCTGTCTGGCTCTGCTGCTGATGCTCCACAAAGCTCTCACAGTGTCAGCAGTACCCATGGGATGTGGCCCTGCCCCTTCACTCCAGGCCCCTGCTGGGCTGTGGGCACTGGAAGGCAACATCTGGATGGAGCTGGCCTGCAGCTGAGGCACAGTTCCTGCTTTTGGGAGAGGTGAGGTCCCAGTGCCCAATACTCAGCACCACAGTATAAAGGGTTGTGGAATCTCCTTTTCTTGAGACTTTCAAGCCCCACCTGGGTGTGTTCCTGTGTGCCCTGCCCTGGGTGATCCTGCTTTGGCAGAGGGGTTGGTCTGGATGATCTCCAGAGGTCCCTTCCAGCCTCTACCATTGTGTGATTCCGTGAAAAGAAAACAGCAGAGAGAGGAAACGAGACCCAAAGAGAAGCAAGAGGTGCCAAAGTGAGCAAGTGCTCACCAGCAGCTGACTCACAAAGCACACCAAGGGCTCACCAAGCTCAGCCAGGCCCCGAGCAGCAGCCTCTGTTACCCTTCACCTGCCACCCATCACTGACCATGATGTCATATGGGCTGGAAAATCACTCTGGTCACTTGGCATCAGCTGGCCCAGGTGTGCCCTCTCCCAGCTCCTGGCAGGGCAGAGTGAGGAGCAGCCAGCGGTGCCCAGCAGCACCTGCCACAGCCCTGGGCTGGCACCGTGTTCAGCACAGAGCCAAAGCACAGCCCCTGCAAGCTGCTGTGAAGAGCTGCAGACAGCCCAAGCCAGCACAGGCTGGGGAAGCTTTAGCACCTTCTCAAAAGGTGCCATCAGCAGGATGCTTTCTGGTCAAACCAGTACAGGCAGCACTGTCCAGACACTGCAAAGGTCGAGGAGTTGTAGATGGAGCAGGGGAAGAAGGTTAAGTCCCCAGGGAGAGATCTGCTCTTATGGGTAATTTTAGTTACCCCCCTCCCCCCCAAAAAAAAAGAGACCACTTACTGCAGCAGGCACTTTTATTTTCAGAGGCCAACCTCATGACAGTCAGCAAGGTCCTGCACCTGGGTGGGTGCAATCCCAAGCACAGCTCCAGGCTGGGTGGGGAATGGCTGAGAGCAGCCCTGAGGAACAGGACCTGGGGGTCTGGGCTGGTGCAAAGCTCAAGATGAGGCTGCAGTGTGAGTGCAGCCCAGACAGCAACTGTGTGCTGGGCTGCAGCAAGAGCAGCTGTGGGCAGCAGGGCAAGGGAGGGGATTGTGCCCCTTGGCTCTGCTCTCCTCACACCCCACCTGCAGCACTGTCTGCAGCTCTGCAGCCCCCAGCACAAGCAGCACATGCAAGTGGTGGAGCCAGTGCAGATGATGATCAGCAAGATGCAGCTGAGAGGGCTGCAGCAGCTCTGCTCTGAGCACAGGCACAGAGAGTTGGGGCTTTGCAGCCTGCAGAGGAGAAGGCTGCCAGGAGACCTTGGAGTGGCCTTGCAGGATCTGCAGGGGGCTGCAGGAGGGCTGGGGAGGGACTATGGACAAGGTCTGGTGATGACAGGAGGAGGAGGAGGAATGGGTTTGAAGTGTGAGAGGGGAGATTGAAAGTGGATGTTAGGAGGAAGTTGTTTGCAGTGAGGGTGGTGAGACACTGGCACAGGTTGCCCAGGGAGGTTGTGGAGAACAGAAGCACAGAATGGGATCAGAGATCCCATTCTGTGCTTCTGTGCTCCACAACCTCCCTGGAGGTGTTCAGAACCAGGCTGGATGAGTCCTTGAGCAACTTTTTCTAGTGAGAGGTGTCCCTGCCTATGGCACAGGGGGATTGGAACTGGCTGAGCTTTGAGTTCCCTTCCAACCTAAACCATTCTATGATTCCAACCCCAAAGTTAGTAGTGGAGAACAGAGCATGTAAGCTAGGGCCAGTTTACTCCCAGGTGACAAAGAGAACCTGGGCCCAGAGGTTTCAGCAGCAGAGGCAATACAGCTCCCAAAGGCTGCTGTGATTTGAGGTGTGGGGAGCCCAACCAGCACAGCCCCACGGAGCCTGCACTGCCAGTGGGGGAGTGACTGAAAGGGGCTTTGAGCTCTAAAGTGGAGCTGACAGAGAAGCTGCTTCTGCTTTGGCAAATGTCAGCCCCAGGTTTGTTGGCCCAGAGCAGCAGGGAGGGTGCAGTGAGCAGCAGGGAGGGTGCAGTGAGCAGCAGGGAGGGTGCAGTGAGCAGCAGGCAGGGCTGAGGTGGTGTTTGGAACAGGCAGGGCATGGAAGCAGCCCCTGCAGCGTGGACCTGCAGAGAACTAAAGCTAAGGCAGGTTGTCAAGCCCATGCTTGCAGGGGCAGGATTAAAACAGTTGGAAGAACAAATAATGTGAGGTTTAAAAGCAGGGATTGTATTTAAGGCCATTAAACCCAGGGTCTGATTTAAGGATTACCCAGGAGGAGCCACACTCATAGCACATTAAGGCTCCAAGTTCAGGTGGTGCAGGCAGGGAGCTGAAGGTGCTGCTGACAGTTTCATCTCCTGCGCATTGCCCTGCAGCTCTGCTGGCTGCTGAGCAGGGAAAGCTCACAAAAGGAGAGCCACAGCCCTTTGGGCTTCCAATCTGGCAACTCCAGCACATCCTTCTCCTTGTTTTGACACTTCTGCAGGAGCAGGAGCAGGAGCTGGAGCAGGTATGAACAGAGCCTAATTAGGTAATTAGGGTTGTGCCTATTGCACATGTCCAGTGCTCAGCAGAGCAATGATTCCTTTCCTTCTGCAAGCTGCTTTGAGCTGTGGCTTCTGCACTCACCAGTCCACACTTAAGGGCTCCCAGCCCCTGTGGAAGGAGGAATGTTTAGGTCAGAAGCTGCTCCAGCTCCGTCTCTTTGGACAGTGCTCAGCTCTGAATGAAAGCCACTTCTTGGCACCCAGCAAATGCTCCCCAGCCCCTGCTGGTGAATCCCTGTCCTGCCGGGGTGGTTTGGCTGGAGAGCAGAGCTTAGGCATCTGCCCCTGCTGTGTGCTCTCCCCTGCAGCATCTGAGATGCACCAAGCAGGAACAGTGACAAACTCCTGCCTGCCAGCACAGCCCAGCCCTGGGCACTGCTTCCTGACAAGCTCAGTGTCCTGCTCAGCTCTGTGCCTCCCCAGTGCCCTGCTCACCCAGCAGCTCCACTGCCCTGGCACACAGCAGTGCTCAGCTCCCCTTGAGGGCAGGGCTTGGTAGTGGTCAGCACATGGCAGTGTGACCCTCTGTACCCTGAACACACCTGGCAGAAATCTGCAGTGAGAGCTGCAATGGTTTTGGACTGCAAACCAATCCAGCACAGTGCCCACGTGGCACTGGTTGAGCTTCTGCTGATTGCCAGCACTGAGCTGGTTCACAGCAGTGCACTCAGGCAGGGCAGGGCACAGAGCTGCTGGGCACATGGTGACATCCAGACCTGCAGAGCAGGGGACAGAGCTGCTGAGCACTTGTGCCATGGAGTCCACAGGTGACATCCAGACCTGCAGGGCAGGGCACAGAGCTGCTGGGCACATGGTGACATCCAGACCTGCAGAGCAGGGGACAGAGCTGCTGAGCAATTGTGCCATGGAGTCCACAGGTGACATCCAGACCTGCAGAGCAGGGCACAGAGCTGCTGGGCACTTGTGCCATGGAGTCCACGGGTGACATCCAAACCTGACTGGCCAGATGAGCTGGTTTGGCAGAGCACAGCCACAACTGTGACACAGCAGAGGACAGTTCTGATGTTCCTCATTCTTGCCAGCTGGGCCTTACACAAGAGCCTTCCTCACCTGCCAGCCCCTTCCAGCCTACAGAGAAAAAAAGAGGGCACCAAATCTCAGTTTCTCTTCCCCTTGCAGCTCTCCAAAGGCTAACAAAGGTCCTGCTTTTCTTGAAGCCAAGAACCTTGTCCCTCTCCAGCCTCTGCAGAGCTGGGAGTGTATTTTGCAACAGCCAAAGGTCAGGGCTGTGCAAAGGAGGCCTGCAGGAAGGTGCCCTGGAGAGGGTCAGGTCTGACTTCTAGAGGTTAGCTCACATCAGATGATCCCAAGTCAGCTGCACCCAGGGTGCAAAGGAAGATCAAACCAAAGCCAAAACATGCCAGGATCCCTGAACAGACAATGCAAAAGGGATTCATGAGAGCATCACAACCCACCTGTGCCTGTAGCAATGCAGGAGGAGGCTCTGGGCTACCTTCACAGACCCTGGCAGGACATTCAGCCACTTGTGGGGAACAGGGAAGGATAGAAGAGAAGCACAAATAGTAGCTTGGGGTGAGAAAAATGGATTCTCTGAGAGGGGAATCTCTGAAGGTGGAGGAGCCCTCCTGAGGCAGTGCTGCCCTGTTCCTCTTCTGCATTGCTGTGGGCCCCGTGCTGAGCTCAGCAGGCAATGGCTGATCCACTCTGACTCTTCTTAGGTGATGGCCTCAGCAGCTTCCTCACCTGTGCAGTCAGGCCAGGATTAGAAACCCTGAAACCCACCTCTGGTTCTCTGCCACACCACCAAAGCAGCCAGGAGGCACCAGCAGGTGAAGAGGGAGCCCAGAGCAGTGCAGAGCTGGGACACTCAGCTCCTGTGCCAGGCTGTGAGGAGCAGTGGGGACCAGCCAGGGACCAGCCCCTGCTGTGCACACAGCCAGACCACCCACCCCTGCTCTGCAGGGCAGCTGCCATCAGCAGAGCTCTGCAGCCTGCTGCCCAATCAATAACCTCTGAAAGGAAAGGGGCCAGGTCTGGCAATGATTAACCAGGTCACACCTTCCCCTGCTCCCCCTGCTCAGCCCTGTCCCCAGCCTCAGCCTTGTGCTTTCCTGGCACTGTTGGTGCTGCTCAATGGGAGCTGAGCGAGGGAACACCTGGGGAAGGTGCCGAGGAGAGAGTGGGAGCAGAGCTTGGAAGCACCTGGGGAAGGTGCCGAGGAGAGAGTGGGAGCAGAGCTTGGAAGCACCTGGGGAAGGTGCCGAGGAGAGAGTGGGAGCAGAGCTTGGAAGCACCTGGGGAAGGTGCCGAGGAGAGAGTGGGAGCAGAGCTTGGAAGCACCTGGGGAAGGTGCCGAGGAGAGAGTGGGAGCAGAGCTTGGAAGCACCTGGGGAAGGTGCCGAGGAGAGAGTGGGAGCAGAGCTTGGAAGCACCTGGGGAAGGTGCCGAGGAGAGAGTGGGAGCAGAGCTTGGAAGCACCTGGGGAAGGTGCCGAGGAGAGAGTGGGAGCAGAGCTTGGAAGCACCTGGGGAAGGTGCCGAGGAGAGAGTGGGAGCAGAGCTTGGAAGCACCTGGGGAAGGTGCCGAGGAGAGAGTGGGAGCAGAGCTTGGAAGCACCTGGGGAAGGTGCCGAGGAGAGAGTGGGAGCAGAGCTTGGAAGCACCTGGGGAAGGTGCCGAGGAGAGAGTGGGAGCAGAGCTTGGAAGCACCTGGGGAAGGTGCCGAGGAGAGAGTGGGAGCAGAGCTTGGAAGCACCTGGGGAAGGTGCTGAGGAGAGAGTGGGAGCAGAGCTTGGAAGCACCTGGGGAAGGTGCTGAGGAGAGAGTGGGAGCAGAGCTTGGAAGCACCTGGGGAAGGTGCTGAGGAGAGAGTGGGAGCAGAGCTTGGAAGCACCTGGGGAAGGTGCTGAGGAGAGAGTGGGAGCAGAGCTTGGAAGCACCTGGGGAAGGTGCTGAGGAGAGAGTGGGAGCAGAGCTTGGAAGCACCTGGGGAAGGTGCTGAGGAGAGAGTGGGAGCAGAGCTTGGAAGCACCTGGGGAAGGTGCTGAGGAGAGAGTGGGAGCAGAGCTTGGAAGCACCTGGGGAAGGTGCTGAGGAGAGAGTGGGAGCAGAGCTTGGAAGCACCTGGGGAAGGTGCTGAGGAGAGAGTGGGAGCAGAGCTTGGAAGCACCTGGGGAAGGTGCTGAGGAGAGAGTGGGAGCAGAGCTTGGAAGCACCTGGGGCTACTCTGGTGTCTGCCAGCTAAGATCCAAGATCTCTGATGGCAAAGGACACAGGGACTCAGGAGCTGCTGGCCACAGCTCTGCCCTGCTGCACTGGGAGGGAGGTGAGGGAAGTGCCCAGTGCCAGCCCCTGGGCACACAGGGCACGGTGCTGGGAGGACAAATCCACCCCCAGGAGCAGGCTGCTGCAACCTGCTGTGAGCAGCTGCAAGCAGGAGAGTTCCTTAGCAGCTCCCTGCCAGCCAACCTCCAGGGGCAGTGCCAGAGACAGCTGGAAACCAATAAACCAAATTATATTAGAGACTGAAAGAGCCTTTCAGAGCCACAGAATAAAACCTGTCCCTGAGGATCCAGGGCCTCATGCTGGTCAGGCACCTTCCTGCCCCTGGACTGAAGGGGGCTGAAACATCTCATGAAGCACAGCTTAAAGCAGAGCAGGAAGAAGTGCAGAGCCCAGGGGCGTGCAGAGCCCCTTCCAATCTCACCTTTGTCTGCAGCCCCCAGCACAGGAAGGACATGGAACTGTTGGAGAGAGTCCAGAGGAGGCCACAAAGATGCTCAGAGGGATGGAGCAGCTCTGCTATGAGAACAGGCTGAGAGAGTTGGGGCTGTGCAGCCTGGAGAAGAGAAGCCTTTGAGGAGACCTTAGAGCAACCTTCCAGTATCTGAAGGGGGCTACAGGAGGGTTGGGGAGGGACTGTTCACAAAGTCTTGTAATGACAGGACGAGGGGGAATGGGTTCAAACTGGCAGAGGGGAGACTGAAACAGGATGTTAAGAAGAAATTCTTCACAGTGAGAGTGGTGAGACACTGGCACAGGTTGCCCAGGGAGGTTGTGGCTGCTCCCTCCCTGGAGGTGTTCAAGGCCAGGCTGGATGAGGTCTTGAGCGACCTGATCTAGTGGGAGGTGTCCCTGCCTGTGGCACAGGGGGGTTGGAACTGGCTGATCTTTGAGGTCTCTTCCAACCTAAACCATTCTCTGATTCTATGATTGTCTGCTCTGCTCCTCTGCAGGGATGCTCCAAACAGGCATCTGGGTTGGGTTTTTCTCTGCTTCACAAAGGAGCCATTTGGGAGCCTCTCCTGTGAAACTGGGGCTGGGGGGAGTCAGGTGTAAAGCACAGAGCTGAAGCACGGGGGGCTGAGGATGGGCGTTTGAAACAGGAGGGTTCCGCACTCAGGGAGGAGGAGATGAGCCTGGGACCCCAGGGAATGAGGTCTCAGTGTGCCCTTGGTGAGGAGGTCCAGGAGGAGGAGGAGGAGGAGGAGGAGGAAAGCTCCTGAGAGAGAACAGAAAGCAGAAGCTTCACAGTTGTGCATTCCCAGAAGGTTCATCCCAAAGCCTCCAGGATCCCCAGGAGCAGCTACAGAGAGGCTTAAGGCCAGCACCTGAGACTATCATGTTCCCTGAATCCGTGGGAAGCAGCCAAGGGCTGAGCTCTGGGGGCCTCAATAGCATTACCAGACACAGAGAAACCCTGGGCAGAGGCAAAAAGCTCCTTCAGTGCTCACAGAAACCACCTCCAGCAGGGAGAGAGAATGGGGCCAAGAAATGCTGCATGCATCTGGGCACACTTGCATCTGCCATGGCTGCTCAACAGGCTAAATCCAGCATCTTTGGCCCTGCCATGGTTTTTATCCAGGCTAAATCCAGCATCTTTGGCCCTGCCATGGTTTTTATCCAGGCTAAATCCAGCACCTTTGGCCCTGCCATGGTTTTATCCAGGCTAAATCCAGCATCTTTGGCCCTGCTATGGTTTTATCCAGGCTAAATCCAGCACCTTTGGCCCTGCCATGGTTTTATCCAGGCTAAATCCAGCACCTTTGGCCCTGCCATGGTTTTTATCCAGGCTAAATCCAGCACCTTTTGCCCTGCCATGGTTTTTATCCAGGCTAAACCAAACACCTTTTGCCCTGCCATGGTCTTATCCAGGCTAAATCCAACACCTTCGGCCCTGCCATGGTTTTTATCCAGGTTAAATCCAACACCTTTGGCCCTGCCATGGTTTTATCCAGGCTAAATCCAACACCTTTTGCCCTGCCATGGTTTTTATCCAGGCTAAATCCAGCACCTTTTGCCCTGCCATGGTTTTTATCCAGGTTAAATCCAGCACCTTTTGCCCTGCCATGGTTTTATCCAGGCTAAATCCAGCACCTTTGGCCCTGCCATGGTCTTATCCAGGCTAAATCCAGCACCTTTGGCCCTGCCATGGTTTTTATCCAGGCTAAATCCAGCACATTTCAGTCCCCAGGAAATGCTTTTCCAGGTGTGCAGCAGCAGCAGTTCCTCAAGCCTTGGTCACTTGCCACTTGTCAAGGCAGACTGAGACAAAGCAGCTGGAAGTGGCCCTGTCCTGGTGGTCTCTCCTGCCATGAGAGGAAGGCACTGACCCTGTGAATGCAGCTGCAGTGCAGCTGCTGCAGCAGAGCAGCAGGGATGGCTCCAAGCTGGGTCAGGGGAGGTTCAGGCTGGATCTCAGGGAATATTTCTACACTGGAAGGGTTCTCAAGCCCTGGCACAGGCTGCCCAGGGCAGTGCTGCAGTGCCCATCCCTGGGGGTGTCCCAGCAGTGTGGTGCTTAGGGCCATGGTTTGGTGTTGATCCTGCAGGTGCTGGGTCAGGAGTTGGGCTGGATGGGCTTGGAGGCCTCTCCCAGCTGGGTATTTTCTGTGATTCTGTGATCTCAGCTGCCCAAGTGGCTGTATGGAATGGGCCAAAGCAGCATCAACCCCTGATTTTCTGAGCAAAGCCTCACAGCCAGCTCGAGAGCCTTTGTGCAGCTGGAGCAGCCCTGGTGAGCCCCCAGCAGCAGGCACAGCAGCAGAGCCCAGGTGCACCTCAAGAGTTCCTGTCCCTGGTGCAGTATGTGAGAACCTCAGCTCAGGCTGAGCAGGGCACATCACCACAGCCCTCTCTGGCCTGAATCTCTCATTTTATTTGACAAGCAAGCTGAAGAGAGCCCTTCCTGCACTGCCAGCTCCATCCTCTGCTCTGGCAAGGGCTGCAGCCTCGAGAGCTGAATGCTCCTGAACACTGCTAAAGGAGGGGGAAGTAACTGCACTGTGGTTCTGTGCCTCTGCCAAGCCCTGCTCTGCCCTGCTGCCAGGCTGCCCTGGCAGGGCTGAAAGGACACTCAGAGCATTGTGAGTGCTGTTTCAGGTCAGAGAGCTTCAAAAGCCTGAATCAGAGGCTTCAGAATGCTGGGACTGGCTTAAAAATCCCAGGCCCACAGGGTGTCAGGGGTTGGAAGGGACACAAAGAGCTCATCCAGTCCAGAGCAGGAGCATCCAATCTAGCTCAGGGCACACAGCAACACATCCAGACAGAGTCTGCAAAGGCTCCACACAAGGAGACTCCACAACCTCTCTGGGCAGCCTGTGCCACTGCTCTGGGACCCACCCAGGCAAGAAGTTGCCTCTTGTGTGGAGCTGCAACCTCCTGTGCTGCAGCTTCCATCCATTGCTCCTTGGCCTATGGCAGGGAGCAGTGAGCAGAGCCTGTCCCCCCCCTCCTCACCCCCAGCCCTCACACACTTACAAACATTGATCCAATCCCCTCTCAGTCTTCTCCTCTCCAGATTAAGCATACCCAGGTTCCTCCCCAGGCAGTGCTGCAGTCCCCTCAGCATCCTCACAGCCCTCCCCTGGAGCCTCTCCAGCAGGTCCCTGTCCCTCTGCAACTGGGGAGCCCCAAACTGAAGGCAGAGCTCTCATGAGATATAAACAGCAAATCCCTGTGGGCACTCCTTTTCCAGAGCTTTTAGAGCTTAGGTCAAACTCTGCTCATAGGTTGAAGGTTTCCTTAGGAATTTGAAAGAGCAGAGCTAGAGAAGTCTCCTTGAATGATCCCAAGGAATTGTCCCAGATTTATCTCCTGCCTACAGTGGGAGGCTGCAAGGACAGGAGGGGGAAAGAGAGCATTGAAATGTCTGCACATATTTGTAATGCAACTGCAACATGGTGGGGATGAAATCCAGCTTAGACTCATGGAATTGTCTGGGTGGGAAAAGCCCTCTCAGGTCATGCACCCAAGCCCACTGTGGTCACTACAACCTGTCCCCAAGTGCCATGGGCACAGCTTTCTTCAACACCTCCAGGCACAGGGACTCCACCACCTCCCTGAGCAGCCTCTGCCAGTCCCTGACCACTCCTCCAGCAATTTGTTCCTTGTTTCCAACCCCACCCTCCCCTAGCACAATTTCAGGAGATGCTCAGAGGGCTGCAGCACCTCTGTTGTGAGCACAGACTGAAAGAGATGGGGCTGTGTAGAAGAGGAGGCTCCCAGGGGACCTTCTGGTGGCCTTCCTGCATCTGAAGGGGGCTACAAAAAAGCTGGGGAGGGACTTTTGAGGGTGTCAGGGAGTGAGAGGAGTGGGGGGAATGGAACAAAACTGGAGGTGGGGAGATTGAGGCTGGAGGTGAGGAGGAAGTTCTGCATCATGAGAGTGGTGAGAGGCTGGAATGGGTTGCCCCTGCAGGGAGGTGTTTGGGGCCAGATCCCTGGAGGTGTTTTTGGCCAGGCTGGCAGAGGCTGTGGGCAGCCTGCTCTAGGGTAGGGTGTCCCTGGGCATGGCAGGGGGGTTGGGACTGCCTGATCCTTGTGCTCCCTTCCAACCCTGACTGATTCCAGAATTCTATGTACAGGATGTTAGGATGAAGTTCTTTGCAAGGGAGGGTGGTGAGACACTGGCACAGGTTGAGGGTGGTGAGACACTGGCACAGGTTGAGGGTGGTGAGACACTGGCACAGGTTGAGGGTAGTGAGACACTGGCACAGGTTGAGGGTAGTGAGACACTGGCACAGGTTGAGGGTGGTGAGACACTGGCACAGGTTGCCCAGGGAGGTTGTGGAGCACAGAAGCACAGAATGGGACCTTAGCATCAAGGAGGAATCCCTGGAGGTGTTTTTGGCCAGGCTGGCAGAGGCTGTGAGCAGCCTGCTCTAGGGTAGGGTGTCCCTGGGCATGGCAGGGGGGTTGGGACTGGATGGTCCTTGTGGTCCCTTCCAACCCTGACTGATTCTATGACTCTTTGATCATTTCAGGTCAGTTTCCATCTTGCAGGATAAGGATTCCCAAGGCTGGATGTGGAAAGGTTCCATCACTGGTGTCCTGCTGGCATTTTTGTACCCAGCCGAGAAAAGCACAACAAGTAGTTGAGGAAAGAAAACCAAACCAAACCAAACCAAACCAAACCAAAAACCCAGCCTAAACCAAGAAAACCCAGATGAACATGAAAAAAAAAAAACACAAAAAAACCCCCAAAAAACCCCAACACAGCAAACCAAACCACACACACAAAAAACCCCAAACCAACCCAACAAACCAGAAACCACCCAAATCCCCCAAACCCAAACCCACCCAAACATTTAATGCCTTCTTTTTCCTTCAAAGAGAACAAAAGAAATTAAACTCTTGTGGCTAATTTCCTCTTTTATCTCCCACTAGCAACTGCTGTGGTGGTTCATGATCACCTACAGCTGCAGGTTTCAGCTCTGCCTGTCTCAGACAGCTTGGACTGTCCTGGTCCTGGTCTTCTTGTTGGTCAGCCTGGGAGAAGAGAATACTCCAGGGGACCCCTTGAGATGCCTGCCAATAGCTGAAGAGATCCTCCAGGAAGGCTGCAGAGGAACTTTTCCTGAGGGTCTCTAGAGCCAGGCCAAGAGGAAATGGTTTGAAGCTGAGGCAGAGCAGGGTTATACTGGAGCTGAGGAAGAAGCTCTTCAGTAGCAGGGTGGGGAGACTCTGGAACAGACTGCCCAGAGTGTTGTGGATGCCTCCTCCCTGGAGGTGTTCAGGGCCAGGTTGGATGAGACCTTGAGCAGCTGAGCCTGGCTGCGAGGTTGCAGTAGATGAGCTCTGAGGTCCCTTCTAACCCGAGCCAAGCTGTGATTCTTTAGCAAACAGCTTGGCTCAGGAGCCTGAGCTAAAGGCACTTTGCAGCCAAGGTCATCCCCCTGGGCAGCTCAGCTGAGCAATCAGAATAAAGCCAAGGAGGTGAGCAGCACAGCAGGACAAGTCCCTTCAGGTCTCAGGGCAGACTGCAGCACGCTGCAGAGCTTAGCTGGAGCAGGGGTGGGGGCTGGCAGAAGTGTGGTGTTGATTGGATTCTTCTGATGTACACCAACCTGAGAGCAGTGAGCAGCTAGTCTGTGCCTGCTGAGGATTAAATTGCACAGAAGAGATCAAAACCAAAAAAAAAAAAACCCAAACCAACAACTAACTGCAGAGCTGTGTGTGCTGCCCTGATGGCCACTGGCCCATTCCCCCAGCTTCTGCTGGGCTCCTGTTGCATCCTCACAGTGGACTGGAGCAGGAGGAGGATGGTCCTGAGGAGGCTTTCTTCTTGCTACAGGTACTTGTGTCTGTGGTCCTGAGGAGGCTTCTTGCTACAGGTACTTGTGCCTGTGGTCCTGAGGAGTCTTTTTTCTTGCTACAGGTACTTGTGTCTGTGGTCCTGAGGAGGCTTCTTGCTACAGGTACTTGCGTCTGTGTGTGGGAGGAGTCTTTTTTCTAGCTATAGGTACTTGTGTCTTTGGTCCTGAGCAGCCTTTTTTCCCGGTACAAGTACTCTCGGCTGTGGTCCTGGGCAGNCTGTGGTCCTGAGGAGGCTTCTTGCTACAGGTACTTGTGTCTGTGGTCCTGAGGAGGCTTCTTGCTACAGGTACTTGTGTCTGTGGTCCTGAGGAGGCTTCTTGCTACAGGTACTTGTGTCTGTGGTCCTGAGGAGGCTTCTTGCTACAGGTACTTGTGTCTGTGGTCCTGAGGAGGCTTCTTGCTACAGGTACTTGTGTCTGTGGTCCTGAGGAGGCTTCTTGCTACAGGTACTTGTGTCTGTGGTCCTGAGGAGGCTTCTTGCTACAGGTACTTGTGTCTGTGGTCCTGAGGAGGCTTCTTGCTACAGGTACCTGTGTCTGTGATCACCCCCAACCATCCCTCAAGCCCTGGGCAACCTCCCTCTGGTGTGGGGACAGCCAAATCCCCCAGCCACAGAGGGCTCAGTGCTCTTTTGTGTCTGCCCCTCGTGACAAGTGGCACCAGCCTTCGTCCAAGGGCATGGACACTGCCTGTGGCTCTTGTCTGTCCTCCTTCCATCCTCTCAGCTTTGGTTTCTGGGGGACTTTTGTCTTCCTTCCCCCTCAGCAGCTCTGAGCGTGCACCCAGGGCAGGTTTCTCCTCCACACCCTGTGTTGAAATTGCTGAGCAGTGCAGTTGCTGGCAGCAACAGCAGCACCCTGAGCACCTTTGGGTTACCCTGCCCTTGAGACTGGCAGGGGTCAGGGCTGTGCTGCTTTGAGGCTAAGGAGAAAAATCAGGTTCTGGGAGAAGGTTAGGGGGGAGGGAGGTGGAAAGAAGGTGGAAGGGTGGCTGGGAGCCCCTCCTGGGACTCTGGGTTCTATTTCTGTGTCCAGCTGTGGATATTTGCCATCTCTTATCAATATCTTGCTTGTATCTTGTGCTGAGCTGTGGACAGAAAGCTTCAGTCCTTAACTTCCAGCCGACTGAGCAAATTCACTGGGGGGGGGGTGTTGAAGTGTCAGAGGGGAGATTGAAACTGGATGTGAGGAGGAAGT
>VWZI01014985.1:954775-966802 GCA_013396835.1 Psilopogon haemacephalus | reverse complement strand
CTGCCTGTGGTTCAGTGATGTATCTGAGTAACTGTGGTTGTGCCGCCTCTATCTCTTCTTTGTACCTCTTCATCATGAGATGCTCTAAACCACTTTGTTCTCTCCCACTTGGAGGATTTGCTGGCTTAGAGGGTAAATCAAGATGCGAAGTAAACCAAACAAATTGAGTCAAGCTTCTGCATCCTGAAGGTGAAGCAGGAATGACTGAACGCTTCCTGGATTAAGGAGCCCTGTTGGGTAAGCAAATCGACTCTGTCCATCTGTGAGAGCTAGAAATGGAGGGGGAAAAATATCCAAGGTTCCTATTCTAGCTCTGTTTTCAAGCTTGTTGGCTTCCTCATACTGTGGGTTAGGTCTGTGAGTCTGAGCCAATTGAGGTTGAAATTTGACCCTGGAGAATGAGGGAGGGAAAACTGCTGCTGAGCTGCAAGCCCAAGGTTCTCTGTGCTGCTGAGATGTCTCTCTGGTATTGATCTTGGACCTCAGGGAAACTGCAGATCCAGAGCGTATTTAATCCGGGCTGGCAGCAGCAGCCTGGGTGTTCAACTGCCCGTGACAGGTCAGGAAATGGAGTCATTCCAGATATTAAAGATCTCTGAGAAGCCTGCTAGCCTGCACCAGCCCGGTTGAAAGGATCGCCCAGAAGCACCACACGTCACCAATCAAACAGCGCAGCAGATCCACAACGACTTCTGGCATGGCACAGGCTGATAATGCCAAACAGAAGGAGGGCTGTGCAGGGGAGCTTGGCTCCAGGGTTGGGAAATACTCAAACCCACCACTGGATTGTCAGAGGCGTGGTGGAGAAATGTTTCCTCTGCCAGGCTGGTTGTGTGGATGCTATTTTTGGTACCAGATGTCATCGCTTATGGTGTTGTGAAACAAGAAGTGTGCAGATGCTGCTGGGTGATAAAGTGGCAGCATTATCACTTTGTGTAGCCTCAGCACTTGGGAAGTCAAGAACTTAACAGCACTGGCTTGTCCCACAAACCCTGCCAGGAAACCTCTCTCCTGTTCCGGTGAGAAGTAATCCAGATACTAAACTTAGAATCACAGAATCATAGAATCAGTCAGAGTTGGAAGGTGCCACAAGGTTCATCCAGTTCCAACCCCCCTGCCATGCCCAGGGACACCTCACATTAGATCAGTCTGTCCACAGTCTCATCCAGCCTGGACTTAAACACCTCCAGGAGTGAGGCTTCCAGCAACTTCTTGGGCAACCCCTTCCAGGCTCTCTCTACTCTCATGCTGAAGAACTTCTTTCTAACATCCACTCTGAATCTTCCCATTTCTAGCTTTGTTCCATTCCCCCCAGTCCTATCACTCACTGACAGCCTAAAAAGTCCCTCCCCAAGTTTCTTGTAGCCCTCTTAAGATACTGAAAGGTCACAATAAGGTCACCTGGGAGCCTTCTCAAGACTGAACAGCCTCAACTGCCTCAGTCTCTCCTCACAGCAGAGCAGCTCCAGCCCTCTGCTCATCCTTATGGCCCTTCTCTGGACACCTTCAAGCACTTCCATAGTCCTATTGTCCCAGGGGCTCCAGAACTGGATGCAGTACTCCAGGTGTGGTCTCAGCAGTGTGGAGCAGAGGAGCAGGATCACTTTCCTCATCCTGCTGCCCACACTGCTCTTGCTGCAGCCCAGGCTCTGGTTGGACCTTGCTCCTGATGCTCAGGAGACAGTTTGCATCTACATACAAAAGATGTTTTAGGGAATTACTAGAGTTTGCAAGGAAAGGTTTGTAGGCTGTCTGAAAATGAGGGTTTTGCCACCAGTTTGTTTTCAAAGGCTGCCTTCATTTCTGCTTGAGAAACACACTCTGTAAAGTCAATCCTGTATTTGCAGCAAAGCCCAGTGGAGTCACTGGAGAATTTCTTTAGATTTCTGTTCACCTGGTGAAAAATAAATGAGTTCTCTTTGCAAAGATGGAAAAGGAAAAAAAAAACCAAACCAAAAAACAAATCCACAAACTCCCATCTGTAGAATATTAAAAATTAGCTATTTAAAAAAAAAAAAAACAACCAAAAACACAGAAAGCTCAGGTAAGTAGAACTTTGAGAAAAATCTTCAAGATTTGTTGCTTTATTGCTGACTTTTTACCCTCTCTTACCCTCTCTTACCCTCTCTTACCCTCTCTTTCCCTCTCTTACCCTCTCTTACCCTCTCTTACCCTCTCTTACCCTCTCTTACCCTCTCTTACCCTCTCTTACCCTCTCTTACCCTCTCTTACCCTCTCTTACCCTCTCTTACCCTCTCTTACCCTCTCTTACCCTCTCTTACCCTCTCTTACCCTCTCTTACCCTCTCTTACCCTCTCTTACCCTCTCTTACCCTCTCTTACCCTCTCTTACCCTCTCTTACCCTCTCTTACCCTCTCTTACCCTCTCTTACCCTCTCTTACCCTCTCTTACCCTCTCTTACCCTCTCTTACCCTCTCTTACCCTCTCTTACCCTCTCTTACCCTCTCTTACCCTCTCTTACCCTCTCTTACCCTCTCTTACCCTCTCTTACCCTCTCTTACCCTCTCTTACCCTCTCTTACCCTCTCTTACCCTCTCTTACCCTCTCTTACCCTCTCTTACCCTCTCTTACCCTCTCTTACCCTCTCTTACCCTCTCTTACCCTCTCTTACCCTCTCTTACCCTCTCTTACCCTCTCTTACCCTCTCTTACCCTCTCTTACCCTCTCTTACCCTCTCTTACCCTCTCTTACCCTCTCTTACCCTCTCTTACCCTCTCTTACCCTCTCTTACCCTCTCTTACCCTCTCTTACCCTCTCTTACCCTCTCTTACCCTCTCTTACCCTCTCTTACCCTCTCTTACCCTCTCTTACCCTCTCTTACCCTCTCTTACCCTCTCTTACCCTCTCTTACCCTCTCTTACCCTCTCTTACCCTCTCTTACCCTCTCTTACCCTCTCTTACCCTCTCTTACCCTCTCTTACCCTCTCTTACCCTCTCTTACCCTCTCTTACCCTCTCTTACCCTCTCTTACCCTCTCTTACCCTCTCTTACCCTCTCTTACCCTCTCTTACCCTCTCTTACCCTCTCTTACCCTCTCTTACCCTCTCTTACCCTCTCTTACCCTCTCTTACCCTCTCTTACCCTCTCNCCCCCTCTTTTTTTCAGAATCACTAACCTGCAAAGGCAAGATTCCACTTGTTCTCCCTTACTGACATAATGAAAGCTTTTGTGTGCCAGCCTCACAGCAGAGCCTTACCATTCAAAATATGTTGACTGGGTTTTGTGGGTTTTTTTTTTCCCTTTGCATGTCTGCGCTGTCGCATTTGTGCCTCTCATTCGCTCAGGTGCTAATTTGGTGCCGAATGGATTGTTCCTTCTGAACGGAGAACACAATACAAATTAAAATAGATTTCTGAAGGCATTGTCTGCACAGGCTGTGATTAAGAAGCAGTCAAGCGCTGGGAACCCATTTCACTCCCCTCCCCTTGTTGTTGGGCGGCTGCAAGATGCTGCAGGGGATGGAGTTGAAGGAATTAATTCTTTTGCGGAGAGATAAGCTGAAAGTTGGGTTGTCATGTGCATAGTTCTCCCCTCCCCACCAATTTCCTGGGGTTTATTAAAGCCACACACTAATAAAAAAAAAAAAATAAGAAGGAGGAAAGAACTGATGCAATTTTTTTCCCATTAGCTGGAGGAGAGTTTTGCATTTTGAGGCTTTTGCAGCTAATTGATTTTCTTACATTTTCTCCTGGCATCTTTTGGCAACTGACGTGTTTGGGGATTTCATTTATTTTTCCAGCTCTGCGATATCCATTCTGGTAACAGCTGATGGGCAGCAGCTCTCCACTCTAGACAATGACAGCAGAGGATGAAGCAGTCCAGCCAGCTGTTTCTTTTCACGTTAAGCAGGGGGTGGCTGTGCTGGAGAAGAGGACACCTCCTGAGCAGGCTGGCAGGAGGTCAGGCTCACTGGGTAGGATACCAAGAGTCTTCTGTACACTAAAGTGAAATTTCTAAACATAAACTGAAGAGCTCACACGTGTCCTCCCTTCCTCAAGTGCTGAGCACACATTGCTGTAATGGCTGTTGCTAGAGCTTTCGTTGTCTGATAGCTGCTTCTTGGAGAAGAAATAGCCTAGCCCAAACTTACTTGGCAGTCAGAGCTAGCAAAAGCCTGAAGGGGATTTGGTCCAGGATTTTACACTTGTGATAAATTTAGGAATCACTGCAAAAACAAAGCTGTTGGCAAATAAATTGGTAGAGTGTAAGTACCAACAGGCTCTGCTTTCCCTCTTTTAACTCATAACCCAGCAATTAAAAGGTCAAGAGATTTGGGTTTATTTCATTTAGGCTTATTTTGGTGGCTCTTCCCTGCTGCTCTTTTCTTTCAAGTCCTAGCAGAGCAGATTGTTCTCAGACCCTTCTCTCCTTGGACTCTACACTGCCCTTGTGTGCAAGGGGAACTCGAAGATATGAGTGCTCCACTGCACAACCACTCAGCTGCTGACATTCAGGCAGGACCTCTTCTAGACCCCCTCCAACATGGCCTTGTGTTGAGGACCTCAGAGGTGGACCCAGAAGTGCAGGTGAGGTCTCAGCAGTGGATCAGAATTCCCTCCCTTGACCTGCTGCCCAGAACTAGATGATCCTTGTGGTCCCTTCCAACCCTGACTGATTCTTTGAGCCTGTGTCCAGGGGGCTGAATGTGAGCCAGCAGTGTGTCCAGGGGCTGAATGTGAGCCAGCAGTGTGCCCAGGGGGCTGAATGTGAGCCAGCAGTGTGCCCAGGGGGCTGAATGTGAGCCAGCAGTGTGCCCAGGGGCTGAATGTGAGCCAGCAGTGTGCCCAGGGGGCTGAATGTGAGCCAGCAGTGTGCCCAGGCAGCCAAGAAGGCCAGTGGCATCCTGGCTTGGATTAAAAATGCTGTGCCCAGCAGGAGCAGGAAGGTGATTGTGCCCTTGGACTCAGCTTTGGTGAGGCACTGCAATACAATTTCCTTGTGCTGGAAATTGCCTCTAAATATTGAATTCAGGCAGCCTGTAAAGATGCTTCCTGACAGCATCACTGTGTTGGAGGGGAATTCTTGCAGGAATTTGCAATTTGCAGTGGGTTGAGTTCACTCCACAGAGGCAAATTGTCCGATGGGAAAAGCCAAGTCAGAGCTCACTAAACACTGTTTACAGGGAGTCCAGGACAAACAGTACAAGCACTGCATATCAGCACAGAAGAGAACAAAAAGAAAAAAAAAATATAAAAAGAAATATGTATCACTTAAAGTACATTCACCCTGCCCTGACTTTATAAATTGTTAATAAATAGTGCCAAGGCCTACCAAAATACTAAGCTGGCTTAATGATAAACTAAAAGCTTTCCATTTCCTTGCCTCGAAATAACAACTCCCCTGTGTTTTGCACAGTCACTACCTTTGGGGAATTTTGACTTCCAGAAGTGCTTTGGCTATTTACTTTGTTTGCTAATGGAGTTAGTTGCTGGGCTGTAACGTGGGGAAAGTTGAAAAGGCAGAGCCAGTTGGTGCTTAGAAGTGCCTGGCAATCTGCAGAAGGAAATAGTAAAAGTAAATTAAAACTTTAAAAAGAATAAAAATAAAAAAGAGCAAGTCTGTTGCTTGCAAGATGCATTCCTTCTAATTTAGCTGCCAGCCTAAGCCTGCTCCTGGAGAATTTTCAGCTGAGCAGCAGAGTTTGCTGGGTGTAATTGTTTAAATCCCCCCCGAGGGAAGGCAGGTACCATCTGCACACCTGCCAAGAGTCACCTTGGATGGTTTGTTGTTGCCAATTTTTTTCTCATTCAGGCAACTTCTGGTGCCTTGGGAAGGCAGCCCAGAGGAGCTGGGCAGGTGGCTTGCAGAGCACAGCTGAGCGATAGACCCCAGCTGGGTGATAGACTTCATCATAAGCTCAGCCCTGGCTGAGGTGCCTGACCCTGTGCCCCCATGGTCACTGGGTCCCCAGGCATGGGCACTCTGCACTGTTGGGGTTCAGGCAGTCAGGAAGATGAGAAAGTAGTCAAGAAGGCACAACTCAGGGGATCATAGAATCGTAGAATTGTCAGGGTTGGAAGACAGCACGAGGATCATCCAGTTCCAACCCCCCTGCCATGCCCAGGGACACCTCACACTACATCAGGCTGTCCACAGCCTCATCCAGCCTGGACTTAAACACCTCCAGGGATGAGGCTTCCAGCACCTCCCTGGGCAACACCTTGCAGGCTTTCACCACCCTCATGATTAAGAACTTCTTCCTAACATCCAGTCTGAATCTCCTCATTTCTAGCTTTGCTCCGTTCCCCCTAGTCCTATCACTCTCTGATAGCCTAAAATGTCCCTCCCCAGCTTTCTTGTGGCCCCCTTAAGATACTGAGAGGCCACAATAAGGTCTCCTGGGAGCCTTCTCCTCTCCAGACTGAACAGCCCCAACTCCCTCAGTCTCTCCTCACAGCAGAGCAGCTCCATCCTTATGGCCCTTCTCTGGACACCTTTTAACACCTCCAGATCTTTCTTGAAACAGGGGCTCCAGAACTAGAGTAGCTGGAGGAGACTAAGCCTGTTACCATGGGTCAGGAGGCTTGGGGAGAAGATGCTGGGTTTGGCTGGCCAGAATATATCTCTCCTGTGAAACCTTCCTGCATCTTAGAACCAGAGAATGGTTTGAGTTGGAAGAGGCTTTGAAGATCATCTAGTTCCAAGCCCCCTGCCATGGGCGGGGAAGTCTTCAGCTAAATCAGGTCACTCAAAGCCCTATCCAGCCTGGCTCTGAACACTGACCAACCTGTTCCAGTGCCTCATCAGCCTCATAGGAAAGACCCCTCCCTGCTTATATCTAATCTAAGTCTACCCTCTCTCAGTCTGAAGTGTTTACCCCTCATTCTATCACTCCATGCTTTTGTAAAGAGTCCCTCTCCAGCTCTCCTGCAGGCCCCTTCAAATACTGAAAGGCTGCTTTAAGGCCTCCCTGGAGCCTTTTCTTCTCCAGGCTGAATAGCTCTCAGTTTTCCTTTGTAGAAAAGGAGCTTCATCTCTCTGATCATCTGCTCTGAGCTCACTCCGCTTGTGGGAGGTTTCGCTTGAGTTTAAGCAAAAATCTTCTTTACTTTGAGGGTGCCAAAGCCCTGGAGCAGGCTGTCCAGAGGAGTTGTGGAGTCTCCTCTCCCCATTTCTCCCACCCACAGGCAACCTTTCCAGTTGGGAGGCCTGAGAACACACCTCATGAGGAGCTTCAGTGCTTGCTGCCAGCTCTAAGAGAAAAGGATTGTGTTTCCCTTGGACTGCTTTGCTGCTGTGCAGCCACCTGTGGAGTTTGGGAATAAACTGCTGTGCCCATGACTGTTCCTCGTTACAATAGACCTTATCACAGGGTCACTGAATGCCAGGGGCTGGAAGGGACCTCCAAAGCTCATCCAGTCCATGCCCCCTGCCAGAGCAGGATCACCTAGACCAGATCACACAGGAACACATCCAGGTGGCTTTGGAATATCTCCACAGAGAGAGACTCCACAACCCCCCTGGGCAGCCTGTTCTCTAATCTGCCCTGGTGAGGCCACATCTGAAGTATTGTGTCCAGTTCTGGGCTCCCCAGTTCAAGAGGGACATAGAACTGCTTGAGAGAGTCCAGTGCAGAGCCATAAAGATGCTGAAGGGAATGGAACAGCTCTGTTAGGAGGAGAGCCTGAGGGAGCTGGGGCTGTGCTGCTGGGAGCAGAGGAGCCTGAGAGGTGACCTCAGCAATGGTTCTCAATATGTGCAGGTGAGTGGCAGGAGGCTGGAGCCAGGCTCTGGGGGCTGATGCCCAGGGACAGGACAAGGGGCACTGGGTGGAAACTGAGGCATAGGAGTTTTTACGTGCACATGAGGAGGAATTTTTTTCCCTGTGAGTTTGAGGGCTCATGAGTTTTGTTGTCGTTTCCTCAAGCTGCTTTTTCTATTAAATAAAAGGGGTTTTAAAAAAAAAAATCTTTTTTTTTTTTAAAACCCCTCACCACCCTCCTCAGAGGGTAAGAATTCTCATAAAGTCAATCTTCAAATAACCATGGTTTTTACTACCAGCCTATAATTTAATTTAAAAGGAAAGGAGGGGGGAAGTATACAGGGTCCTTATTATCCAACTGTTACATTCGGTGATTAAATGCATTAAAGCAATAACTCAGAGCAAAGAGGTAGAGCTGAGGGCAGGGAAGTTTGCTGTGTAAACACTCAGGGAGCCCTGCTGGATAGCCAAGCCTCTTATCTTGTGAAAATGATTTATAGAAAACAACTTGATTGCATTTTCAGCCCCTACTACCACTGGGTGATTAGATGAGAGCTCTTTGTTGTTACGACTGTCGGCTTTAACTAAACTTAACTCCATCTGCTTTTCATTTGCAGCAGCCACCACCTCTCTCTCTGGCGGGCAGCTGCCAGGTAAAGAACACTTTTGGAGGCTGACGCTTGCCCCGGGGTTTGCAACCCTCCGTTCAACTTCCCCAGCCTCCCACAGGCTTCCTGCCAGAAAGTCTGACATCACCTCAGCCCCCAGCGAGGTCTCCTGGAAGAGCTCCTCTCCATCTCTGCTTATTTAAGCTGCACATTTCTCAGGCGGGGCCTCTAATGCTGGGCTGAAGCTGCTGGGTGCTTGGGAGTGCAAATGCTCTGGGCAGGAATATTTGGTACCATTATGGTTAGGTCGTGCCCTTCTGGGGTGTGTTAGAAGGGCCTGGCCAGGTCCCTCTGCAGGGCACTCTACCCTCCGACAGATTGACTCCTGCTCCTAGCTTGGTGACACCTGCAAACTTACTAATGATGGACTCAATTCCCTTGTCCAGATCACCAATAAAGATATTGAACAAATCAAGGCTATGGGCTTGTGTGTCCAGCTGAAAGAAAGGAGGTAGCTCCATGTGCATTCAGAAAAGCTGCCAAAAGTGAAGGTTTTATGGCTAAATAAAAGAAAATGTGTGCTGGGGAAATCTCTTTCTGTTGATTATTCTGTTTTCAACTAGCTCCCTAAGGGCTCTGGTTTCATCCAGGGCTGTACCCTCAGGCCAGGATATTAAACTTTCTAAAGACAGTGGGAGAGGATTGAAACAGAGACACACAGGCACTGCAAGTGTCCTGAAAGTTAACCAAGTAATTATTTCATACTGTTTCTCCCTCTATTCAGTGTGATCATTATTGACCTGTGTATAAATTATGAATCAAGTAAGGCAGAGCAAGAAGAATTGAGCTACGGTGGGAAAAGGTAATCATACTCAAGAAAGGTCTCTGTGACATGCAGCAGTTCATTTGGCACACTGCTGTTCACAAAAAATTCTTGGGATGAAATGGAGAAATACATCACCTCAAGAAAGACAAAAAGCATTGCCAGATCCAGATCTCACAGCCAGGAATCATAGAATAATAGAATCATAGAAACATAGAATCATAGAATCAGTCAGGGTTGGAAGGGACCACACAGAGCATCCAGTTCCAACCCTCCTGCCATGCCCAGGGACACCCTACCCTAGATCACACATCCTCATCCAGCCTGGCTGCAAATACCTCCAGGGATGTGGCCCCAACCACCTCCCCTGGGCAACCCATGCCAGGCTCTCACCACTCTCATGCTGAAGAACTTCCTCCTCACATCCAATCTGAATCTCCCCACCTCCAGCTTTGCTCCATTCCCCCTAGTCCTGTCACTCCCTGAGAGCCTAAAAAGTTTCTCCCCAGCATTTTTGTAGCCCCTTTCAGGTACTGGAAAGCCAGAAGAAGGACTCCTTGGCTTTGCTCAACGCTCTGAGCCCAGCATCATTCGTGGCTGATACTGGATGCTGGAGGGGAAGCAAAAAAAAAAACAAAAAAAACCAAAACCCAAAAAGCATAGAAGGAACTCTTGGGGAATGATTCGGAAGCAGTTTGCCTACAAGGACACTTTCTTCCCTGCTCCTAACCTTCAAGTTGTGCTTGGCAGGAGTCAGTGCAGGCTGCGTGACCCAACCTTTTCCAGCGTGACTCAGCACTGCACTGCCTACAGTTCTTTGTAAAGCAGCCATAAGGTGAAGTCTGTTTTCTTTTCTGGAGAAATAGGGACAGCAGATGGCTTATGGAAGAAACTAAACTACATTTCAGGTCCTCCTGGGGCTTGTTTAGCTCAGCCTTCCACATAAATAGTCAGGTTGTGTTTACTTGCCAACGAAGAAAAGTCCGTGTTCAAGTTCTTTTATTTGTCAGAAGAGGCAAACATCAGCAAAGGTACAGAAAATGCTCAAGCAGATTGAGTAAATGAGTCAACCCTAAACCTAAATTGCAGGGGGGGAAGATAATAATGTCAGCACCTCTGCTGTGAAAGGCTAAACTAAGAGTAGAAAATCCATTTCACGAATGTCCTGAGATTCCACAATAACAAATCTTACCCTGCCCTACGCAGATCTGAGATGGTAATGAGCAGTCAGACCCTTTAGTTTTGGGCTTCCTAATCAATTTGTTTAGTCTCTATTTGATGGGCAGGTTTTCAAATTAATTTGTTTTGGCATTTGCAACAGCCACGTCCCCCCCAAAAATCATCTATAGGGCTTTGCAAATCTTCCTGATGGTGAACTGAGCTCGTTAAAGTGTCAGAAATGTGTCACTTTGCTTATCTATTTGTAGCCTACAATTAAGGCACAGGAAATAGCCTCTGCCTCGTAATGCAATTTCTCAAACAATAAAACCAGGTTTATGTGCATTTTCATCTCATGCTCCTGTTGCAAATTTATCTGACACAGGACTGTCAGCTTAAATTATCTTCCACAGGGTTATTGAAAGGAATGCAGAAGCAAACATCTCAAAGAAGGGGGAGAGCTGCCCAAAAATTTATATCTCCTGTTATTCGTGGATTGGGTACCTCTTGTCATCAAAGTGTTATGGAATGGAATGGAATGGAATAGAATAGAGTAGAATAGAATAGAATGGAATAGAATGGAATGGAGCAGAGTAGAGTAGAGTAGAGTAGAATAGAATAGAATAGAATAGAATAGAATAGAATAGAATAGAATAGAATAGAATAGAATAGAATAGAATAGAATAGGCCAGGTTGGAAGAAACCTCCAAACTCATCCAGTCCAACCTATCACCCAGCCCTATCCAATGGCACTAAGTGCTTCATCCGGTCTGTTCTTGAACACTTCCAGTGATAGTGACTCCACCACCAGCCTAAGCAGCCCATTCCAACATTAAATTTTAACTCCAGGATTCCTTAGTTAGAATCATAGAGTTGGTTTGGTCTGGAAAGACCTTTCACATCATCAAGTCCAACCACTATCTAACTCTGCCAAGTCTGGTACTAAACCATGCACCTCAGCACCACGTCTCTGAGTCATTTAAATTGGGGAGATGGGGATTCAACCACCTCCCTAGGGATGCTGTTCCATTATTTGAGAACCCTTTCAGTAAAGAAGATTCTTCTGATTTCCAACTTAAACCTCCCCTGGTACATCCTGGGACCATGTGAGCTCTGTTAGGGGATCAGCTTCACTGTCAATATTATTTACATGGCACTTCTTTCTGTGGCTACATGAAACATACCTGGAGTGGCTGAGATGACATCCCAGAAAGAAAATGTTTCTTGTAGTTATTGAGAGAGACTTCACACTTCAGTTTCTGGTGGGGGGGAACTGAACCCAAACCAACAGGATAAATTGGTGCTGCTTCCTTTGGTCTCTGGGGATATCATATCCTTCAAGAAGTAATCTGGAACCTAGATATCAGCAAACACCTTTTCTGAAGAGGAAATACAGAAATATTATGCTATAAATCAAAGGCAAGAGTATAAAAGATAAAGGTGCCTTCAGCCTGAGAAGATTTAAAGGAGGGCAAGATAGCAGTGAGAGCACTATCTAGGGATGGAGAGCAAAGCTGAATGAAAAAAAATGCTGTGTTCAAACAACCCTGCCTGGAAACCTGAGAGATGTGTAAATATGAAGAAGGAAAGGAAACCTTCAGAGTGATCGTTGGGAGATCTGAGTGATTGTTGTTATCTGGGGAAAGCTTTGGAAGCTGAAAAAGAAAGATTTTGGAAAGTGAATGGACATGATAACCGTATATATATATAGATAT
>VWZI01014985.1:925133-937925 GCA_013396835.1 Psilopogon haemacephalus | reverse complement strand
CTCAGTTGGCTGGAAGTTAATAAATGAAGCTTCATAGTTACAGCTTTGCACAATATACCAGCAGATATTTACAACATGTAACAGGTATTTAGAGATATATACAGTAAAAAAGGTAATACAGGAACACCACAGCCCTCCCAGAGATCAAAATCCCTAAGAGGGGTAACCAACTACCCCTACCACCTTCCTTCTTCCCCAGTCTTATCTCAGCAGCTGTTTTATGCAGCAGATAGATGAAGGTATATCAGCCATGAGGGATTAGCAGCAGGAAAGAAGTTAGTGGCATTATTTAGATCCAACTACGAAAGGCAGAGAGAAAAGAGCCATGTAGGAGCAGCCACAGCCCAAAGCAGTCTGAAGCAGTCTGACTTATCTATATTTGGATTACAACTCTTAAACATTTTTTTTTCTTTCTCGGTAAAGCTATGAGTGAAGCAGCACTGTCAGTGTTTTCCTTTCTCAGCCTATAGTCTAATTTCTCATTCAGATCCTCCAATGAGTTCAAACCAGCACAGCAGCTGTAAGTCTCGGAATTTTCAAGGTTTGGAGGTTCTTGCATCCAGCTCATCAGCCTATAAGAAAAAAACACTGAATAATTGAAGGACTGGTGGAAGTTGAAGTGTATTCAGGCACTTCACCCTGCTGAGAGAAGCTGATGGTACATATAACCTACTGAAGAGAGCCAAAATGTACATCTGAGTTTTGGGAATTCTGTCTCACTGTTGTTGTTTTTTTGCATTATTAATCAGAATAAGCTCATAAACTGTGTGGATGCATGGCACAGCATTAGCAAGAGGCTTGCAGAAATAATTTTTTCTACCTTTTAAACTCATCTCTTTGTTTTCCTATCTATTCCACTCCTTGCTGCAGTGTTCTCTGTTGCTCAGCAATTTTAGTTCCCTATAGAAAGCAGATGATAAGCAGCAGACCATCATTCAGGACTGCAAGCTAGGATCACGACCCAGCTTTTTCCTCACCCCTGGAAATATTCTCAGATCTGGTGAAATATTAGGGCTCACCTACTGTCACTATCAGGTGTTGAAGTCTTCTTTGAGAAATGCAGAATCACAGAATTAACCAGGTTGGAAAAGACCTCTGAGATCATCCAGTCCAACCTATCACCTAACCCTTCTAATTAGCTAAACCCTGGCACTAAGTGCTTCATGCAGCCTCCTCTTCAACACCTCCAAGGATGGGGACTCCACCACCTCCCTGGGCAGCCTCAATGACAATCACTCTTGCTGTGAACAACATCCTCCTAACATCCAGAACCTGCCCTAGTGCAGCTTGAAGCTGTGTCCTCTTGTTTGGTCCCTGAGTGCTTGGGAGCAGAGCCCAACCCCAAGTGGCTACAACCTCACAACCTCCCTTCAGATAGCTGTAGAGAGCAATGAGGTCTGCACTGAGCCTCTTCTTCTGCAGGCTGCACTCCTCCAGCTCTGTCAGCCTCTCCTCACAGGGCTGACAGAGCTCCAGCCCCCTCACCAGCTTTGGTGCAACTTCTCTGGATACCTTCAAGCACCTCAATATCTTTCTTAAATTGAGTGGCCCAGAACTGGGCACAGGCAGGTTAAGTCTGCTGGGTCCATTTCTGACGAGGTGCATGGCAGCTTGGCTGCTTGTACGAAGCTGAGGTTGGTACAGGATCAAACAGGATCACAGGATGTTAGGGGTTGGAAGGGCCTGCCTGAGATCATCAAGTCCAACCCCCCTGCCAGAGCAAGGCCACAGGTACAGTGAAGGTTTTTTACCTGAAAAGTTATCCTTGTAGTTTTTCTTTCCCCCATGTGACAATGCTCCCTCTAAAAGTTATCACAGAGCTCCATAAAGCCTGCAGGTCCCTTTAAACTTTTCCAAACTGCCTTTTATTTTCCCTCTTGAAAAATGAGAATTCTGGGCAGTTTCATAAGCCTCCAAAGACTCGCCAGCCAGAGAACTCTTGGCAACTTTCCTGCTTTTCCACTGATCCTAAAGCAAATCCTTGCAGAGCGCCCGAGGATCCCTACTGAATAATGATCTTGCTGCTTTTGTTCGCTGCCAATTAAGCTAAGTAGTAAAATTATTTGGATCACAGAAGGAATAAGCCCATATTGATTGCAATGTGCTGATGCTGGCTGAAAGGAAAGCCTCACTGGGCATATATCAGCCTCACCCTCACACAGAAAAGGATGCTGGTGCTAGATGTAATGCCAAGAGCAGGGCAGCCGAGCAGACCAGCAGAGCTGAAAACATCATCATTTGTGTAATGGGTGCAGAAAAGATGGCAATTGCTCTTTATATTTCTATTAAATCGGTGTGGATGCCATTGAGAGCATTCTAGTGGCTGTCTTGCCCTTTAATATTCCCATGCTGCAAGTCAGATTTATCCTCCTGAATGAAAGTGAGCGCAGGAAGCCCAGGATGAGCACTCACGGTGGGCTGGTGCAACAGGGATGAAAACCACATCAGAAGCATGGGAAATGGAGGCCTTCTGGAATGTAAACATTTACTTAACACTCTCCTTGGCTACAAATCACAAGGAGCTACTCTTTCAGAGTTAAATAATTGATAAATTTCTCCTTATCTTTTTTTTTTTTCTGCTTGGTTATTGCTGTGTAGGATCTGGAATCATAGAATCATAGAATGGTTTAGGTTGGAATATATCTCAAAGATCATTCAGTTCCAACCCCCCTGTGCCATAGGCAGGGACACCTCCCACTAGAACAGGTTGCTCAAGGCCTCATCCAGCCTGGCCTTGAATGCCTCCAGGGAGGGAACAGCCAGAGAACAGCTTTAGTTTGGAAGGGACCTTAGAACTCACCTTCTCCAACCTTCCCACAGATATTCTGCAGTACGAGAGGACTACAAAGAGAAGACAGAGACTCTTACCCACTCAATACACATTTATCTCAGCTTACAACTTCCAATGCTCAGCAAGTTTTTTTGAGTTGAAAATATATTAGCTAAGTCTTAAAAAAATCCTCATTCAAGAAATTCAGGAAAACATCCTCAGGAAATCCTTCTTGACCCACTGAGAAGGTTTACCCCAAGCAAAGCTACAGGCTGGAAGAGGATCTGGGGTTGCTGCTGGACAGCAGAACATGAGCAGTGTGCCCAGGTGGCCAAGAAGGCCAATGGCATCCTGGCCTGGATTGAACCCAGTGTGGCCAGCAGGAGCAGGGAAGTGATTGTGCCCCTGTACTGGGCACTGGTAAGGCAACAGCTTGAGTAGTGGATTCAGCTCTGGGCAATACAGCACAGGAAAGGCATTGAGGGGCTGGAACATGTCCAGAGAAGAACAACAAGGCTGGGGAGAGTTTGGAGTTTGTCATATGAGGAGCAGCTGAGTGAGGTAGGGTTGTTTAGTCTGGAGAAGAGAAGGCTAAAAGGAAAATCTTGCTGCTCTCTTCAACTACCTGAAAGGAGGTTGGAGTGAGGCTGGTGTTGGTCTCTTCTCCCAAGTAACTAGAGATAGGGTGAGAGGAAATGGGCTTAAGCTGTGCCAGAGGAGGTTTGGGTTAGACATTAGGAAAAACTTCTTCACTGAAAGAGTGGTGAGGCCTTGGAACAGGCTGCCTGGGGAGGTGGTGGAGTCCCCATGCCCGGAGGTGTTCCAGAAATGTGCAGATGTGACATTTCAGGATGTAGTTTAGTGGTGGTGTTAGCTGGGCTATGGTAGAACTCGATGATCTTCAGGTCTGAGGCACACAAGCTGCAAGCAGCTGAAAGTCATTTCACACTGAAGCACCCAAACTGAACGGCAGAGTGTTCCCACTTCATCTGAAAGAGCTTTTTGGGGGGAGGTAAAAGGCAAAGCAAATACAATTTAGCTGGATTCCAGACGAAATTCCTTCTCTGCTTTCCCCTCTCCTGCCTTTATTGAGGAGCAGCACAGCATTCAGCCACTTCAGGGTTCTTGGATGGTAAAGGAATAACAGTTATTAAAGGGCTTTTTAAAGGATCAGAGAAAAGCACAATGGGAACCCAAGCGTGGAAATCAAAGCCAAAGAAAATCAAACGCGAGTACAACTCCAGCGTTTTATAGGGAGGTTGATTTCTGCTGGAACCAGCTACAGAGAAAAGTGGGAGATTGAAGACTGTAAACCTTCCAGGCGCACACTTCAGCCAAATGTCTACCATTGGGCTCCATACAGAAGTAGCTGGAAGAGATTTTATGGCCTATGAAGTACAAGAGACCTGACTGTGTGTCCTAATATCCCCCTTCTGTCCTTAAGATCTATCAAAAACAAGCTTTAGTGGCACCCCCCACCAGCAAAAATGAATCTCCAGCATGAGGGTAAAACCTCCTGGTTCAGGTACGATGTCTGGTGGGTGACTTTTGTGACGTGTTTGAGGGAGGCTCTGGAGCATGCAGCACTCATTCAAAGCGTATAAATAACTCTCTTGCTGAGCCTGAAACAATGACTCTGTGCACACCATTGGCAGCCCCAGCCCAGTGTGCTCTTGGTCGAGGGAATGAACTATTCCTGCAGTGTTTGCCAGCTGGAGAAGATTTATTCTCCCATGTTTAAGTGTGTGGTGGTTTGGCCCTAATCTGCCCCACTCCACTTTGAAATCATAGAACGGTTTAGGTTGGAAGAAACCTCAAAGATCAGCCAGTTCCAACCCCCCCTGTGCCATAGGCAGAGACACCTCCCACTAGATCAAGTCACTCAAGACCTCATCCTAACCCAGGCTAGGACTCAATCAGCTGGAAGTTAATGAATTAATCTTTATATTTACAGCTTTGCACAATATATAAGCAGATATTTACAGCGAAAAAGGTAATACAGAAACACCGCAGCCCTTGTAGAGATCAAAATCCCTAAGAGGGGTAACCAACCACCTCTACCACCTTCCCCCCTTTCCCCAATCTTATCTCACCAGCTGTTTTATGCAGCAAAATCGGCCAGGGTGGGATTAGCAGATGGGAAAAAAAGTTAGTGAAATTATTCAGATCCGGCTAGGAAGAGAGGAAAAGCCATGCAGGAGCAGCCACAGCCCAAAGCAGTCTGAAGCAGTCTGACTTATCTATGTTTGGGTTGCAGCTCTTAAACAATTTATTTTTTCTTTCTCAGTAAAGCTATGAGTGAAGCAGCACCATCAGTGCTTTCCTTTCTCAGCCTATAGTCTAATTTCTCATTCAAATCCTCCAATTAGTTCAAACCAGCACATGGGTGAGTTTTGTGATGTGTTTGAGAGAGGCTCTGGAGCGAGCAGCACTCCTTCAAGGCATATAAATAACTCTCTTGCTGAGCCTGAAACAATGACTCTGTGCACGCCATTGGCAGCCCCAGCCCAGATCTTGGTTGAGGGAATGAACTATTCCCGCAGCGTTTTCCAGCTGGAGAAGATTTATTCTCCCATGTTTAAGTGTTTGCCTTGTGCTTAATTCAAAATATATCTCTTTGCTTCATCTTCTTGACTAAGAGCCCTTTTGTTTACAGGAACTGGTGACTTACTCTAGCAGCAGGGGCTGCAGACAATACCACATTGTTGCACATGGTGTGATGCTATCAGGCAGAGCTCGACTTTATTGGCAAAGCAATTGCCAGCAGCGTGGCAGCTGGCTTGAAAGAGGAAAAGAGCAAGAAGGGAGAGAGATGTGTGGCTAAGGAACGCAAAGAAGAATTGGCTTTTTTTTCACTGAAACAAAAAGGATCTGATTTGTGCTTTTGCTCACTTGGCAGATTTTATACCCAGGGTTATTATCGGTCCTCTTACGGTAAGGACGACATGAGCTGACAGTGTGCATGTGCGGCCCAGACAGCAACTGTGTGCTGGGCTGCAGCAAGAGAAGTGTGGGCAGCAGGGCAAGGGAGGGGATTCCACCCCTTTGCTCTGCTCTCCTCACACCACACCTGCAGCACTGTCTGCAGCTCTGCAGCCCCCAACACAAGCAGGACATGGAACAGTTGGAGCCAGTCCAGAGGAAGCCACCAAGATCCTCAGAGGGCTGCATCAGCTCTGCTTTGAGGACAGGCTGAGAGAGTTGGAGCTCTGCAGCCTGGAGAAGAGAAGGCTGCCAGGAGACCTTATAGTAGTCTTCCAGTATCTGAAGGGGGCTACAGGAGGCGTGGGGAGGGACTATTGACAAGGTCTTGTAATGACAGGATGAGGAGGAATGGGTTTAAAGTGGCAGAGGGGAGATTGAAAGTGAATGTTAGGAGGAAGTTGTTTGCAGTGAGGGTGGTGAGACACTGGCACAGGTTGCCTAGGGAGGTTGTGGCTGCTCCCTCCCTGGAGGTGTTCAAGGCCAGGTTGGATGAGTCCTTGAGCAACCTGTTCTAGTGGGAGGTGTCTCTGCACAGGGAGGTTGAAACTGGATGAGCTTTGAGGTCCTTTCCAACCTAAACCATTCTGATTCTATGACTCTATATTTATTGTTTTCTATCTCCCCAACTTGATCTTGAGTCTTCTTCCATAGGCGGAGATGATGTTTGCTGAATCCCACCTTTTGCACAGGGTCTGTGCATCACCTTCACCTTCAAGACCTCTTACCCAGACTCTCGGCTTTATTCTTCAGCCCAGGGGCGAGAGAATGAGTGATAATTTGTGACAGTTAACCAAGGTTATTTGGCTGCACTGCTCCATCCTTTATGGCTGTCTTAATGGCTGTGAGGGTGCAATATTTTAGATACACTATCGAATTAATGTCCCCGAGTCCTCACCTTGAGCACCATCCATCCCTCAGTGCACACCGCATGATGATTTACAACCAGCTCTGGACAGTAAAAAAAATGCAAATACCAGTATCAAATTATCCTGTCTCTTCAGCAGTGGCTCAGTTTGAGGGTTTATGAGGCGAGATTATTTCTCTAGATGTATGCAGAACCAGATACCAAAGCCACCTGGAACACATGTGTTTGTGATGGATGGCAGAGGCACAGGTTTCCTCCCGGCCCCTCTCTCTCTCTCCCTTCTCTGGAATCTATCTGAGACCTTCTCCTTCAGAGGATCTTGCAGATGTCCCTTGTGTTCTTCAGATGGTGGGAAAGTGAAGGAGAAGGGTTTTTTTTTGGGGGGCAGAAAGTATCACGGCTCTTACTTGGTTGTTTTGTTGATTGCTGTATTACAAGAGGGATGTGGACATGCTAGAGTGTGTCCAGAGAAGGGCCACGAGGATGCTCAGAGGGCTGCAGCACCTCTGCTGTGAGCACAGACTGAAGAAGTTGGGGCTGTTCAGTTTGGAGAAGAGGAGGCTCCCAGGTGATCTTATTGTGGCTTTCCAGTATCTGAAAGGGTGTTACAAGAAAGCTGGGGAGGGACATTTTAAGCTCTCAAGGAGTGACAGGACATGGGGGAATGGAGCAAAGCTGGAGGTGGGGAGATTCAGATTGGATGTGAGGAGGAAGCTCTTCACCATGAAAGTGCTGAGACCCTGGAACAGATTGCCCAGGGCGGTGGTTGGGGCCACATCCCTGGAGGTGTTTGCAGCCAGGCTGGCAGAGGCTGTGGGCAGCCTGATCTGGGCATGGCAGGGGGATTGGAACTAGATGATCCTTGCGGTCCTTCCAACCCTGACTGACTCTATAATTCTATGTTTCTATTGTATATTTTAGCTCTGCAAAGCAAACCTGTTAGACACAAGAAAAAAAGGGAGGGGAGAGGCTCCAAGTTGGTTTTGCTGCTGCAGATTGAGCTGCAAAGGATTTGTGTAAGGGAAGTGGAAGGGGCATGGTCTGGAGCAGAGCAAGGCATGGGGTGGGTGTGTGTATGTGTGTGTGTGCTTGATGAGAGGAGAGCATTCAGGCAGAGCAAACTCTCCAAAAAGAAGGAGGCTCAGAGGACAAGGCTTTGAGAGCTGCTGCATTAAGTGTCTGCTGCCTGCCTGTCCTCTCCTGGGAGGGAGTGTGCCAGGGAATTCCTTCTTTTTACTGCACCTTTTGGATGAATGTGGAAGCACAAATGATACATGGCTGCTGCATGTGTGTTAAGAGGCAAGAGGAAGAAAAGACAGATGGAAAGACAAGATGTTTTCTGCTGGCCCTTCAGTTCTCAGAATAATTGATTTGACAAGCTTGAGATATGGCCCCAGAAAACTGTCTTGGTGTTTAGATTGGAGGGAGAAAAGGCTGAGATTTGTGGGGCTGGGCATTATGCTGAGGAGCACACAAACGCATTAAAAAGGGCTGACCCCCAGCCCTGGGATTCTTTCTTTCCAGCACATATTTCACTCTCTCTCTCTTGAACTACTAAGTGACTTGAAACAATTGGGAGCCTTTTATTTTTTGGATGCCTGCTTGGCAACTTTTAGGTGGGTCTTGTGTTTGGTTTTTGTTTTTTCCCAGAAGAGAGGCACAGGGTGCTGAAATGAAACCTCACTTTCTCATTGCTGTGAGTGTCAGAGGGACTTGATCTTCAGCAGGTTCAACAAGGAAAGAGAATGTGAGGGCTACAAAGGGCTACAAAGAGCTACAGAGATGATTAAGGAATTGGAGCACTGTCCCATGAGGAGAGGCCAAAGGACCTGAGGCTTTTTGTCTGGTGAAGAGAAGGCTTAGAGGGGAGCTGATCAATGTTTATAAATATCTGAGGGCTGGGGTCATGAGAGAGGGGACAGGCTCTGCTCAGTTGCCTCTTCTCAAGGGCAGTGACTGCAGCACTCCTCAACAGGGGGGTTGGAATTGGATGATCCTTGTGGTCCCTTCCAACCTTGACTGATTCTATGATTCTATGAGGTGTTCAAGCAAAGCCTGGATGGAGCACTTAGTGCCATTGGCTAGGGCTGGGTGATAGGTTGGACTGGATGATCTTGGAGGTCTCTTCCAACCTGGCTTATTCTAAGAAAGTTTTCTTGCCAAACACCCATTGCATCTTACTCATCTCTCTTGCTGTTGCCAGTCTGTCTGCTTTCTTGCCCCTTCGTTTGCCTCCCCCTTGCCCACTTTTCACAAAGGCCCACCCAGCAATGTGTAGTCACAGCCAAAGTGCCAGTGCCAGGCAGTGTTCAAATGTAAGTGCCAAGGAGGGGGAATGGGATCTGATCCTAATTCTGGCAGCCAGAAGCACATCTCTAATGCACCACTACTGCATGTGATGCACGATTGCAAGTTGTGAGTGGAACAGAATAGCTTTTGCAGCAGGACCAAGTGGTGGGAGATGATGATGCCAGCACTTCCTAGAACATCCTTGGAAGCCTTCTTAAGCACATCTCCTCCTTCTGATACATTAGCTCACATTTTGTCAATATCACTTATTTCTCTTGCTAATGCAAGACTAAGGCACCACTGCAGAGATAAAAGTCATCCACTAATTACTTTTGTCGAGCCTGTATCAATACTTATCATATTCCTACCACTTATTAGTCCCTCAGCAGTTCATCCTGGTGCTGGCCAAAGCCAACATTGGCTAATGCACTTCTGGAATTGATAACAACACCGCTCCAGTTGACAGCTCTCACTTGATGCTGCAGCCTGTAGAATATGCTGAGTTACAGGAATGCCACTGATGTGAAACCAGTTATGACAAGTGGTAATTAATGTTTGTAACCCTGCTGGGAAGAGATTGCAGTGCTGTGCAGAGCTATTCAGGGACAGCCACTTGGGCTAGGGGCAGACTGAGCGTGTGGGATGCTCCTGTAGGAAATCCAAGGTGTGCTAACTCTAACCCTGCACCATAACAACGTGAGTGTCCTGGGCTGCAGCAAGAGCAGCTGTGGCCAGAAGGGTAAGGGACGAGATCCTTCCTCTTTACTCTGCTCTCCTCAGACCCTACCTGGAGTACTGTGTGCAGTTCTGGAGCCCCCAACACAAGCAGGACATGGAACTGTTGGAGCCAGTCCAGAGGAGGCCAAAAAGTTTTTAAGAGGAGTGCAGCAGCTCTGCTATGAGGACAGGCTATGAGAGTTGGGGCTCTGCAACCAGGGGAAAAGGCTTCCAAGAGACCTTGGAGTGGCCTTCCAGTATCTGAAGGGGGCTACAGGAAGGCTGGGGAGGGACTATTGACAAGGTCTTGTAATGACAGGATGAGGAGGAATGGGTTTGAACTGGCAGAGGGGAGATTGAAAGTGGATGTTAGGAGGAAGTTGTTTGCAGTGAGGGTGGTGAGACACTGGCACAGGTTGCCCAGGGAGGTTGTGGAGCACAGAATTGCAGAATCGCATTCTGTGATCCACAGCCTCCCTGGAGGTGTTCAGGACCAGGCTGGATGAGGCCCTGAGTGACCTGATCTAGTGGGAGGTGTCCCTGCCTATGGCAAGGGGTTGAAACTGGATGAGCTTTGAGGTCTTTTCCAATCTAAACCATTCTATGACTCTATGATCTAAGCTGCCATTATATTGAATCATTTGAACACAGTAAGATAGAGTAACATAACCATGGAATAGCTCTGCTTGGAACAGACCTTCGAGATCACTGAGTCCAGTACTGGCAGGTCACCACTAAACCATGGCACTCAGCACCACATCTTACATGGGTTTGAAACACCTCTGGGGATGGAGACTCCACCACTGCCCTGGGCAGCCTGCTCCAGGGCTTGGTAACCCTTTTGGTGAAGACTTTTTTTTCCTAATATCCAATGTCAACCTCCTCAGGCACAACTTGAGGCCATTTCCTGTTGTCCTGTCACTCAGAGCTATCCCAGGTGATTATGCACTGTGAAGCTGCAGAGATGAGAGCCTGGCAGCAGGTTTTGCTGCTGGAAAACTTGGTGCCTTTTCAATATTCTATGATTCTGTGATTCCATATGAGCAGAGGAGAGCAAAGTAAACCCATTTGACTCCCAACACTGTGCAAGAACACAGTGGGAACATAACAGCAGCAAGAGTGGAACCAGTGGGAACATAGCAGCAGTAAGAGTGCACGTTTAAAGCCAGCAGCATCTCAGGCAGCTGCTGGTGCTGTAGTTATGAACACTCTAAGTAAAATGTCCATAAATTCTGGCATTATGAAGGCTCTTCATCAGGGCAAGCGTGACACAGCCTTTTCATAGGCATGAGAATGCCTGTCAAATGAGCCTTGGAGCTACTTCAGAGATGCAGGCTTGCTTTATGTAACTCAGGCATATCATCCCAAATGGGATATTTTTATCCCTGGTTGAATCAATGCTCAAGAGGCAGCTTCCCTGTCGCTGCTGTGTGTCTCAATGCCCTCAGACAATTGCTGCACACAAGCAATGGTTCGCTTCCCCCTTTGCCCAGGAGAATTCCTTTGGCTCTCACCCACCTCGCTGACACCAACATTTGCGATTTGTTAGTTTGTCAGCTTCAAAAAGATGGACTTAATTACAGCTCCAGCTGGGAGCTTTATTGAAGCAAATTCTTCCAGAGACACTTGTGGTGTAACAAGATATTAGAGACTGCTCTGTGAATGCCAGAATACTTTACTCCTTTTCTTTTTTCATTTCTTTACTTTTCTACTCTTTTCTACTGTTTTCTACTCTTTTCTTTTTTACTTTTTTCTACTTTTATTTTCTTTCCTACTCTTTTCTACTTTTTTCCTCTCCTCCTTTCCCCTACTTCTTTCCCTTTCCCCTCCCCTTTCCCTTTCCCTTCCCCTTTCTCTTTCCCTCTTTCCCCCTTCCCCTTACCTTTCCCTTTCCCTTTCCCTTTCCCTTTCCCTTTCCCTTTCCCTTTCCCTTCTTTCCCTCTTCTTCTTCCTGCTCCCCTTTCCCTCTCTTCCCCCTTCCACTACTCCTTCTCCTTCCCTTTTGCCTTTCCCTTTCCCTTTTCCTCTCTTTCCCCCTTCCCCTTCCCCTTCCCTTTCGCCTTCCCGTTTTTCACAGCCTTTGGCCCCAGCACTAACATATGGGGCAGAGCAAAGACAGCAGCTTTGTGTCTGAGCCTTGAGGGCCCAAATAACCATATCCAAAGGTAGGTACCAAGCAGGAGCCAAGCTACAGGTGCCATGCTGGTGTCACAGGCAGAGAGCCGAAGAGGGCAATCCCGGGCTGTGACTGATGCCTGGTAGCATGCAAGACACAAGGGGTAAGAAGCCCCTGTATGGCTGCAGCATCTCCAGCAGCTGGCACAGAGCCTTGTCACCAGGTGCTCAGAGAGTCAGCAGGCAGCTGGGCAGGCTGCATTGAAGCCAGGTCGGTGGAGTGGCATCACCTGAGTTATTTATTTCTTTCTTTCTTTGCTTGTTCTCTGTCGCCGGAGGGAAATTGTTTTTTTTATCCCTTCTCAGTTTCGGGTTAGCAGGCAGCCGAGCCCCAGCGGTGCTCAGCCAAAAGCCGCTGAGCCTTCGCCTAAGTTTCGGAGTGGCAACTCAACAAAGCCGCAGTGTTTCCTCGTGGCTTGCACATGAAGTCATAATTAACCCCAGGTTTGCTCCACGCTTGGCCCAAGCCGGCTACAAAACTCTGCTCGCTGTGGGGAGCCTGGCTTGAAGGATTGGGTAAGCACCAACAAAAAAAAAAAAACCAACCCAAAACTGGGAGCTGACATTTCAGTGCGGTCGGATTCTAGGCTGGGCTGATCAAGGTTTCAACCGACCCTAGCTGCAATCTGATTACTCCGTCCCAGAGGGCAGATGTTAATAGAGATGAATTTAACTCCTGGACTAGAGAAATCCTCTCAGGGTTCAGGGTTAGCCAGATTGACAACAAACACACTAAAAAAANGGTCTTGGTTTGGCTTTTAAAATTTATTTATTTATTTATTTATTTATTTCAGCTTCCTGATTCCCCGAACTAGAAACCCAAAATTTTGGTGGGGTCTTGTTTGGTTTTTTTGTTTGTCTGTTTAAACTTAGCTTCCTGACTCTCCTAACCAAAAAATCAAAAGTTTGGTGGGGTCTTGGTTTGGCTTTTTTCTTCTTTTTTTTTTTTTTTTTTTTCCCAATTTTCTGTTTCTCCTTAATAAAAAAAAAA
>VWZI01014985.1:896234-909839 GCA_013396835.1 Psilopogon haemacephalus | reverse complement strand
TAACTTCCTACTGAAGGTTTTGGGTGTTTGGTTGTTTTTTTTTTTTTCATTTTCTGGCAGTTTCTTGTTGAATTATTGGATTAAAAGGCAAATAAGCAACGCGTCTTTGAAAGGCTTTTGGTGGAAAGGGCTTGCAGTTTACACACTCACATAAGATCTTGATTGAACATCACCAACTGAGAGGCAATTTTGCTAAGAAGCTGTTTCGTGGGGGAAAAAAAAAATCTCTCCTCCTCACATTCATTATGGTGAATCTAGATTAATTCTGTCAAAGCCAATAACATTGAGCTGGATTTGTACCATTGTATCCCAGAAGGGAATTTAGCTCGTGGTTTATATGAAACGATGATGAGTAGGCTGCATGCACTCTGTGTGCAAATGCCTTTGCTCTCTTAGCCAATTCTCCTCATATGATGTGGATTTGCATAGGAGTGTTGCAATCAAGCAGACTGTTAGCAGCACAGTTACCAAGCTGAGGGCCTCTAAACCAAGAGATGCCAGAAAAGAGCTGCCTCTTTGATTTGCTTCTTTGTGCAGCTCATGATCACAGAACCACAGAAACATGCAGGTGGGCAAAGCCCCTCAGCATCACCAAGTCCAACCTAGAATCCTATGGTCTCTGAGAGTCCCTTCCAACCTCCAATGTTCTGTGATTTTATGATCTGTGGGAGTTTATCGTATCTCTGCTCCACTGAAGTTCCATTTCATCATGGATCTCAGTGCAGGGGATGCTTATCACAGAATCTCAGAAGCATGCAGGTTGGCAAAGCTCCTCAGCAACACCAAATCCAACCTAGAACCCTACTCTACAAGACTCACCTAAAACCATAGCCCTAAGCACCACATCCGAACCATCCAGGGTTGGTGACTCCACCACCTCCCTGGGCAGCTCATTCCAGTCCCTCATCACTCACTTCATGAATTTTTTTTTTCCTAATGTCCAACCTAAACCTTCCCAGCCTCAGCTTGAGGCCATTGTTCTGTCTACCATCAGCAGAGCCCAGCAGCAGCCTCTCCACAATGTCCCTTCAGGTAGTTGTAGGCAGCAATGAGGTCTCCCCTCAGCCTCCTCTTCCTCACACTAACCATCCCCAGCTTCCTTAGTCACTCCTCATAAGATTTATTCTCCAGGCCCTTCCCCAGCTTCATCGCCCTCCTCTAGAACATTTTAAAGTCCTTTATTATGATCCCAAAGTTCATTCCAACATGCCAGGTCCCCCTTTTTTTTTTTACACCCTGTTGTGCTACAGATTTCAGTGACTTCTCCAGAGTAAGAACTCCTAAACAAGAGTGAAACTCCTTTTGCATTTCCATTCAGAGACCAACGCAGCTAGAGAAATCTGGTGTGAAAGTGGAACCCAAGTTGATGCAGCCCTTTGCAGCACAATGCATGAGGGCTCTTTGGTTGTCCTCATTACTTTTCCTTTTGGGAAAGTACTACATGATATTAAAAAACAAACAAACAAACAAAAAACCCACACAAGAAAAAGGAGCTCCAGCTAGCATTTTGCCCTCCAGCAGATTGGCTGAAGGCTGACATACTTACTGGCAGGAATGTATGAGAGACAGGGCAAATATTTCAAGGAAGGAATGCAATGCAAGGTCCTGTGAGCCAGCAGCTCTGCCTTTGAAAGGGCATCTGACAGCCACTGCTGATGAGAGCTTGGTGGCCTCCTCATTAGCCCTTGATGCAGCCCAGAGAAGAGAAGGCTTCCAGAAGACCTTGGAGTGGCCTTCCAGTATCTTTATGGGCATATAGGAGGGCTAGGGAGGGACTATTGACAAGGTCTTGTAATGACAGGAAGTGGCAGAGGGGAGATTGAAATTGGATGGTAGGAGGAAGTTGTTTGCAGAGAGGGTGGTGAGACACTGGCACAGGTTGCCCAGGGAGGTTGTGGCTGCTCCCTCCCTGGGGGTGTTCAAGGCCAGGTTGGATGAAGCCTTGAGCAACCTGTTCTAGTGGGAGGTGTCCCTGCCTATGGCACAGGGGAGTTGGAACTGGCTGAGCTTTGAGTTCCCTTCCAACCTAAACCATTCTATGATTCTTTGGTTCTATATTTACTGTTTTATATCTCCCAAACTTGCTGATTGCTGTGGGCTCCCCTGGCTTTACAAAGCTGTTTGGCTTTGCATTACAATAATGCTCAGGAGGCTGCCCAAAGAGGAAAAAAAAAAAAAAGATATGCTGGTGGAGTCTGTCTGGGCAAACACACTGTGAGAGTCTACTGAGTTTACAGTCTCACCACAAGAGATGGAAAAATGAGGCCAGAGACTTGCTCCAGGTCATCCAAGTGAGCTTCAAGTTTAAATCCTGAGTCATGGTCTCCGTCAGTGCTTTTCTTCTCTGGGCTGCACCACTCACTCTCTTCCTATAAATCAATCATGCTTGCCCCAGGGCTTCTAGCACTTGAAAGCCTTCTCCAGGATATCTGACAGTACTGGGAGCGATAGGTGCTGTCATCAGAGTCACTGCTGAAAGGCAGTAGGAGGAAACGGCTGGGGAGAAGGTGACCTCAAGCCCAGCACAATCTGAAACAAATAAAAGGGCAGTAAAAAACCACCACCCTTTGCTGCAGGATATCTGAGGGCTGGTCAGGGGTGGGGAGGACAGGCTCTGCTCACTTGCTCCCTGCCATAGGACAAGGAGCAATGGATGGAAGCTGCAGCACAGGAGGATCCAGCTCAACACAAGGGGCAACTTCTTGACTGTAAGGGTTCCAGAGCACTGGTACAGGCTGCCCAGAGAGGTTATGGAGTCTCCTTCTCTGGAGCCTTTCAAGGCCTGTCTGGATGTGTTCCTGTGTGACCTGAGCTAGATTGTCTGGTCCTGCTGTGGCACAGGGGTTGGACTCAATGATTTGCTTGGGTCCCTTTCAACCCCTGACATCCTGTGAGCTTGTGATGTGTGCTGAGTGTGAGCTTAGGGATGAAAAAGAATGGCCAGGGGCACAGGAAACCATGGAATGGCTTGAGTTGGAAAAGACCTCAAAGATCATCCAGCTCCAGCTGCCCTGCCATGGGCAGGGACACCTTCCACCAGACCGGGTTGCTCAAAGCCTCTTCCAGCCTGGCCTTAAACACTTGCAGAGAGGGGACATCCACAGCCTCTCTGGGCAACCTGTTCCAGTGCCTCACCACCCTCATAGCAAAGAATTTCTTCCTAACTTCTCCCTGTTTCCTCTGTCAGCCCAGACTGGTGGTTTCCTGGCATCAGCAGCTTCCTCAGCTGCCATCAGAAGATCAGGAAATTAATCCCATGGAGAGCAGCACATGGTGAGCTGTGAACACTGTGCATAATCCAATCTAGGTGAGCAGGATCAAGGGGCTGGGAAGCTTTGAGCCCAGTGTGGGTGGCTGCAGAGTGCAAGAGGCAGCCTGCAGGCAGACAGCTGTGCTGCAGGTCAGCACCCTCTTGGACATGCTGCTGGGGAGCACTAGGAGAGCACTTGCTCTGGTGCCCAAGGAGCCTGCTGAAAAGGAAAAGAATAAGCAGTGAGGGAAAACTGTGAGCATGTCCAGAGAAGGGCCACGAGGACGCTCAGAGGGCTGCAGCACCTCTGCTTTGAGGACAGACTGAAAGTTGGGGCTGTTCAGGCTGGAGAAGAGGAGGCTCCCAGGTGACCTTATTATGGCCTTCCAGGATCTGAAGAGGGCTAAAAAAAAATCTGGGGAGGGACTTTTCGGCTCTCAGGGAGTGACAGGACATGGGGGAATGGAGCAAAGCTGGAGGTGGGGAGATTCAGATTGGATGTGAGGAGGAAGTTGTTCAGCATGAGAGTGGTGAGAGCCTGGAATGGGTTGCCCAGGGAGGTGTTCAGGACCACATCCCTGGAGGTGTTTGCAGCCAGGCTGGATGAGTCTGTGTCCAGCCTAATCTAGGGTAGGGTGTCCCTGCCCATGGCAGGGATCTACATAAGACACAATTTCAGTGAAATATCCACCAGATACTTCAAGCTGAATCAGAATCTCTGCGTGGAGAATGCCTGAAACACAGCATCCTGTCTGTGGAGAGAAGCTTCCAGCCCTACAGGTCTTCCATCCCTACAGATCCTGCCCATGGCAAGGGGGTTGGAACTAGATGATCCTTGTGGTCCCTTCCAATCCTGACTGATTCTATGTTTTTATGAAAACAGCATGAAAAGAGACTGTGGGAGCAACCAAATTTCCCAGGCAGTACTCTGCCACCAGCACAGAGCTCCAACCCAAGAAGTGTGAACAGGCTGTTGTCCTGCAATGGCTCTAGGTGCTCTCAGCTACTCAGGGAGGTGACAGCTTTTGCCACTGGTGCCTCCTTGGGTAGAAGTGTTGCTTCCACCTCCTTCGGAGTAAACAAACAAGAGCCCTGAAATCTCAGGGGCACCTTTTTTCTGCAAGGAGTGCTTCTGAACCCGCTCCAAATGCCTTCTCCTTAAAAACTCTCAGACTGCTATGGAGAGGAAAGTGTCTCACTGTCAGGGAAAACAGTTGCTGATGGCTTATGCTTGTTCTGCAGAGGGTTTTTCCTGTAATCTACATAAGACACAATTGCAGTGAAATATGCACCAAATACCTTAAGCTGAATCAGAATCTCTGCATGAAGAACAGCTGAAACACAGCATCCTGACTGTGGAAAGAAGCTTCCAGCCCTACAGATCTTCCAGCCCTACAGATCTTCCATCCCCACAGATCTTCCAACCCTACAGACACTCCATCCCTACAGATATTACAAACCTACAGATCTTCCAACCCTACAGATCTTCCACCCTTACAGATCTTCCAACACTACAGACATTCCATCCCTACAGATCTTCCATCCCTACAGATATGCTGGAAGGGCATAATGGGAAAAAAAACATTTCACAGAATCATAGGCTGGAAAGAACATCTGGGATTACCTGGTCCAACCATTCTTGAGGAAAACACAGTGAAGATAAGATGGTCCAGCAGCCTCTCCGGTTGATGGGACTTGTCATGGCAGTGTATAAGCCCTCAGCCCTGCTTTACACTCTCTGTGTTGTTCAGAATGTGACAGATGGTGGTTGAAAGGGTAAAATGTTTTGATAAAAGTAATATTCTAGCCTGTGGTTCCTCCCCCTGCTCCAGAAGCAGGAACATAAATCACTGTTCCTGGATACATTATCACCACTGGCTGCAATCAGGCATTCAAGACATTCACATCCACTGAAGTCATTGGCAGCCTTTGAGTTAACACCCCCAAGAAGGTCCAAGAGGTGTTTTGCAGTACTTGGCTTTCTGGTTTAGCAGCATAGTTTGGTCTGCTGTAGATGGGGGTTCAGGCTGAGCTGAAGATATAAAATTAGCATATTTAAGTGCACTTTAACTGTTTCTGCATTCGTTTGAGCATTGTCCCCCTCTGCCAGGCTTCAGACTTCACCTCCTGCCACCGACCAAGCCCCTGGTATTCATTCTTCAATACCACAGAATGTCACTGTTATGTAATATTTATAGCAAGCCCTCCTAAATCCTCTGAATTACCCAAACTATGCAAAAATTCAAGCAATGTATCAAGGACCCAAGCACAGCAGCTTTCAGCTGTGGGAAAGAGTGGGAAGTTTAACTCTGAGTTTCCTGGGTTTAACAAGCCTAATCCTAGCCCAGAACATTTGTTCTAACACATTTCTCTGGGCTGTGGGAAATAAAGGAGTGTTTGTCTCCGTTGCACCTGCACACAAAACCAGCTTCAGCTTCTCCAGCCAAGCAAAGATTCACCTCTGAACTGTCTTCCTCTTGCCTGGATGCAGCAGATTGGTGTAGCAGAGGCATGAGCTTCAGGTGTCTTAGCCTTTCCCCAGTGTGCCCTGAGAGGTGGTAAGCATAGAATCACAGAATCAGTCAGGGTTGGAAGGGACCACAAGGATCATCTAGTTCAAACCCCCCTGCCAAGGGCAGGAACACCTCACACTAGGTCAGGCTGCCCACAGCCTCTGCCAGCCTGGCCTTAAACTCTTCCAGGGATGTGGCCCCAACCACTTCCCTGAGTAACCTGTTCCAGGCTCTCACCAATTTCATGGTGAAGAACTTCCTCCTCACATCCAGTCTGAATCTACTTGCTCCCAGGAGAAGCTCTTTGTAGTCTCTGACCTAAATCTTCCTTGCTACAATCTTATTTTATTCCCTCTTATCTGTTTGATAGTGGTTAGAGGCAATTTATTCCTTCTCTCTTCTCATCTTTACTTAAAGGCCATTATTGGACTAGATGACCTTAAAGGTCTTCTCCACATGAAATGATTCTATGATTGTATTTTGTGAGCTACTTAATCCTTTATTTTCTAGAATAAACAAATGTAAAGGCAAGGGAGGGGATTCCGCCCCTTTGCTCTGCTCTCCTCAGGCCCCACCTGCAGCACTCTCTGCAGCTCTGCAGCCCCCAGCACAAGCAGGACATGGAACAGTTGGAGCCAGTCCAGAGGAGGCCACCAAGATGCTGAGGGGGCTGCAGCAGCTCTGCTATGAGGACAGGCTGAGAGAGTTGGAGCTCTGCAGCCTGGAGAAGAGAAGGCTGCCAGGAGACCTTGGAGAGGCCTTGCAGGATCTGACGGGGCCTACAGGAGGGCTGGGGAGGGACTATTGACAAGGTCTGGTAATGAGAGGAATTCGTTTAAAGTGGCAGAGGGGAGGTTGAAACTGGATGTTAGGAGGAAGTTCTTTGCAGTGAGGGTGGTGAGACACTGGCACAGGTTGCCCAGGGAGGTTGTGGCTGCTCCCTCCCTGGAGGTGTTCAAGGCCAGGCTGGATGAGGCCTTGAGCGACCTGTTCCGGTGGGAGGTGTCCCTGCCTATGGCACAGGGGGGTTGGAACTGGCTGAGCTTTAAGGTCTCTTCCAACCTAAACCATTCTATGATTCTGTGATATTTGCTCATGTTTTCCAGATTTCTGATCATTCCTGTTGGTCTTCTCTAAACTACCTCCAAGTGTTCCAGCTACCAAGTAGTGAAATTCTTCCCTTCCCTGAGACAGGTCAGCCCTGTTTGAACACTCTGGTGTCACTCATCCTACCTGCTCACCTCAGAGAAGTGAGGCAGATGGCATTGAGCAGAAGACATTTGCTTCTTGCAGACACAGCCTGACAAGGCAAAGCTTTTTCCTCCTGGCAGTGCAGATGACCTAAAGAGAGATCACAGTAGCAGAAACGGAACACAGGAGCTTTCATCTGAACATTAAAAGCAAACAAACAAACAAACAAACAAAAAGCAAACCCAAAATACTTCTTTCCTTTGACAGAGCACTGAAAGAGGCTGCCCAGAGAGGTTGAGGAGTCTTCTTCTCTGGAGAGATTCCAGACCCACAAGAACCACTCAGCAGCTTGCTTTTGCCTGGAGGAAACTGGTGAAATTTTACACTAAAGGGCAGGGAACTTTGCTGGACCTTTTGATGATCTCCTTCTCTAATGTCACAGAGTCTTGTTAGCACAAAGACAATAAAGCAGGCTTGTTTAAATAACCCATTACTGCTCGCCTCTTATTCAGCCCGCAGCACCAGCTTCAATGACTGCTGTGTCTGTGTTTGGATCAATCCTTCTTTGTTTCAGGCTGCCACTGAGGTTTTCCGGATTAGCTCCCAACTAAATTAACTAATTCCTGCTGAATGGACCACACTAAACAGAGCACCCAGCCAGAAAAAAAAAAAATACATACCTGACAGGGACTGAGTCTGCTTCTTCTTGAGCAGTACTAAACCCAAGATGCAGACAAGTCAACATTAGCACTGAGATGCAGGGGAAGTGACTGGAAATTGTGCCAGCATGGACACTGACATAGAATCATAGAATGACAGAATCATAGGATGACAGAATCATAGGATGACAGAATCATAGGATGATAGAATCATAGGATGACAGAATCATAGAATGATAGAATCATAGGATGACAGAATCATAGGATGACAGAATCATAGGATGACAGAATCATAGAATGACAGAATCATAGGATGACAGAATCATAGGATCATAGAACCATAGAATGATAGAATGACAGAATCATAGGATGATAGAACCATAGAATGATAGAATGACAGAATCATAGAATGACAGAATCATAGGATGACAGAATCACAGAATAATAGAATGACACAATCAGAATCACAGAATCACAGAATCATAGAATGACAGAATGGCAGAATCATAGAATCATAGGATCAGAGAATCATAGAATCACAGCATCATAGAATCATAGAATGATAGAATCATACAATCATAGGATCACAGAATCATAGAATCACAGCATCATAGAATGATAGAATGACAGAACCATAGAATCATAGGATCACAGAATCATAGATAGAAATGTTTAGGTTGGAAGGGACCTCAAAGATCATTCCAACCCTTATCAGCATTCTATATGATCATGGCACAATCATGTTACTTTGCTGTGCTTTTAGATCTTCCTTCCCTGGTGCAAAAATGGGGGTCCCTTGAAAGTTCAGCCATACTCTGCTCTGTCCTGCTTTCCTCTCTTGGTTTCTTTCTCCTTTAAGAGAAGCAACACAATGGCAAAAGAGAAAGAGAATTCAGCAGGCTGCTGCTGATATCAGCAGAAATATGGTTCAAAAATGTGAGCCTGGGCAGCCAAACGTACTCCTCGTCTTGCATTCCAGAGAGCAAGTTAATTTTCCTCTACTCCTCGGTGTATAATCCAACAGCAATGAGCAGAATGGATTTTGTGAACAGGCAGGCTGACAGGGAGGATGCAGATACTTGTTCCTGACCCTTCTCCCCTTACTGGGTCACGGCTGTGCTGAGCCTTGGCTGAGGTTCTGGCAGAGCCAGATGAGGTCTTACCTAACTACCAAGTCTGCTGCTAAACCATGACCTTCAACACCACATCTCTGCATCTTTTAAACACCTTATCTCCTACAGCAATAAAGTGCTTACCTAAGCATTGGATTCTGCCTTTCTTTCACAGAAACCAGCTTGGAAACATCAAATTTAAAGAAGAAGAAGAAACAAAAGACTTCTTGAAAACATCTTTTCACCAATTGCACTGTGGAGCACAATAACACCTTTAGAAAAAAAAAAAAAAAGCACACAAAGTTCATTGTTCAGGGAAACTCTTTTTAATCCTGTTAGTGCTCACTCTGAGGCATCTGTCCTTCAGCTTATACCTGCATCTGTCTTGGAAACATGATCCTGACAACCACTGCTCACTCCTGCATGCTCTGGATGAAATCCTCTCCTTTCCAAAACCAATGGCAAAACATCCTTCAGTGCAGCCAACAGGTTTTTGTTTACCTTTTTTTTTTCCCTCTGTAATTATAACTTCAGTTTATTCCCTTTCTCTGGTGTGAGGTTCTCACTGGCATACTCCTTCCATCTGGCTCCTCGCCTATTGAATTTCCTCCTTGTTTTTACAAATGTAGAGCCAATGGCTTCCAGAAGTCCAGCCCTAGATCACAGACTCACACACACAATTTGTCAAAACTTAGTTAAAACACTCGGTCTCCCCACTGGCCTAAGGATGATAAATGATGGGATGTCTGTTCCTCATATTTCTTGCCTGAGGAAGCTCGAGAAACTCCATCTACGTGAGCTGAAATCCCCTATCAGAGACTTAACCAAGGGAAACTCGTCTGGTTAAGTGATATTTCTGTGCTTTTGCTGATGTAGTCAATTAAAGTAATAACTTAATATCCACGTGCTGGCACTGATTCAAAACACCCCCTCTAGTCTTTTCCCATGCACACTGAGTAAAGGATCTGGCCGGGACCCTGCCACGAAGGCTGCAGATGTTTGTTCTGCCTATCTGCCAGAGCCACATTTAATCATTGCTGACCAACCACTATCTCTAACTGCACCCCCCAAACCTGATGGGATGTGTTTTTTGACATATCCCTGCTCCATGTGGTGCAGACACTGAGCAGCTTTCGGGTTTTGTTTGCTCGGTGGGAGCCCAAAGGCTCCTCCAGCTGCTGCCCTGTGCCCGCTTAGGAGCAGCACTGCAAGCTGCTAAAAGAGAAGGGCATTTGAATGATGCCATAGCAGTGAAAGAAAAAAACAAACATCTGGCTTATCTCTCTTACAGCCCTGCTCTAAGGATGTTTTAAAGTTTGAAAAAAAAAAAAGAAAGGAAGGAAGGAAGGAAGGAAGGAAGGAAGGAAGGAAGGAAGGAAGGAAGGAAGGAAGGAAGGAAAGAAAGAAAGAAAGAAAGAAAGAAAGAAAGAAAGAAAGAAAGAAAGAAAGAAAGAAAGAAAGAAAGAAAGAAAGAAAGAAAGAAAGAAAGAAAGAAAGAAAGAAAGAAAGAAAGAAAGAGAGAAAGAAAGAGAGAAAGAAAGGATAAAATAATAAAATCATTCCCCTAATGTGATTTGTGGGATCCAAGCTGGAATTTGTGCCACCAGCTCCCCAGCTTCATTCCTTCATGCTTCATCTGCCCAATTATCAAATCCCCTGTTGCACAAAGACACGATTCAGCTGTTCTGGGGGCTTAACTGTGCCCTCAGACACGGGGATGTGCAGCGCTCTGCATCTTGTCACATCAAAATGCACAGCAGCCAGGTTTGTTTGGTTATTTTTTTACTGGGTTACACAGAGAGGCAAGCCACATCTTAGTCCTGAAGGAAACAAGTAAACACGATCCAAGAGAGCATTTAAGGAGACAAACACACGCTCAGCTGCAGTGAACTGCTGACCTTGTCAAACTAGGAGCATACACCAAAGCAGTGCTGGAACACGAACAGTGGGAAAGCAAAGCAGATGCTCTGATTTGTTTGCCCTATGCTCCAAGAGCATAGCCTGGGTGTTAGCAAGTAAAGCAGACCTCTATCTGACTCCTGAACATAGAATCACAGAATGGTTTAGGTTGGAAGGGACCTGGGCATGGCAGAAGGGTTGGAACTGGATGATCCTTGTGGTCCCTTCCAACCCTGACTGATTCTATGATTCTATGATTCAAAGCTCATCCAGTTCCAAACCCCCTGTGCCACAGGCAGGGACACCTCCCACTAGAACAGGTCACTCAAGGCCTCGTCCAACCTGGCCTCAAACATCTCCAGGCAAGGAGCAGCCACAACCTCCCTGGGCAACCTGTGCCAGTGTCTCACCACCCTCACTGCAAACAACTTCCTCCTAACATCCAGTTTCAATCTCCCTTCTGCCAGTCTAAACCCATTCCTCCTCATCCTGTCATTACAAGCCTCTGTCAATAGTCTTTGCCCAGCCTTCCTATACCTTCTTCAGAAACCCACACAGATGAGGAAGGGAAGATCTCCCCACGCTGGTGCAACCTCTCACACCAGGTGTGTGATTTCCAAATGGCCAACTCCATAGTACCAAGGGCAGTTTCCACTCCATCTCTTTGAGGTGCCTGCAATTCCAAGAAAATGGAGATGTCCTCTCCTTCAGCTTGTCAGAAAAAAAAAGATAGGAACCTCCAGGGAGTCATTCAGGACATTTAGGCTACAATTCTGCAATAGCCTGTAATGGACAACATCTGTCCCTCTGCCACCTGCAGATACTTCCCCTAACAGAGCTAACCATGGAGAAAAGCACATAAATGGTTCAGGTGGGAACATCTGGCTACAGAAAAGTGAAGGGAGGACTTCACTCCTTGTCCAGCACTTTGAACTACTTCACCCTACAACAAGTTATAGAATCATAGAATCAGTCAGGGTTGGAAGGGACCACAAGGAGCATCTAGTTCCACCCCCCCCTGCCATGTCCAGGGACACCCTACCCTAGATCAGGCTGCACACAGCCTCATCCAGCCTGGCTGCAGACATCTCCAGGGATGTGGCCCCAAACACCTCCCTGGGCAACCTATTCCAGGCTCTCACCACTCTGCTCAACAACTTCCTCCTCACATCCAGTCTGAATCTCCCCACCTCCAGCTTTGCTCCATTCCCCCTAGTCCTGTCACTACCTGATACCCGAAAAAGTCCCTCCCCAGCTTTTCTGTAGCCCTCTTCAGATCCTGAAAGGCCACAATAAGGTCACTTGGGAGCCTCCTCTTCTCCAGCCTGCACAGCCCCAACTCTTTCAGTCTGTGTTCATAGCAGAGCTGCTGCAGCCCTCTGAACATCCTCATGGCCTTTCTCTGGACACACTCCAGCATGTCCACATCCCTTGGTGTCCTCAGCAAACTTGCTGAGGGTGCACTCAATGCCTCTGTCCACGTCACCACCAAAGATGTTGAACAAGATTAATCAATCTAAATCAAGCTAAGCTAAGAAACAGGGAGAAAGTGATTCAGAGGCTCCCTCCTCCTGATTAAACTGTCAGAGTTCTATAGCCTGTTCAGCTGGGGAGAACACAACCAGACCAAGGCTTTAAGAGCTGCCTTCACTTCTACTGACAGGCTGAGCTGTCAGAATTCATTATCCACACAGGTCAAATCAAAATGCAGGTCTCTGCAGGAATAAACAGGCAGCCAAGGTGCTGCTTTGCTATGATTACTCCTCAAAATTGTGCCAAATGTGAGGTTGTGGGAAAATTCCTCTTAGGAAAAAAATAATAATAATAATAAATGGAAAGTAATGGATGTGAGGCACTGAAGCCTCCTTAAAAGGTTGCATGAAAGACTTCATCATTTCAGAGGCACTGACTTTTTCCTTGGAGCATGGCGAGAGCTTGCCAGGCTCCTGAGAGAATAAATAAAATGGAGATGTTCATTTTTCATCCCCAGTAAAATATTGATGAAGCACCTTTGTCAAAATCTATTTTGGCAAGCCGGATGGTGTGCCTCGAATTACTGCATTTTATGTGGCTGGGCATGGAGAACAGCAGCCTTTGAGATGCTCCAGAATAATAGTTGCACTGAAAGAAGAATATTGAATCTGGGTTCATTACCATCCACCAGGTAATAAAACTGTCAGTGCTAGGTTTGGGCAGTGTGACTGAGTGGAACAAACACTTGTAAAGGTCAGTGTTTTTCACACCGGTGTTTTTAAGATGCTCACTGACCATTTTCTGGTTTTAACCACGGGTTTCATCTTCACTGTCATAAATATCGTTGCCTTGAGAGAGCTGCAGGCTTACCAATGTTAGCCTGCATTTGCATAGAATCATAGAATTGTGGAACCATAAAATCATAGAATTGTAGAATCAGTCAGAGTTGGAAGGTGCCACAAAGACCATCTAGTTCCAACCCCCCTGCCATGGCCAGGGACACTCTACCCTATATCAGGCTGCCCACAGCCTCATCATTTTCTATTTGGATTAGAATAGAATAAGCCAGATTGGAAGAGACCTCCAAGCTCATCCAGTCCAACCTAGCACCCAGTCCTATCCAATGGCACTAAGTGCCCCATCCAGTCTTTTCTTCAACCCCTCCAGGGACGGCAACTCCATCACCTCACTGGGCAGCCCATTCCAGTGCCAATCACTCTCTCTGTGAAGAACTTCTTCCTTATCATAGAATCATAGAATGGTTTAGGTTGGAAGGGACCTCAAAGATCATCCAGCCCAGTTAATTAGAAGGCTTAGGTGATAGGTTGGACTTGATGATCCCAGAGGTCTTTTCCAACCTGGTTAATTTTTTAATTCTGTGATTCTGTGAGATATATATATATATAGAGAGAGAGAGAGAGAAAAAAAATACATATATGTATTATATATATATCTCACAGAATATATATATATATCTCACTGTATATATATATATATAGAGAGAGAGA
>VWZI01014985.1:873408-887554 GCA_013396835.1 Psilopogon haemacephalus | reverse complement strand
CCCCCCCCCAAAACCTGGTTAAAATCCAAGAGTTTCAGCCAAGATGTTTAAACCACAGCCACAGCTCCTTCGTGAGCTTGTTGCACACTGTACAATCAAATTGTCTCCTATGAGGACAGACTGAGAGAGTTGGGGCTGTGCAGGCTGGAGAAGAGGAGGCTCCCAGGTGACCTTCTTGTGGCCTTCCAGCATCTGAAGGGGGCCTACAGAAAAGCTGGGGAGGGACATTTTAGGCTATCAGGTAGTGACAGGACTAGGGGGAATGGAGCAAAGCTGGAGGCAGGGAGATTCAGACTGGACATGAGGCGGAAGTTGTTGAGCATGAGAGTGGTGAGAGTTTGGAACAGGTTGCCCAGGGAGGTGTTTGGGGCCACATCCCTGCAGGTGTTTGCAGCCAGGCTGGCAGAGGCTGTGGGCAGCCTGATCTAGGGTAGGGTGTCCCTGGGCATGGCAGAGGGGTTGGAATTGGATGATTCTTGTGGTCCCTTCCAATCCTGACTGATTCTATTCTATCCAATCTGAATCTCCCCACCTCCAGCTTTGCTCCATTCCCCCTACTCCCCCAACTCTTTCAGTCTGTCCTCATAGGAGAGGTGCTGCAGCCCTCTGAGCATGGGGTGGGTGTTTAATGGGATGCACTGCAGCTCAGCTGCAGGTATAAAGCAAATGATCCATTCCTTTGCTCCGGGCCCTCATTATGCTCTGTAAACAATCAGAATGGAGATTTATTCTCCACTCCCTGATTTCCTGCTCCTGGGGAAAAGCACGAGGGGCACATTAGAAAGCAAGTGCCAAGATACTGATGATCTGTTTCTCCAAGCCAAATTAGTCCTGGTTTCTCCAGGCCTCCTAGCAACAGCTTTATTGTTACGCAGTTATTTCCCCCCAAATACTTCTCAAACAAGTATCACATTGACTTTTCAGCTGAGAAGAAAGTATCTTCATTAACTCCCAGAGCTGCTGCGTTGAACCAGGAGCATCCCCTGACACATGCCAGAATGCTTTTGGTTTGATATGCTGATTTTTCATGGGTTTTGGTTTTTTTTTTCCTTTACATTATTTAACAGTGGGTGGTTAATGATGATCAATACAGCCCATAAATGAGAAGGAATCATTCCTGTGAGTGTCAGTTTCCCTGCACTATTAGCATATCCCATCTCTTTGAATCTGGCTGTGGATGTGACTCACCATACCTACATGCATCACTTGTGTTGACTTACAAGCCAGCTGCACTTCATAGTGCGGTGGAAGCAAACATACATGTGAGGAATTTGTTTAGCTCTGCAGTAATTGCAGTTTCTGTTGTCGACAGCATCACAGGATTCAGGATTCTTACAATTTCTCAGGAGCATTATGGTATGTTACGAGAAGTGAATTACTCTCAGAAATGCATAATTTTGGTCTCATGGTGGTAAAGTTTTCAGAAGTTGTTGTGGTACTTGAGCTTGCACCTCCTAATAACCCTAATAACTTTTTTTACTTTTTTTTTTTTAAATCTATTTATGCATTCTCATTCCCCATAGTATTCCTTATAGTATTTCCTTATAATATTTCCTTATAGTAGCCTACCAGTATCTGAAGGGTGCCTACAGGAGGGCTAGGGAGGGACTATTCACAAAGTCTTGTAATGACAGCATGAGGGGGAATGGATCTAAATTGGCAGAAGGGAGATTTAAACGGGATGTTAGGAGGAAGATTTTTACAGTGAGGGTGGTGAGATGCTGGTACAGGTTGCCCAGGGAGGTTATGGCTGCTCCCTCCCTGGAGGCGTTCAAGGCCAGGCTGGATGGGGCCTTGAGCATCCTGTTCTCGTGAGAGGTGTCCCTGCCTATGGCACAGGGGGGTTGGAACTGGCTGATCTTTGAGGTCTCTTCCAACCTAAACCATTCTATGATTCTATGATAATAGTACCTGAAGTGCCTACAGGTCAGTGAGGCTTGGGCTCACATGGCAGTCCCTGAAAATAATATTCCTTTGAGCCCTGAAGGACAATAAAAGATTTGCTGCTGTTATACACATCATTGCTTTCAGTTTTGTGAAGGAAAGATACAGAAAGAAGCACTTCTCTCATTCTCTGATTTTCCTGCCCTGGTACAGCTGCAGTTTTCCAGGAGGCAGAGGTTTGTTTTTTTTCCAGTGCTGCCTCATGCCTTAACCATAGGTATAACATTCCCAAGCACTTCCCCAGAGGAAATGGAAGCTGAAAACTCTTTTTCCTTGTCATCACTTCACGGTGGGCTGCCACAGTGATAAGGTCTCCATTGAGGTCATCAGTAGGGTCTGTAGCATCCCTTTGCTCAGCCACAGCACAAAGTGGAAGGGACTGGCACAAGCTGCTGCTGGAGGACACACATTTGCCAGCGTGGATGTGCTTCACTCCTGTGGGAATGCAGGAGGGCAGGGATGCCATCCAGAGGGACCTGGAGAGGTTGGCACAAGCCAATCTCAAATTGCATGAAAAGGCAAAGGACAGAACATGTTGTTCCCTTCATCCTTTGTTTTGTGGCTTACACAACCAACCCTTGCCGGTATGATGCCCCCACCCTGTGATGCACACAGTGCAATGGGACAAGCCTGGCACCTGCAAAGCTCACACCTGAAATATCCACAAGTTTCCAAAGTGCTGAGGGTTTTGAAAGCCCTGAGACCTCTCTTTGCCAACAAACAGTTGTCTTACATGGAGACTTTTATTACCTAAGGACCTGAGTTTGCATCTGCATTATTGAAAACACACACGAGAGCGCTGCAAGCAGGTGATGATTTATTATGGAGTCAGGAGGCTCAGCAACAGAGTTTTGTCACTTTCTTCTATGAACAAAACATATTAATAACAGCTTTGTAAAACTAAGGAGGGTAGAGCATAATACACTAAGGCACACAATAAATAAAAGTCAGAAATTTTAATAGGCAAGAATATTTGTTTCTCTCTCTCCCCTTGAAATCAGCTCTGTGCTGCCTCCTCAACTCTTTTCCACAGCTCTGAAGAAACTTTCCTTAGTAAAGAACTGAACCTATTAAAAATCAAAGGTACCTCTTGAATGTCTTAGAATCATAGAATCAGTTAGGGTTGGAAGGGACCACAAGGATCATCTAGTTCCAACTTCCCTGCCATGCCCAGGAACACCCTACCCTAGATCAGGCTGCCCACAGCCTCTGCCAGCCTGGCTGCAAACACCTCCAGGGATGTGGCCCCAAACACCTCCCTGGGCAACCCATTCCAGGATTTAAACCCATTCTTGGATTTAAATCTGCAGCATTAACACCAAATAAATAATCCCCCGAAGGCTAGCAGTGTTCTCTCTGTATTTTTAAAAGAGATTATGAATATTACATGCACCCAGTCAAAAACTGGGGAGGTGCTCGGGTGGTGGTTGAAGTTCTAGCACTGAAAGCATGAATAATCATCAATTAAGCTTGAGGCACCCCCCCACCACCACCCTTCTGCACTCAGCTTGTGCTGTGTATCTGTAATAAACACTGCAAAATGAGGAATTGTGGCTGTCAGTAAAGTTTCCTATATAGTTTGTGACAACAGGGCCAGTAAATATTGCAGGGAGGTTTTGCTGCAGCTGTGAATTGTCTCAGGGTTCTTTCAGCAGGGGTGTAAAAAAAAAAAAAACCAACAAAACACAGGAGAAGCCAATCTTTCTTCACATGCCCCAACAGCTCCCATCATTTAGTTCACATAAAGCTGCCTTGCTTCTCGTGGAAAAAAAAAATGGTTGATGAGTGAAGGAGGATATTGCCTCTGTATATGGTAACTTTAATAAAACATTTCCTGCTGGAACAGCTGGAAATTGCTTTAGGAGTAATTCCAGGGCATCCAGAAAAGGAAAAAAAAAATAAATATATATATATATATAAAAGAATAAAATAAGTCTATTTAAAGAACAAATAATTTTTGTATAGGCAAGAGTTTCCTGTGAGTTACTCTTCCTGTCATGTTACTATAACACTACACCATAGCCTTGCAGAAGATTTCTTTCCTCACTAAGCTCCTCTTTTTATAGTTATTTTATACCTCCTTATAAAGAAAATATGTCTACAGGACATTGCCACTTCCCACCAGACATCCACAACAAGCCTCTTTGGTGTCAGATAAATACTTGCATTGCTTTGTATAGCAACCCACTAAGCAATTGATGCCTTAGAGTTAATCTGGCCAAGATCTCCCTGCTATTTACACACTTTATCATATCACTTTGCAGAGGCTCTGTGAAACAGGAAATAAGAAATATTTATTCAGTTCCAGGAGAGAAAGGATGGTTTCAAAGGTAACATCTCTGTTCACAGCTGTGGAAACATGAGTATTTGGATGCTGCTTAGCACATGCAGCTGCTCTGGAAGTGATGCTGAGCTGCGGTCCCTATCCCGCCCCAGCCAGCCCTGGCTCCATGCCTTCCTAAAAACTTCGTGGATGGCTTTTCTGCTGTAGTTAAGTACTGAAAGGAGGCAGTCGGTGCTCCACTTCTGTGAGACGACATCAAAATCCTCTTGGCCTATCTTTTTTCTTTTCTTGTGTGTAGACAGCGTGTCTCTTCTGGGATCTACCCAGCGAGACCTGGACAGACTGCAGAGCTGGGCACAGCGCAACCAAATGAGGTTCAACGAGGACAAGGGCAGAGGAGGGCAACAAAGCTGGGGCAGGGTCTGGAGAATAAATCTGATGAGGAGAGACTGAGGGAGCTGGGGACAGTTAGTGTGAGGAAGAGAAGGCTGAGGGGAGACCTCATTACTGTCTACAGCTACCTAAAGGGACATTGTGCAGAGGATGATGCTGGGCTCTGCTTACAGGTAGTTGGAAACAGAACAAGGAAGAATGGCCTCAAGCTGAGGCTGGGGAGGTTTAGATTGGAGATTAGGAAAAGGTTTTTCATGGAGAGAGTGGTCAGGGACTGGAATGAGCTGCCCGGGGAGGTGGTGGAGTCACCCAGCCTGGATGTGTTTAAGGCCAGGCTGGATGAGGCTCTAACCAGCCTGATCTAGGGTAGAGTGTCCCTGGGCATGGCATGGGGGGTTGGAACTGGATGATCCTTGTGGTCCCTTCCAACCCTGACTGATTCTATGATGTGTCTAAGGGTGGTTTGGATGTGGTGCTTAGTGCTATGGTTTAAGGTGAATCTTGTAGAGTAGGGTTCTAGGTTGGACTTGGTGATCCTGAGGAGGTTTTTCCAATCTGGATGTTTCTGCGATTCTGTGGTTCTCTAATACTGGAATGGTTTTTAAAATTGGTTCCCTGCAGATGACAGCTGCCCCTGCTTTCAAAGAATGGGCAGTTGTGAATAAAGAAAAGGCAGAGCCCAAGTTGCAGCTCATTGCTCTCAGCACCATTTCTAGCCTACAGCTGGTTAACAAAGGAAAGCAAAAGGTCTAAATGCAAATACAGTCATCAGCTTCACTGGAGCCACTGAAAGAGCCCCGCCAGTTCGTTCAAATGTCTCCCCTTGCATAACTCATCTCTGGCTGGAACAACTGCATTGTTCCTATGGGGGTTAAGCATAATATTTGTTTTACAGCCTGACTTCATCACCGTCCAAATTGCTCCTACACTCCACATACCCACCAGCCCCGACTCCAGCTGTGTAGTTTAAATTACTTCTCCGAACCCATCCCTTTTTACTTGCAAACTAGAGGATCTCACAGTCGATGGGACTTCAACACATACTTATTTGACAAAAGCACCCACCCTGGGCAGGGGGGGTGGAGTCCTTATTGACTGTCTATAGGAATTCAAACTAAGTTTACAAACACTTTCTTCACAGTCGTGTTTTCTTTTTTCCCCTCTGATCTACTTCATCGTGATTCGTTTCATCCTCAGTTGTTTGGTTTTTGTGGGTTTTTTTTTCCTCTCCTGCTTAGCTTTGATCCATTTGTATGTCTAGATCATAGAATCATAGCATCAGTCAGGGTTGGAAGGGACCACAAGGATCATCTAGTTCCAACCCCCCTGCCATGGGCAGGAACATCTCACATTAGATGCTCCCTTTTAACATTCTATTCCCTTTTCTCTTTATTAGCCTATCCCTCCTTGCTTTTCTCTACTGTTGAATATTTATTAATGTCTCTCTTCTGCATTTGCCCTCACCCTTTTTCCTTCCTTTCAAGCTAACAACTCTAGACTGGATTTACAGACTGCATTTTTTTTTTTTTTAAAGAATAACATCCCAAAGTCAGACTACAAGAATTACTTATGCCTGATGTCAGTTATTCAGTGCTTGTCACTTCCAATGCATGCATCCCCAGAGAGTCTCCTCTGACACTCTGGCCCAGAGTATAAAACCTCCAACACTACACTTCAAAAAAATAACAAAACCTTTTTGCTTCTCACACTGCTGTGTTACTTCAGCCGCAAAGTACTTCAGTATCACTGGGCCTGTCCTCAGAAAATGGTTGGAACACAACAGATGCCATGAACTAGACATTAGGATCAATTAATCTTTATTTTCGTATATCACAGTTGCTCACATAACAAATTACTCACTTCTACACGTAACTCACTTCACACTCATCTTTTAATACCCCTTCTCCTGAGACTGCTCCCGAGATCCTTGTAAAGCTGAGTCTTTTTTCTGAGCAAAGAAGAAGTAAGTGCATCTTTAGGAAGGGCTACAGCAAGCTTGCTTTCCCAAACACAAGCACCATAGTCTGGATTAATACTTCACCAGCACAATTCTTGAGAGCTAGGTGCCTTGTTCTGTCCCTTCCCCTCTGTGTCTCTGAGACAGTTCTGCACCTCACATGGCACCTGGAATAAAAATAGCTCTGCTTTAGTAGCAGTGAGACCCTGAAATCAGAACTCGCAGCTTCTGATTAGATTCTGACAACCATACCACATCTCAGCTGGCTTGAACGGCACTGGGTCACGGTAGGCAATATTGACCCATCTCTCTTGATCTCGGATTTCCTAGCTCCTGGTAATTAAAGGAGAAAGCCATGCAACGGGCAATAAACGACTCCCCTAGTGACTCCCTTGGATTGTTTACTGAGTGCTACAGGAACTGCTGGATGCCTCTCATCTCCCTTTCCAATCCAGCCTTCCCTGATAGCATCTCTCCCCAGGCTGGCTTGATTAGCTGAAGAGAATAAACTCCTGCCTTGGTATTCCAGAGCTGCTGCAGGCAGATGGGAACACAGAAGTAGGGTGAGGGCTTTTTTTTTTTTTTTTTTCCCCATGGAGAACCTCTGCCTCGCAGTTCAGTGTCATCACATTATCTGTCTGTCCCTGATTCTGCCCTTCTGAGCCATTCCCTGCTGGGGTCAGGAGTGTGTTCCTGCATCCCTCTGTACAACCACCACAAATGCGCCGCTCTGGGGTTTTAGTCCTTGTAATGAGAAGGCAGCAGCTCCCCTCACACGCAGACTGTGTGATTATACACAACTATATTGTGTTCCTGGCAGCTAATTAGAACCCTCTGTTGAGATGGCATTACTGCATTACAGATCGTTAACATTAAATGTCAAAATTAGCATGGTAGATGCCTTGGTGGGGAAAAAATTGGCCCCACTTTTGGAAGGGAAATGCACAAAACTGCAGCCCTTCAAATGCCAGCATTTGAACATGTTGCACCTGAGTGTTAAAGAGGTATGGCCATAGGTTTTGCCATGTCAGAGGGACGTGTCCCTTAAAAGAAAAAACACCAGTGACTATCAATTTTGTCCTCTGCGTGTGTCATGCCGATGAAACGAAAATCTAAAAACCATTAAATGCCAAAGGGAGGCCTGAAATGACAGCGTTAAGCTCACATTTCACTCAGTATTCTAAAAGCACAGGGCACTTATTAACTAATTTACTCTCTTCTTCTCTCAACTGCTGTTATTATCGTCTCACACACGGTTAAGCCGAGGCAAGGAACTGAAGCCAATGCCTCCTGGTTAGCCAGCAAGGAAAATGTTGGTGCTGGGCTGAGGACACAGGGCTGAAATACCAGGATATCACACACACTTCTCACTCACTGATTGAACTGAGAATATAGACAGTGAATGACCTATTGTTAGTGGCCAGGGGTTTTGCAGTGATGAGTGCACACATAGAAAGCAAGTAGGGTGCTCAGAAAGCAAGTAGGGTGCTCAGAGATGTAACTAGAAGTTTCTTCCTCCTTGTAACAGCTTTAGGGCTAAAAGGAGAGTGTATAATCACTACAATGCTGTGTGATTTCTTGTTTTGCACTGATGAGTGCACACATAGAAAGCAAGTAGGGTGCCCAGAGATGCAACTAAAAGTTTCTTCCTCCTTGTGACAGCTTTAGGGCTAAAAGGAGCCTATGATCACCACAATGCTGTGTGATTTCTTGTTTTGCAGTGATGAGTGCACACATAGAAAGCAAGTAGGGTGCTCAGAAAGCAAGTAGGGTGCCCAGAGATGTAACTAGAAGTTTCTTACTCCTTGTAACAGCTTTAGGGCTAAAACGATGTATAATCACTACAGTACTGCTTGATTTCTTGTTTTGCAGTGATGAGTGCACACATAGAAAGCAAGTAGGGTGCTCAGAAAGCAAGAAGAGCAATCAGAGATGCAACTAAAAGTTTCTCACTTCTTGTAACAGCTTTAGGGTTAAGAGGAGTGTATAATCACCACAATGCTGTGTGATTTCTTGCTTTGCAGTGATGAGAGCATACATAGAAAGCAAGCACGGTGCTCAGAGACGTAACTAAAAGTTTCTTACTCCTTGTAACAGCTTTAGGGCTAAAAGGAGTGTATAATCACCACGATGCTGCGTGATTTCTTGCTTACTGGAGTAATGAGGCAATCTCTCTTGGCGTGCAAGGTATGAATGTTTGCAAACTGGATAATAAGCACGTTTCTCATCAGAGGGTCTGCAGCAGACATTAGCGAATCCAAGGCACAGCTCCCAAGGTACCTGTTCCCTGACAATATTATGATGTTGGGAGTGTACAAAACTGATGTGAGGGCAAGGTTCCCCTGGCAGCATACTAAATATGCTGCAAGGCACATAAGCAATGGATATAATTTGCAAATGTGTATGGAGAATCGGTCTTGACAGCTTTGTTTACAAAGGCAGGCAGCTATTTGCTGAGAGCAGATATGACATGCTATTCATCTTGCTGCTGCTAAGCCAAAGGGATTGCCACTATGATAACAAACTGTTAGATTTGATTGTTGGAATGCTTATGCAATGCTGGTAATCAAGGGTGTTCAAAAGCCTATCTCGTTTGTTCTTGGGCAATCAGGTGGCATTTCTTACCATTTTCCTGGGACACTTAAAAGAAGAGGCCTAATTAAAGAACTGATATCTGTCTGGCTCAGCTTTAATGGGGCTGTGTCCTCTTAGTGGGTGTATGTAAGGGAAAGGAGCAGACACATCCTTATTTCCCTGCTTGCATGGGTCACGGCAGGATGTCAAAAGATGCAGTTGCAGCCTCCACCCTCCAGTTCCTCTCTTTCAGCCACACAACTTCTGAAACCACAAAGTACACAGAAATTGTGCCATGGGAGGTGTAGGCTGGATATTAGGAGGAAGTTCTTGACAGAGAGAGTGATTGGCATTAAAATGGGCTGCCCAGGGAGGTGGTGGAGTCCCCATCCCCAGAGGTGTTCAAGAAAAGCCTGGATGGGGCACTTAGTATCACTGGATAGGGCTGGGTGATAGGTTGGACTGGATGATCTTGGAGGTCTCTTCCAACCTAGCCTAACCTATCCTATCCTGTCCTGTCCTATCCTATCCTGTCCTGTCCTATCCTATCCTATCCTATCCTATCCTATCCTATCCTATCCTATCCTATCCTATCCTATCCTATCCTATCCTATCCTATCCTATCCTATCCTATTCCATTCTATCTCCTAAGTAAAGCCACAGATGTGCAGACATGGGCTGATCCAGCTGTGATGGCTGCAGTGGTGCTTTATTCCAGCCATCTCACCCTCATTTGGCAGGTGTCATTGAGGTAGAGGCTGGATGGAGTAGGAAGATGAGGCTGACATCAGGAATCATGCACATGCCCCACTTATGGCTGGCATCAGAAATCATCACAGGATCACAGGCTCTCAGGATGTTAGGGGTTGGAAGGGATACAAAGAGATCATTGAGTCCAAACCCCCTGCCACAGCAGGACAAGACAATCTAGCATAGATCACACAGGAAGACATCCAGACAGGCTTTTTTTTCCAAAGAAGAAGACTTCACAACCTCTGGGGAGCCTGTTCCAGTGCTCTGGGACTCTTACAGGAAAGAAGGTCCCCCTTGTGTTGAGCTGCAACCTCCTGTGCTGCAGCTTCCATCCATTGCTTCTTGTCCTATCCTAGGGAGCAAGTGAGCAGAACCTGTCCTCCCGCTCCTGACCAGAGCTTGGATATTTATAAACATTGATTAAATCCCCTCTCAGTCTTCTTTCTCCAGACTAAAAAGTCCCTCAGCCTCTCCTCATAAGGTCCTAATCATGCACTCATAGCTGACATCAGAAATCATGCACATGCCTCACTCATGGATTTAACCAAACAGGAGTACGCTGAAATATTTGGTGCTGAAGCTGCTGCACATTACAGCTTGGCCCCTTAATGCAGGCTGATGCCGACCTCCTTTCACACCTCCTGCTCAGCAGACTGGAAGGACTCAAGAGTAAATACATCCTGCGGATGAAGGGGCAGGGAGGAAAGCTTCACTGTTCAGTGCTTGAGTTGCTGTGGCTAATTCAGCCAGAGTGCTGTGGTAATTCAGGCAGCAGCCTGCATTTTGGACTGGGTATTGATCATTACATGGAAATTTACACAAGCAGGACAAATCCAAACCCCAAACATTCTGCAGCCAGGCTCTCCAGAGCTAGGCAGAGGGAGATGAGCTGCTTCGCTCCGTTGCTCTGACTGATGGTTACAGGTGATGTTGTGAATGGCACATACGGTGCCAAAACAGAGCTGAAAGCCTTTGAATGCCAGCAGACCTTGGGTTTAGAAGCAGCTGTGAGATGGAGACTCACTGTCAACGGCAGCTTCAGGTTGCATGGACAATAACAACACATTGTTCAAGGTGGCCTGGGCTTCACCCTGGTGTCGTGCTGCATTATAACAGGACCTTGAGAACCTGTGGTAATTAACACAATTTGCAGCAGTGCCAGCTGATTCTGAGTGCTCCTACAGATCCGAGCCATAAAGGCTTTATTCTATTTATTGGGTGAATATGAACTTAGGAAGAGTTCCGATTGATAAGTGGGGTTGAAACTTTTGAAAGCTGTGAAATCTTTTAATGGTCTGACAAGATCAATGCATTTCATAACCACCTGCTCTTAGCCTAGAAAAGAAATGTCTGGAATGGGGTAATTTGATGGCCATTTCCAGAGGTTCCTGGCTTACTTCCAGACAACACAATTTCTTATGCATGCTTTATTCTCCTCCCGTTGAGTAGTCTTATTGAATTAGGTGAGCTTAATCATGTGTATGCATGTCTTGCCTTAGATGTTACTTATAAATCAGGGGTTATGGTGTCTCAAAATGGTGTTCAAGGATAATCATTTAATCATAGAATCAGTCAGGGTTGGAAGGGACCACAAGGATCATCTAGTTCCAACCCCCCTGCCATGCCCAGGGACACCCTACCCTAGATCAGGCTGCCCACAGCCTCTGCCAGCCTGGCTGCAAACACCTCCAGGGATGTGGCCCCAAACACCCCCCTGGGCAACCTGTTCCAGAGTCTCACCATTCTCATGCTGAACAACTTCCTCCTCACATCTAGTCTGAATCTCCCCACCTCCAGCTTTGCTCCATTCCCCCTAGTCCTGTCACTCCTTGAGAGCCTAAAAAGTCCCTCCCCAGCTTTTCTGTAGGGCCCCTTCAGACACTGGAAAGCCACAATAAGGTCACCTTGGTGCCTCTTCTCCAAACTGAACAGCCCCAACTCTTTCAGCCTGTTCTCATAGGAGAGGTCCCAAGTTAATAATGTGGAAGAGCCCAAGCACTGCAGGTTCTCCTTCTTCCTCTCACACCTATGGCTTGCAACAGGCACCTCATGGCCTCACAAATAACATCTAGGTAGTAAACAGAGGAGCTGGTGGAGCACTTGTTTCTCAAGAGCATGCCAAAGTAACCTGGTCTAGTACCAGCCTCAAGGAGCTGGCTTAGCACCAAAACACCTTGTGCTATCCTGTCCCTTCCAGCCTGGGAAGGAGAGCTGTGGGCAGTGAGGACATCCATGTGGGATCTTTGAACTGTTGAGCCTTAATGAACATGAGGAAAATGAGCTTTCAAGAGAGGCTGCTTTGGCAAAGAGAATTCTCAGTTTGTACCTGGTCTTGGCAACTCTAGCATGGGCTATGTTTGTTGCTGCCTTCTTAAAATGTCACTTGTAGATACATGCTCTGCTAGGCTGAGCTATTTTGCTCCTTTCACCTCTATTCAAAGGACGGAAGTCTAACTACCCTTCAGACAAACTTTGTACAAGCTGTTTTGTAAGCAGGTCAATTTCTGCTATGTGAGATGTCAGTGATGGGAAATTCTCTCCTTGTTACTATTTTAACTGGCCTGACTTCCTCCTCCTCTACTCTGCCCTGCTGAGACCCCATCTTGGGTACTGTGTTCAGTTTGGAGCTTCCCAGTTGAAAGGGGACAGGGATCTGCTGGAGAAGGTCCAGCAGAAGGCTACAAGGATGCTGAGGGCACTGCAGCACTGCCTGATGAGAAGAGGCTGAGGGACCTGGAACTTTTTAGTCTGTAGAAGAGAAGACTGAGAGGGAATTTAATCAATGTTTATAAGTATCTGAGGGCTGGGGTCAGCAGGGGAGGGGACACTTGCTACCTGGGATAGGACAAGGAGCAATGGATGGAAGCTGCAGCACAGGAGGTTGCAGCTCCACACAAGGGGCAACTTCTTGACTGTAAGGGTCCCAGACCACTGGAACAGGCTGCCCAGAGGTTGTGAAGCCTTCTTCTCTGGAAAAAAAAGCCTGCCTGTGTGTGTTCCTGTGTGACCTGAGCTAGATTGTCTGATCCTGCTGTGGCAGGGGGGTTGGACTGGATGATCTCTTTGGGTCTCTTCCCACCCCTGACATCCTTTGAGCCTGTGACTTGGTTACATGTGTACGAGACTTTGAAGGCATGGCTGAGGGAACTGGGATTGTTTAGCCTGGAGAAAAGGAGGCTGAAGGGAAACCTCACTGCTCTCTACAGCACCCTGAAAGGAGGCTGGAGCCAGGTGGGGGGGTCAGTGTCTTCTGCCAAAGAAACAAGCAATAAGACAAAGGAACATGACTTTGAGTTGCAGCAGGTGAAATTTAGTTGGACATTAGGTAAAATGTCTTCCCCCAAAGGGTTGTCAAGCCCTGAACAGGCTGCCGGAGGCAGTGGTGGTGTTGCTATCCCTGGAGGGGTTTGAAAGCTGTGCTGCTGAGGGACATGGTTTAGAGGTGACCTGGCAGTGCTGGGCTAATGGTTGGACTTGATGATCTGAAAGGTCTCTTTCAACCCAAACTGTTCTATGACCTGACTACCCAAAGAACTGGAATCAATCAGTAAGATGGAGAAGGTTTCTAGGATGAGCAATGGAGTATTGTGGCAAACTGTGTGCTTTTGGAAGGCAGCTCGATGATCGGTGAGCAATTGGATCTGTAGATCAATAGGTGAAGGAGAGGCAACCTTTGGAAGAGAGATCTGTGCGTGATGGGATAAAGGCACATCCGAAATGCATCTTTTGATGGTGCTTGGTGGCTCCTATGTGCAGAGTACCAAGAAACCGATTTTCACGATCCCACCTACCCTCTGCAATAATTAAAAAAAAAAAAAAGAAAAGACAAACCAAACCAAAGCAAAATAAGCACCTTAATTTAACAGGAGCCACCAGCCAGCTCCTAAGGCACGACCAAGGAACTGAAGTAGGCTGAGTGCAGCGCTGGATGCCGAGCAGCGTTTGGCACCGGCGGAGGTGAGAGGGAGTTTCATCACAGACCCAAATTAACTCCAGCGAAGCCGGCCCTCGTCCGCCAGGGCCGGGGAGCAGCGTCCCCCGGGGCGGGAGCAGCGCCCAGCTTTGCCACCCTGCCGCTTTCCCCTCCCCTCGCCGGGCGCCTCTCAGCCGAACAAAGGCGGCTGCGACTGGTCCCCTTTGTGCAGGGCGGGAAAGGGCGAGGGGCGATCCCGCCCGCCCCGGGCTCCCCGCCCCGCCAGCCGGGCCCCTCGGCGCTGGGCGGACCCCGCAGCTCCGGCCCC
>VWZI01014985.1:814418-872967 GCA_013396835.1 Psilopogon haemacephalus | reverse complement strand
GGGCGGGCGGCTCCCTCCGGCGATAGAGAACGGCTCCCATGGGGTGGGCACCGCAGGTGGGTGCCCGGAGCCGGTCGGGCTTCGTGCTCCCGCTTTTGGGGGCGGCGGTTTTACAGTCCCCAGCCTGCGAGCGAGTCGGCGGCGGAGCGGGCAGAGCGGTTTGGCTCCTCTGAAATATCTCACTGATGTCAGGGGAAAGCATATGGCCCAGGAGAAAGCGGCTGGAAGTGATAGCCGCTGGACTAACTGCTCCGAGTCGTTGCCCCCGAGCCGGTGTGAGGCGTGAACTTCCTCCCCGGGGTGCCCTTTCGGGGTGGACGCGGGGCCGAGCACATGGTCGCCTCCCCGAGGACCGCGCTCGCCCGGCTCCGGGTCTGCTCCGCATCTGTCACAGTACCGGCTGGGATCGGGCCTGTCCGCGCTTGCTTTCGGAGCACAGTGCGCTGACCTAAAGCAGACTTCATCAGGGAGGAGGTTTATCCAAAACAAAGTTTTCGTAAATATGCATTTCCCCGCTTCTTTTTTTTTTCCCCCTTGCTGGCACAAGACATCTCTGGAAAGAAGGGAGAGCAAAAGACTTCTTTGTGACTTGGGGTCCGATAGGTATCTGGCTGCTCGCAGGGCAGAGAAGGAGGTTGAAACTTTCAAAGACCTGGCCCTGGCCAGTTAACATCGCCTGTGAATCAGAGCATTAAGTTTTCTAAACTTCATGGTCATTTGCAATGTTGATGTCTTGCTTGTCTTCAAAGTCTGCAGTTACCGTCTCCAGATATTTGAGGATGAAACGTCCCCTTTGTGCTTCAGACGGCAACGCTGTTGTGCTTTGCAAGCAGCGAGGCAACTTTTAAATTTTTTTATCTTTAATGCAGGCCTTTTTAATCACTTCGCTGGTACTTGCTGTGTTGGTAAATCTGCCGCTGACTTGCTGGGTGCTTTTTTCAAAGGTCACTCCAGTTCAGCTTCTCTTTTTTTGTAAAGTGCCCGTCTGGGTTTAACGTGGCGCTGGGTCACGTTTGTTGTGTATCGCCTATTTCACGTTTGTGCTTGTGTGCCACAAGAGCCACGCTTCGTCAAGCAGCTCGTCCCCGGTTCTGCCCAGCAAGGCAGCTGGCTGATGGTGGTGTGCAGGAGGTGCACAGCCTGCCTTGTGTCTGATGTGAAGTGCCCTACTTAGTTAAAAATGGTGAGAGCTCTAAAAGGGTCACCGTAATCCATACCACGCTTGGGCTCAGCTGACCTAGAATTAACCAGATAAAACACTTTAAAGTAATTCTGGAGTTAAAGGTGGCACGTTAGTTCCTCATCTGTGACTTCTTATGTGTCCAGTGCCGTGGTTAGTTCCTCATCTGTGACTTCTTATGTGTCCAGTGCCGTGCTCCTTGGTTCGGAGGGTGGCTGAACCCTAAGTCTTGCATTGAGAGGGAATGGATTGAAGCTTGAGGAGGATGGAATTAGACTAGGTTTTAGGAAAAAAAATCTTAACAGTGAGGGTGGTGAGACACTGAAACAGGTTTCTAAGAGAAGTGGATATCTGCTGCCTGGAGGTCATAGAATGACTTAGGTTGAAAGGGACCTCAAAGATAATCTAGTTCCAACCTCCCGCCATAGGCAGGGACAAATCTCTCCTTCAAGGTCAAGATGGATGAGGCCTTGAGCAAGGTGATCCCTGCCCATGGTAGGGGAGTTGGAACTGGATGATCTTGAAGGTCTCTTCCAACCCAAGCCATTCTGTGAGTCTTATCAATTGAGCTAATTCGACCACTCCTGAGAAGAAGAAGGCACCAGCAACAGCATGAGCGTGCTCCTTGGGGAGAGGTACTTGTTGGTGACAGTGGCCAAGGGAGGTGGGTGCAGAGACCACCAGCAGTCTTTCAGAGACAGCAGGCAGCCCATGGCATGATGTGGAGCAACAGGAGCTGTATGCCCTGCCAGGCTTCCCGTGTAGGTAGTTTGGAAATTTAGGATGTCAGTTTTCCTTCAGAGGATTTCAGCCTCTGAGCAGGAGGTAGCAGGCAGGTGCTTGTGCACCCCGGTGTAGACGCAGGTCTCTCAGGAATGTGGTAGTTAGTGTGATTTACAGCCTGGATGGAGCAGATAGCCTGCATAGAATGTTCTTACGTTCTTGCTGTTGCACAGAAGGCCTGGACTGCCCTCATGCCAGTGCAGCCATGTGAAGAAAATGGTATCACAAACTCAGGTTTGGGAGAAATGGTGTTTTGTGGATTCAGGTGGAGATCATCCACATTGCCACAGCAGTTGTTTTGTGTCCTACTGTAGCACCTGGTCATCAGCACCACCCTGCCTTGCACCTCGTGGGCTTGTGAGCACACATGAGATGCCAGACCTCAAATTGCTGCTGCAGGCACTTAGTATGGATTCAGCCTGCCAGTGGATGTGAGGTGGTTCTGCTGTTAAAGGTTCACGTTAGCCTCCAAAATCTGGAGGGGTTAGTGTTGGTTCAGTGAGGCAAAACTGTGTCGACTTGCAAGGTGTAGCCTTGCAAATGTGTTCTGGTCACTCAGAGCCAAAGAGCACCTGCAAGGTGCTGTGGTGATGCATAAAGGGAAGGTGTTTATCAAGTGTGCTTTTGCAGGTATGTTTCCCAGTGATGGAAGTTAATTGAAAATCAGTCCATGAAATATCAGAGGGTAGATTTTTATCCAGTAATTGGAGTGGAATGCATGGTAGGTGAAGGCTCGAGTTTACAGCCTGCCCAAATCTAGAGGGTGTATCTCTGAACGCTGGCTGAGGAATGTCTCTGGTCTCCCCGTGGCTGACACTGGGTCTTGCTTTCCACTGCTGAGTTCAGTCTCTGTTCCACAAAGCCTTAAGCACATGTGTTGATTAGCCACAAGCCAATAATTTTAAATTAAACTGAGGCATAAGCACATGCCAGCTACAAAGTGGTTTTATTTCAAGAACATTTTATTGTAGCAAGGCAAATTTTGAGGAGTTAGAGGAGCTAGTTCGTGAAGTCCACACGGCTGAAGAGCTGGAGGAGTTAGAGGCTTAAAAGAAAAAGGAAAAGGCTTGGACTGCCTTAAGTAGAAGGTACAACAGCTGCTTGGAAACTGCATTTTTAAGGAGGAGGGAAAACTTGCCAAGTGAGGCTTTGGACCTTGCTGCAAGAATAAGATACTGCAAGTTACCGGAAAACCTGTAAGGAATGAAGTGAAGGAGGGGATTGATCATCAGAGGAGAAACTGCAGGGGTAGCACACGAATTGCCAAAAGCAATGCATGAAGAAATTTAAGATGAAGAGCGGGAGGGGGGGGAAAAAAAGGGAGAAGAGAACTTGGCTATGATGTTGTGAGGACCAGACTATAGCTGAAAAATGCATCCAATGCTTCCAAAATCAGCACTGGTAACCAATTTTAGATAGGGATGAGGGTTTGAAGGTGGGAGGAAGGGTGCCAAAGTGAAATGGTCAGAATAAATGTCTTATGCCTGCTTCCAGATTTAACACAGACTAAGGAAGCAAAGGGTCTTTGCTTCAGGGGTCTGAAAGAGATAGGACAGCGGAGCCAGGTTAAAAAAAAAAAAGGGGATTGGTTATCTATCAAATTGAATGTAATAGTTGTGATAGCTGTATAGGAAAATTAGTAAACTCTTATTTATTTTAAAGGGGGAAGAGAATAAAATCTTCACACATTTTCCTCTGGTCTCAATAGTATTCAAGGATTTAGGGCAAATTTGGAATGGAAAAAAGTAATTAAGTATACAAAAATAAGTGGAAAACAGGATAAAATGCATCGTGGATTTGCCACAATTAGGTCATGGAAGACTAAAGTCGTATTATTACTGGCTAAATACTGAATATCCTCGACAAAAAGGAGCAGAAGGCTTCGGTTTGATTCACACCAGGGCAGGCTAAACAGCTAGAGTGGAAGTCTGGGGCTTGGCTAAAGAATGGTGAGGCATCCTCTGCAGGAGAAATGGTGACTCTGTCGGCGTGTGAATAAAGGGATGCCTGTTCTGAGTTGGTATCAGTGGAGGGCTGCTGGTTTTTCACTCCCCTGTGCTGGCTGACTCTGTGCTGAGGACCATTGCTGATGAGGCAAAGATAGGAAACACAGTCAGCAGCCAGCGGGGCTGGATTATTGCACAGGAAGGACTGAATGCCTGTGATGACTGAAGCAACAGGAATGAGAGGAAGTTAAATAGCTCGAAAAGTGAAGTTATCTACTGAGTGATTATTAACAACACATCTGCTATCAGCTGGCAGGTCATCCTTTAAAACAGGCCTGGAGGAAAAAAAGGCCTGAATGGCATAGTCAAAGAAGGGCTGAGTGATGGTGAGGATGAACTGAGAGCACATCTGAGGGCTCTTCAGCACAGATAGGCAAGTTGTGCTGTAAGGCGTTAGGGAGACTTCATGTTCTGGTTGCTTATGTACATAAAATATTAAATTTTAGCACAGTGTGTACAGGGATATGCAGGCTACAGCGAGGATGGGGTGCGGTGGAGTGAGATGAGAGACCAAAACTTAACCTGTGTTGGGTTTTATGGCTTAGTAATGGCAGAGAGGAGGGAGAGCAGCTGCTTATAAATTCCCTGGGGTGAATTCTTGAAGAAGAGGAAGGGTCATAAACTGAAAGCTCATCTGTAGTTTTGGATTTAAAAAAACACTTGATGCACAGGAAGGGACGATTTGGTAGCTTGCTGGATGCATGTACATGGTGAATTAAAAAATGAGTTTCCTCACTGTCAGATTTTGGATGCCCTCTCAGCTGTGTGTCTTTCACATCCCAGTTTGTGTTTAAGTTTGCATGTTAGGGAAATGGACAGCTTAGATAACTCAAGCTACCAAAACATGTATGTTTCGATTCCCAACTTCGGTGCTTCAGTAGAATACACTGCAGCAGAAGAGGTGTGATGAGCAGAAAATTTTATTGTAGGGTGGAAATGAATGGCTCAGGTAACTCAAGCTACCAAAACTTGCATGTTTTGATTTCCAACTTCTATGCTTCAGTAGAAAACACTTCAGCAGATGAGGTGTGATGGGCAGAAAATCTTATTTTAGGGTGGTATGTGCTGTCCAGTCTCTTGGTGGTGGATGTGATTTATAACAATTGAAAAAGACCATTAGTAGCTGCTGCCTTTTCTTCTCTTCAGTGCCTAATGGAATCAAGTCTAATCCATAAAATATTAAAGATAACAGCAAATTATTATAGGTGGGACAGAAAATGCGTAAATGGACATGCAAGCTGGAGGTCAGGATGGGTGACTTGAACCCATGAATAAATAAAAGGATTATGCTCTCCTCTTGTCTGTGCCCATACTTGTCCTCTGCCTGATTTCATGCTCTCTTAGGAGTGCTCCTGGCTTTGGCTGCATCCTTGTGTTCCAGGGCTCAAAGGAATTGTTTTGCAGGTGTAGTGCTTGGTCTAGATGCTGATGCTGAGCTAGGTAAAGGCCAACACAGCCTAACTGCCAGGAACAAATTGAGGTATTAGATATGCCATGTGCTGGTTTGAGGCTGATTGGAGGATTTTGATGAGAAATTAGATTATAGGCTGAGAAAGGGAAACAAAATAGTGTGTACTCCACTCGTAGGCTTCCCGAGATGTGTAAGAGTAAGAACTAAAACATAGATAAGACAGAACTGCTCCAGTCTGGCTTTTGGGTACCCTGATCTCTGGGAGGGCTGTGGTGTTTCTGTATTGCCTTTTTTTACTGTATATATCTGTAATATTTTGTAAATATCTGCTTGTGTATTGTACAAAGCTGTAAATACAAAGCTTTGTTTATTAACTTTCAGCCAGCTGAGACTAGCCTGGGTTATTTCAGAAGTGTGTGTGGTGGGGTATAACTGCTGAACCATCACACACCAGCTTGGGTTTTCTCAGGTAACTGATGAAGACTTGTCTGGTACACACTGAAGAGACACATGCCTTAGAGAAGGTGTGATGATGGTGTAAGTGGTTTGAAGGCTACACTGTGCTGGCTTCACAGCATCATAGGCTGGTCTGGTTTGGAAGTGACCTCCAAAGGTCATCTAGTCAAATCCCCTCTGCAGTAAGCAGGAGCACCCTCAACTAGATCAGGTTGCCCAGGGCCCTCTTGAGCTTCAGACTTGATTTGATTGTTGCTATAGCATCAGGTCCTGTCCATTTATAAGCTGACCTGTAGCTGGGCTTTGGGTGCCCACTCAAACTTCTGGAAGCGTTGAGATGGCTCTTCAAAAGGAAGAAGAGTGGGTATCATCTGTAGGAATGTATCCTGAGAAGAATCACTGGAAAAATAAGGTGCTTCGAGAGTTCATCAAAGCATCATATTGCTCAAAGTCTCTTTATTTTAAACTTGATAAAGCAGGTATCTTTCCTCCTTAGAAGCAATCTAGTTGCAAACTCCTTTCCAGCGTAGTTTATTGAAAATCTCGAGTATTAAATTTTAGGTGTTTACTTTAAATGTATATGTTTGGGTTTTTTTCCCTTTAGAGGGGAGCTGTGTAATCAGCTCAATGTCTCAGCATTCCCCGTAGGAAATAAACGGGAAGAGATTGTGTCGAGCCCATCAGAAGAATAATTTAACAATCCCAGGGAAAATTGAATTTATTGCCTTGGTAGCTTTTAGTATGTGTTATTAGGCTGGCAGCTTCTTGTGATTTTTCATTTGCTCCTGTTGCTCCTTTATACGACTGTTGGGCGTAGCATTAAAAAAGATGAGACTAAGGCTCTGCTTTGCAATTTTATAGCAGCTGTCACTGGACAGCCTTCAAGTTCCAAACACTCATGGGTGGGGTGGAAAAGTTTATTTCGGATTGACAACGGAGAGATTCGACCTAAATTCAAAGCGGGTGTCTAGGGAATCAGAGAGCAGAGCATTTCTCCTCCTGATGCTCTGCTGTGTTCTTCAGCAAGAAAATCACTCGGATAATTTCCTGTTACGGTTTAAGGTCTTGGAAGAGTCTGCATTAAGAAATGGGAGGAAATGTTTTAAGACTTTATTGGGCAGGGAAGATAGCAGCAGCAGGCAGGATTGTCTGCAGCTGAAGCAAATGGGAAGGAACAGCCTTCTTCTTGTTAATGGGGCAAGGAACTGTCTGTCTGTGGTGAGCACGGTCAGACTGGCAAGCAGAGAAATGGACTGGAGCGAGGAGCCGGTGGTTAAAGAAACAGAGGTAGAACCTGGAACTTGCACACCTGAAAGAGAAAATGGGATTGAGAAAGGGAGAGTTGTGGGAAGCCTGAGTGAACAAACTGCTGAAGAGGGAAATGAAGGAGAAATACTTGCATGTTGCACATGAACTCTATGTGCACATTAGCTGCTGCCCAAATTGGATTGGAAAGCTCATGTTTTATTCATGGCCGTGATGTAACTGTGGGATATCTATTAGCTCCTTGGGGTTGAAGCGTTTAGAAAAGCACATTTTGCACGAAGAGAGGTTGCTGCAGCGGGGAAGGAACAAAGCAGAACCTCGGAGTAAACTGCAGGAGAACCTTTTAGATGTGAAGCTCTCTAGTTGCGTGGTGTCCTGCATAATTTTGAAACAAAGCAACAAGGAAAGGATTGTGGACAGAAGGAGGAGGAAAGAAAGGATGTTCTGTGCCTTTCCAATGGTTTAACTTTCAGATTTTAATGTTGTGCTTATAGGAGCTGAAGGAGTGTCCTTGTGCTGTGTGAGGACCTTTGGGAACATAGAATCAGTCTGGTTTGGAAGGGACCACAAGGATCATCTAGTTCCAACCCCCCCTGCCGTGGGCAGGGACACCCTACCCTAGATCAGGCTGAACATAGCCTCATCCAGACTTGCCTTAAACACCTTCTTCTTTGTCCAGTACCTCTGCACAGTACTATTAAAATAACAACCAAAATCTATGAGTGGACCCAGACCTTTGGATTTGTAATGACCTTTATACATTGTCTCTTTCTCAATTTGGCAAGGCTGGATGAGGCTGTGGGCAGCCTGATCTAGGGTAAGGTGTCCTTGGCCATGGCAGGGGGGTTGGAACTGGATAATCCTTGTGGTCCCTTCCAACCCTGACTGGTTTTATGATTCTATGAAATGTTTCTTCACTGAAAGGGCTCTCAAACATCAGAATGGTCTGCTCAGGGCAGTGGCAGAATCACCAGCTCCGGGCGTGTTCAAGCAGCATGTGGACCTGGCACTTAGAGGCATGGTTTAGTGGTGACCCTTCAGTGCTGGGTCAAAAGTTGGACTGGGTGATCTTTGAGGTCTCTTCCAGCCAGGTATATTCTGTGTGGTTCTGTGGTCTTGGGTGTTGAATGAATTGCAGTGAGTTACAATCAGGAATGGGTTTAAATGGTTGGCAGTGTGAGTGGGACTAGGATTGCTTTTGCTGTTTGGATTGGGTGACTTGAGGCTGTTGGACTTGACATAATAAAAGTCGATATAATATGCAGGGACTCAGTGATAAATCAATTAATTCCATTAATTAATGTTGCTGATCAAAGACTAGGATCCCAGTTTTGCAACATGGGAGATTTCTGTGATGTTCAGGGAGTGTTTGCAGATGTGAAGTTCTACTTGCTCAAGAGTTCCTGACAGACCTTCACACACACAGTGGTGAAGGATTTCAGGTGGTTTAATTAATTAATTTTTTACTTTGTTTGTTATTACTGTGTTGTCCACATGCTGCACCCTTTGCTGTGCAGGTTCAAGGAGTTACTCCTTTTGTAGTGTTGGGTCCTATTTCAGTACATGAAATTACATTTATTAGGCTGAGCTTCACAAGTTCACAGAAACCTCAAGATCTTTTCTGTATTTAAAACCACACATTTCAGGGCTTTTATTTTTTTTTTTTCTCCTTTCTTCCTATTTGATGGACTGTGAGAAAAAGAAGAAATTGACTCCAGTGAAGCACAGCACATGGGAATGCACAGTGTAAGCACTTCAGTTTGGAGAGAAAAATGTTGCTTTCCTCTAATCTTCGCTGTAAGAGTTTGAGGTGTTCACTTGGGATTGTAATAAACAAATCTCTTTATCTAGAAAAAAAAAATGTTTGTGGTGGTTTTCCTTTTTTTCTTTCTTTTTTTTTCTGGTGGTCTGCTTATTATGGCGAATTTGTGCTATCAGTTTCTATTTTAAGAATAAGATATCTCCTTTTTATTTTTTCCTGTTTAATTGAAAGATGATCAGTGTCATTTCTCTCTTCCTTCCCTCTCCATCCTTCCCCCCCCCCTTAAAACAAAACAAGACCTTCAATCCTAAAACAAAAGTGCCTTTGTTTTTACATTTGTTTTATGAAATTGCTGAAATCCTTTGGGAAAAGCTTTCCTCTCACAGGAAGAGAGGGGGAAAAAAAAACCCACAAAACCCAAACCAACAAAACTCACCCTTCTAAGGCCAAACCCAGCAAGTCTGCTACCAGACACCACAATGTTTTGCTATCTGAATAGTAGCAGATTGCATAAAAGAAGCAATTCCTCATCTTAATGAATGAAAAGTGCAATTGCAGGAGTACTCACAAATAGGCATATGGTTTTCACTCAGCAAAGTGGAAATTGGGAGCATTCAGAGTACAGATTTGCTACCTGCCTTTCTTGGGGCTTCTTTGTGCTCTTGCTGTTTGGAATGGAATTTTAAATAGGCTATTTGGAGGCTCTGTGAGATTGGGGGAGTGGGGGGAAGAGGGAACAACTGCTCTCTGCAGTTTTGATTTTTAATTTGGGAAAACATTTTTATTCCTGAAATTCTCTTGGTTGTAATTCTCTGGGCTGTCCTGATGTCGTGGTTCCAGTTGTGAAGCTTGGTGCACTCACTAGGCTGATGTGTGAATTACCCTTCCCTGATCTGGGAACCTTTCTACTGACAGCAAATAGGACTTAAGTGAGGGAATAAACCATAAAGACCAAGAGCTGCTTGAAATAACCTCAGCCTGTTAATTTGTCTGCATGGGTTTTATGCAGAAAACGTATTAAAGAGCAGGAGTGCTGATGAGGTAGAACAGAATTATTGCAACAGACCTTTCCTCAAATGCACTAAAAAGGCAAAATTGAGTCAGTGGCTCAATTTTGTTCTCCATCGTTTGTGGTATTATGTGGACTGGGAGTGATCAAGGATGAAGGAAAAATTTCCCTAGTAAATGCTGAATGCGGATGAAAACATAAAGAGGACTCCCTTAATGCCAGGAGGTAAAGACTTGTTTTCTGTAGAGTAGGAAATCAGACACTGGGCTGAAACAGGGGTGTGTGACCATCCTAGAGGAAGCCTTTTTAGGTGGTGGGTTGTATTAGAAGGGCTGTGGTTAGGAGGTTGAGAGACATTCTCCTGTCCCTCTACTCTGCCCTGCTGAGGCCACATCTGGAGTACTGTGTCCAGTTCTGGGCCCCTCACATCAAGAGGGACATGGAACTGTTTGAGAGAGTCCAGGACAGAGCCACAAAGATACTGAAGGGAATGGCACAACTCTCTTATGAGGAGAGGCTGAGGGAGCTGGGGCTGTGCTGCTTGGAGAAAAGGAGCCTGAGAGGTGACCTCAGCAGTGGTTATCAATGTGTGCAGGTGAGTGGCAGGAGGCTGGAGCCAGGCTCTGCTGGGTGATGCCCATGCCAGGACAAGGGGCACTGGGTAGAGCTGAGGCATAGGAAGTTTCAAGGAAAGATGAGGAGGATTTTTTTCCCTGTAAGGGTGACAGAGCACTGGAACAGGCTGCCCAGGGAGGTTGTGGAGTCTCCCTCTCTGGAGATATTCCAATCCCACCTGGATGTGTTCCTGTGTGATCTGGTCGAGATGATCCTGCTCTGGCAGAGAATTTGGACTGGATGAGCTTTGGAGGTCCCTTCCAGCCCCTGACATTCTGTGATTCTGTGAATTTAGAGTTGTGGCCTCCTTGGGATCCAGTAGTGCCTCGCATAGCATCTGCTGACTCTTTGGGTAGCTCTGGGACTTTGCTCGATTGTCAGTGCCTCTGTCCCTTACATTGCTGCTGTCCCCAAAGCCTGTGAACATTTACAACAAGCACTGGGCTTTGGTGTGGTCCCAACCTGTGCAGTTGCTGTAACTTTGAGCGATGCAACAGCTGTGTCCTCACAGCTGGCTTGTCCATAGCATGAGGATGAACCCATTTATCTCTGTGGCTCTACCTTTGTACCCTCACCTTGCAGGTACACCTACTTGTCCTTCTGCTGCTCAGGAAGGGAACTGTGCACTCTGCCATGCCTTCTGGAGCAGCTTCCTTCCCACCCATGGAGAGGCATGAACAGAGATGATTATATGGAAAGGCTCACCTTTATAGTTAAAACATTTTTTTTCAGTGCTCTTCACCAAGACTAGACCAGAGAATTATAGGCTTTGGAGAGATAGAAGCTGAATTAACTTGTGCTCTGCTGGCTAAGCGGTATTAAAGTTTTCATTACTTGGCCTAGAATGGAATAGGCAGAAGCTGCAGGGAGAGGCCCTGTCCTCCAGCTATGTTGGGTTTAATAAAAGAGAGGATTTCTCTCGCTAAACTCTCATTATCTAAGAATTACTGTGGAGGTATCAAATGGTGCTGTTTGGATTGCTGCAGTCAACTAATTTGATTTCCATATTGCTTATGGATGGCTGTTACTGGAGAGATGTTTTTATAAGGTGCTCTGCCCCAGCAGGAAATCAGAACCTTGCACTCCTCCTCCGAATGCTTCACTGCATGGTGTGGGCTGAACTGCACAGCCAGAGAGTGGGGAGGGATGTTTGCCTCCTGTGCTCTCCTTAATGCTAATCTAATGCTGCTAATGACTAGGCTTGCTTTACTGCCCAATGATGGCAGAATGTGTTTTGGTCAGAGGAGGCTGAGCTGCCACCATACAGACCCATGCTTGCTCTCCCAATGCCCTTGGTCTCATTTTTGCTGCAGGCTTGCAGGATGTCAGGGTTTGGGAGGGACACAGAGATCGAGTCCAACCCCCCTGCCAAAGCAGGACCAGACAATCTAGCTCAGCTCACGCAGGAGCACATTCAGACGGGCCTGGAAAGTCTCCAGAGAAGGAGACTCCACAACCTCTCTGGGGAGCCTGTTCCAGTGCTCTGTGACCCTTCCAGTCAAGAAGTTCCCCCTTCTGTTGAGGTGGAAGCTCCTGTGCTGCAGCTCATTTTCCTTGAAAATTCTTTCCTAGGGGTGTTACAGCTGAGGTGGGACAAAGTTGGGGCTGAAGGGACAAAGACCTGTCAGAAGAGCCTTGGCAGTATTTGCACCTAATAGTTGTGCTGTGGCTTAGGAGTGGACGTGGTTAGCATTGCAGTGCTGCAGCCCAGTAGCATGTCACACGTTGCTGTGGTTTAAGTCTGAGGGAGGAGAGGTAGATCTAGAAGGTAGGAGATTTTTACAGTGATGGAGGTGAAACCCTTGGCCCAGGTTGCCCAGAGAGGTAGATGCCCCATCCCTGGAAATACTCCAGCTCAGTTTGGTTTGGGGCTCTGAACAAGCTGCCCTAGCTAAAAGATGCTCCTGCTTTTACTGCAAGGGGGTTGGACTAGCTGAGTTTAAAGGTCTCTTTCAACCCAACCTCTTCTATGAATTGCAGTGTGAATCAGACAGGAAGGCAGGGAGACACTTTGTGTTGTGGCAGCTGTGATACAGATACTGCCTAATGCAAAGTTGGCTGCTGCGAGGTTCCAGTCTTTCTGCTGTGTCTTTTCCCATGCCTGGAACTTCCACTAATTTGAAGCTGAATTTCCAATGAGAAACAAAACCTGTTCCTTAATCAGCGTGATTTGCTTTCCTGGAACACTTCATTCAACTCAGTGCAAGTTATGAAAGCTGCCTAATATTTGAAAATGAAGTCAGCTGTCCTTAAGGCTGAACCAGGCAGAGCAGTGCTTAGCGATCCCTGTGAAGTCCTCCTTCAAAGGAGTGTAATTTAGTGCCATAATATAACTGAGCTGAAAGGAGCAATAAAATAGTTCTCCACTTAGTCCTCCTCTTTGTGTTACAGTCCTGGGGCTGCCACGCTGGATTTACTCCCCTTTCCCTAATGCCTTTCTCTTCTTTTAGGCAATATATAGAAGGCTGAACTTACAAAACTCCACTCTTAAGTGTTCTTTTAGAATAATTGGTATGTTGGAGTTGAGGAAAATGTCGTTTTCTTCTTCTGTGGAGCAGACACGTGGGTGGTAATGTTTTTCTTTCATTCAGAGTTGTTTTGCAGTGTTCGAGCTGTGCAGACCTTCCTAAACAGGGATTTCTCTCACTTTAGAAAGGTTGTGATCTCTGGCTGAGATGTGCCTGACTTCAGCTCTGTTTATCTCGTTCATCGAGTCAAACTGCTCTTGCAGTTCTTACCCAGGATCAGCTACCTCATTGGCATGACAATAAATAAATGTGTAAATGAGAGGGTAAGAAAGTCGGTGGTTGCCAACCTATAAATCTCTCTGGCACCTCTAGGGGAGTCTTCTTCCAAGGATAAGAGGGTGGTGAGGATATGGAGAAGGGAATTACAGTGCTGGAGTATGGCTGAGTTAGTCCTGGCTGCTGTGCTTTGTACCTCTGAAGGTTCCTGGGAAGGGAGGGAGTGTGCCGTTGGGTTGCTGTGCAGCGTCTCTTTTGGGTTTTAATATTGTGTCTTTGATCAGAGCTTCACAGCCTTTGGCAGCTTGAAGTGTAGGAGAACTTCTTTCCCTTACTGAGAAACTGCAGAGCATACCTAGAATTATAGAATCAGCCAGGTTGGAAGAGACTTCCAAGCTCATCCAGTCCAACCTAGCACTCAGCCCTATCCAGTCAACCAGACTGTGGCATTAAGTGCCCCATCCAGGCTTTTCTTGCACACCTGAAGGGATGGTGACTCCACCATATCCCTGGGCAGCCCATTCCAATGCCAATCACTCTCTCTGTGAAGAACTTCCTCCTAACATCCAGCCTATACCTCCCCTGGCACAGCTTGAGACTGTACCTTCATTTGGTTGGAAAAGAGCTCAACCCCACCTGGCTACAACCTCCCTTCAGGTAGAGAGCATTGAGGTCTTCCCTGAGCTGCCTCTTCTGCAGGCTGCACACCCCCAGCTCCCTCAGCCTCTCCTCACAGGGCTGTGCTCCAGGCCCCTCTCCAGCCTTGCTGCTCTTCTCCGGACGCCTTCCAGTACCTCAACATCTCTCTTGAATTGTTTGGCCCAGAACTGGACACAGTACTCAAGGTGTACCTGCTGAATTGTCCTCAGGTACATGGTGGCTTTGTTTTTAACCAACCCTTTTCTGGCTTGGGAAGAAAAGGGGTTGTGTTTTTCACGAGAAGGGGTAAATATTTAACCTGGATGCACCACACAGTGAAAATGTAAGCTACGTTTTATTTCAGATGACTTAAAAGCACATTTCAAACCCAACTGAAGTTATCTTGAGCTACACATTGTTGGTCTTCAGCCCAAATGCCTGTGAAATGCAGAAGGATGTAAAATGCAGGCGTCTGGTTTATGATGTTTGCTTATAAAATACTACCAACTAGTCACAAGGGGAAAAGATTGGCATTAAGCACTGCTGTATCTGTTGTTACTTTTCTGTTGGTCTAAGTGGTTTGGCTTTGGCTTTTTTTAATGTAGAATTTCTATTCCCTTCTAACAACCTCTAGTACAGGTATTTAAACAAGCCATTAATGCTCTGTTTCTGATGGCTGCACTACTTTCACCTTTATGCTAATGTATGTAGATGAACAGGTCAGGACTTGACCTATATAATAAAAGTGCCTTAATTTACTCCTGTGTACATGCCAGGGTGTGGGTGTTTAAATAAGAGGGGAATAAAAGAGTTGAGCTGGTGCCTGGTGCAGTAGCTGGAATCTGGAGCCCGGGAAAGGAGTGCAGTTGTCCAGTAGCCACCACCTGATGCTGCTTTTTCTGTCCCTGCTCTAAAAACAGCTCCTGGAGATGCATCTGCAGCAAGGCAGAGGCAGTGCCCACCCCAGGCAGACTTTTCACAGTTGTCTATTTGGTCTTGATAGCAGCACATGTGTTGAGTTTGTCCTTGCAGCAGTGTGCCCTTGGAAAGTGCTGCAGCTCCTTGCTGCACCCCAGGTCCAGGGTAGCTCACAGGATGTTGCCTGGCCTGTCTCTGCCCTTGGGCTGGGACTCCTCTGGCTTGGACTTAGACTGTGGGGTCTTCCTAGTCATTCCTTCTGGATCCTTTGGTGTCTCCTGTGTGTGGTTCTGTAAGGGGTGATCAGTGGAGAGCCACAACTGGCTTCAAAAGCTGATGTGCCAGGAGCCCAGCCTTGCAGAGCTCTCCCAAGTCGTAGTCAAGGTTTTGTATTACAGGCAGTGAGCAAGGAGCAATCTCTTCACATAAACTACTGTGAGACTGCACAAAACAAGGTTCTCAGGGAAATGTGCATGCCTGAGATCAGGAAAAGAAGATAGACAAGGAGCTCTGTTCTGTGAATTACAGCAGTGAGCAGGTTCTACAGTGAGAATGATCAGAGGGCTGAAGCACCTCTGCAATGAGGAGAGACTGAGGGAATTGGGGCTCTTCAATCTGGAGAGGAGAGGGCTCCAAGATGGCTTTATTGTGACCTTTCAAGATCTTAAGGGGGCTACAAGAAAGCTGGGGACTCAGGTAGTGATAGGACTGGGGAGAATGGAACCAAGCTAGAAATGGGTAGATTCAGACTGGATGTTAGGAAGAAGTTCTTCTCCAGGAGGGTGATGAGACCCTGGAAGGGTTTGCCCAGGGAGGTGGTGAAAGCCTCATCACTGGAGGTGTTTGCAGCCAGGCTGGATGAGGCTGTGGGCAGCCTGATCTAGTGTGAGGTGTCCTTGCCCATGGCAGTGGGGCTGGAACTCAATGATCCTTGTGGTCCCTTCCAACCCTGACTGATTCTGTGATTGAAGAAACATTATGTACATAGAGTTATCCTGGATATGAAGGACTGAATCCTCCTCCTCCTCCTCCCTTGACATTTTTGTCATAGCTTGTTGGTGTTCATGTGTACACATGCACAAATAACACTCCTTTAAAAGCCCTAAATATTCTGTAGGGATCTGATCTAATCTTCTAGATGAACTTTCCCTTTCTGCAGCTGGTTTGGCATGGGTGTGGGGAAACAGTTACTGGACATGGTCTGAGTCCAAAGGAGAACTCTTGCTCCTCTGAGGACTGTTAGCTATGGTAGGAACGTGGTCCTCAGTGGTGGGGTTGGGCTCACACTCATGCCCTGCCCTGGGCTTTGCAGAGGTTATCTGTGTATCCTGAGCTATGGTCTTGCTCCTCCATACCTTCTTAAAGGTACTGAACAGACTGGTGACATGGCAGTGAGAGGTGGGCACCCAATGAAATGTGTTCCCTGGGTCTCTCTCGGGTGTCTCTCCTGAATCATATCAAATGCTTTTACTTTTCACTCACTCCCTGTCTTCCAGGATGCTTGTCTGGAAGTATTTACTGGTAGAAGCTCTCACTGGTGGTATGAGAGAACTTGCCAACATCTATGAGAAAACAGTTATATGGGGAAGAGGTTATTTTGAGATATTTGTCTTATCTGGAGAGCTACCAAAAGCTGGGAAGTGCAGAATACATGTGGGATTTGTTTCCCTACCCCCTTCCAGATTTCACACCAGTTTTCAAAATAAATTCTTCTGCCTTTAAGTGGGGGAGTCCTTGCTCAACAGCAGTGATTCCCAAATCAAATGTTCCTATTTGAGCCAAGAATAAATTTTTTTTTTTTTTTTTTTTAATGCAATGACTTCAGAGCCTGCCTTTGAGGAAAAAGAAGAATTTAGTCTTCCTTTCAGAGACTTTATTCTCTTTACAGACTGTAATGAGTTTGCTTTTCAAAGGCGACACTGAGGATTGCAAGAGGCTCCGTTGCGTTTCTGACTCGATTTTATGCAGGATAAAGCTGTTTAGCATTTAATACATTGAACTGTCTGAAAGGGTAAGTTATATAATTAACCACAAACTCTTAAATAACCATTACCATTAGCACTTGATTGTCAGCACCAGCGCAGTGTAATAACATGCAGAAATTTTCCCAATACGAAGTAGCTTTCTGAGCCTTTCCTCTTACTAAGCTGAAAAATCAAAGATGAGGCTTCGCAAGCAGGAAAACGCTTGCAGATACAGTCAGAGCTTTTGAAGGTTTTGTTTGCTTTTCCTTTCTGTTACCACTGTTTTCATATATCTCAATTATGTAAAAGTCTTCAGTTTAGAAGCTGAAGTGCTGTTCTGTATCTCCAAGTGTCTTTTAATATCAGCTCAGTCAGTGCCAGTTTTTAGGAGCTCGCTGTCTTGCCTGTGACGGCTCCTTCGTTGGTGAAACAGAGCAGCTGCAGTCTGCTGGCTTTAAAATAATAATGATGAATGCCATAAGGTTCTTTGTAAAACTGTCCTGCAGCTTCATTTCTAACAAGCATGTATATGGTTCATGGAAACAACTATCTTCTCCCTTGCTCTGTAATACATGTTCACAGGATGTTAGGGGTTGGAAGGAACCCATCCCTGGAACTATTCCAGGTGAGGTTGCTTGGATCTCAGAGCAAGCTGCTTTAGTTGAGGATCACACAGGCTCACAGGATATGAGGGGTTGGAAGGGACACAAATATATCACTGAGTCCAACCACCCCTGCCAGAGCAGGATCAGACAATCTAGCTCAGGTCACACAGCAGCACATCCAGACAGGCCATGAAAGTCTCCAGAGAAGGAGACTCCACAACCTCTCTGGGCAGCCTGTGTCAGTGCTCTGGGATCCTTACAGTAAAGATGTCCCCCCTTGTGTTGAGCTGCAACCTCCTGTGCTGCAGTTTCCATCCATTGCTCCTTGTCCTATCCCAGGGAGCAAGTGAGCAGAGCCTGTCCCCCTACTCCTGACCCCCAGCCCTCAGATATTTGTAAATATTGATTAAATCCCCTCTGTCTTCTCCAGACTAAGCAGCGCCAGGTCCCTCAGTCTCTCCTCATCAGGCAGTGCTGCAGTCCCCTCAGCATCCTCATAGCCCTCTGCTGGACCTTCTCCAGCAGATCCCTGTCCCACTTCAACTAGGGAGCCCAAAACTGAAAGGAGTATTCAAGATCTCAGCAGGGCAGAGTAGAGGGGGAGGAGAACCACCCTTGATCTGCTGGGCACACTCTTAATACACCCTAGGATCCCATTGGCCCAGTTGGCCACAAGGGCCAACATTACTGTGCCATGGTGCTTTGCACCAGCACTCCCATTCCCTCTCCACAGGGCTGCTCTCCCAACCTGTACTGGTGGAGTTTATTATTCTTCCCCAGGTGCAGGACTCTGCACTTGTCCTTGTTGAACCTCATTTGGTTTGTCTGGGCCCAGCCCTGCAGTCTGTCCAGGTCTCACTGGATGGTTGCACAGCCTGCAGCTGTTGGTGGATCGCAGGTGGCTTCAGGCAAGAGAGAAGTACCTAGTGGTAGATTATGCAGTGGTATTAAACAGTCCTGATGGCAATCAGCTTCTCATGTGTGCTTGAGGGGAAAGAAAATAGCCTGCAAACATATCCAATTCCCAGGGTGAAATTGGGCTCTAATTATTACTGTGGGTGGTGGCTACAAGTGGGGTGGGAGTTGAACCCAGTTTATGGATAAATGTCGCCAAGTGGAGTTCTCCTCCACTACAAGAGAAGCAGCACCAAAAAAAAAAAGCAAAAGGAAAATGTCTCTTGGTGCTTTGGGATTTAAACTTTTATGACGGAAGGACTTAGGACTGGAATCAGTAGTTTCAGTCTCAATGGAGAATGGAGACTTCTCAAAGCTTCTGCACTGGAAGGTCTCTTGTTCTTGGTGGTTCTCCTGTTTCATTGCACTCTATAATCACAAGATTTAGAGACCTTTTCCCATGCGCTTTTTAAGAGCAGCCCAGGCTTTCCCTGAAGCAGAATGGACTGCTGAATAGCTGATGGGCATTTAGCTCCCAGGTGCACCAGTAGAGCTCCTGGTTAGATACCAGGAATTCCTGAGCTCCTGAGCCCAGCTGGAAGTTTCTCCGCTGTAGCACCTAATGTGACACGTTGCAGGATAGAATTATCAGAAGCGCTATTTAAAAATTAACTTTTAGTGGCCATTTAGCAGCAGCAGATAAGTTCTGCTAGCTTTGAAGACTCTTTCCTTAGTAGGGGAAATACCATTGTGCTTGAGGGATTCCTCCTCCTTGCTTTAGGAAGATCTTTACCAAGTGAACTCATCAGATAATCCAGGAATTTACAGAAAGGTAATGCAGAGTTCATGGAGGAGTGGTGTGGAATGACTGTGTCAGTTTGAACTGGGGTTTTTTTTGTATGCTGTCAACAAGATTTCTTTTTTTCCCCCTATTTTCTTGAGCTTCTTCTTTTTTTTTTTTTAAATTCTTTCCTCACTGCCAAATCCATTCCCAGGAAGGATAGGTCGAGTGTAGACGTGTCACCTCCAGGTATCCTTCTGGCAAGCGATGGCTGTTTGCTTTTGAGCAAGGCAGATACTCCACTTCCTAAGCCCAAAAGAAACATTGCCGGGGCAAAACTTGATCTCTTTGTAAAGTATCTTAAAATCCTGCCTGTGTATTGCAGGTGCATGCCCAGACCACATGCTGCCTGGTTACCACTACTTCTGTGGACAGAAGGATTAGAACAGGAGTTTCAGCCTTAATCCTGGGTTTCCTGTGCAGATTCACGTTGCAGCCTTATTCCTGTTTAGTTGCCTGTGTATTGTAAAGATCATGTTTTTATTTGTATTGCTCTCAAAAGAAGAACCCCAAGCAAACAAACAAAACCCCCCAAGCCCACTAACAGCCTTTTGTTTTGTTTTATTTTAATTGTGTTGATGAACTATGTAAAGATTTCTTCCCCCTCTTCCCCTGACTCTTCACAGATCTGCTATGCAAATTGTTGCAATAAAAGCAATTGGTTGCCTGTTAATTAAGACTAAATGATTGAAACAACCTGAATCTAGAATTGCTAAGTAGCTAAATTATTTAAGAGCTGTAGTAGTTTTTTTGTTCAACAGATGCTTTAGTCTGCTTTTTTTTTTTGTTGTTCCCATTAAATGCCACAGTAAATATGTATGGTTGCTTATGTATGAAATGATACCCTGCAAGAAAAAGAAACCAACCCAAAACTGCAGGTTTTGGCTGCCTCAGGGCTTGAATTGGTCTTCAGAATTCGGTGAAATTATGAAAAATCATTTTATTGCCTTTTTTCTTAGTGGCCTCACCTTAATGTACTTTATATAATCTCTGCAAGCTTTAAATGTGTTTTGCATGAATTGAAGTGCAGCTAAAAATTAATGCTGGCCAAAAAAGCAACTAATTTTGTTCAACAATGTGTTTAGTTGATTTTAAAAGTTGGCAAGAGACTGTTTTCTCCTTGCACACTTCCTCTGGTTTACCCTCGGAATTGCTGTATTTGGGGAACTGCTTAAAACAGCATCATAGAATGGTTTGGGCTGGAAATGACCTCCAAAGCTCATCCAGTCCAACCCTCCTGCAGTCAGCAGGGACATCCTCTACTAGAGCAGCTTGCTCAGAGCCTTGTCCAGCCTCAGGGACATCCTCCACTGCACCTGAACCTCAACTTGAATATCTCCAGGCTCAGCTACCATCTTGGGCAACCTGTTGCAGTGTTCCAGCACCCTCATGGTGCTGGAACCAATCTGCTCTCCTCTAATTTCAAACCACTGCTCCTCATCATCTCTTTGCAAACAGTCTCTCTGCAGCCTTCTTGTAGGTACCCTTCAGGTACTGGAAGTCAGCTTTAAGGTCTCCCTGGAAGCTGAACACCTTCAGCTCCCTCAGCCTGTCCTTGCTGGAGCTGTGTCCCACACTAAGGGATCTGTGAGCTTCCCCCATGCATGGGAGGGAAGGGAATTCTTCCATCTTGGATCCGTCTATTTGTAATCTTCTACTGCTGTTATTCAGAGGCCTAAAAATACTCCATCTCAAAAAGAAGATGGAATATATTTTCCTGTAAGAACAGTCTTTTGGGTTGTTTAGGCAAGAAAATAGCTGCTGCATAAAAATGCCTACGTGAAGCCTGCCTTTTGGCTTGCCTCTGAGACAAATTAATTTGTTTTCTATACAATTGTGTATTATCCTTTTTTCTCTTTTTTTTCTCCTGCCATTCTCACAGAAGCTCAGCAATAAGCCTTGAGCCTGGAGTAAATTCTTCAGCCTGTGTGCGATTTGTGTTTATTTGTGTTTATTTTTAAAATCTGTTTAACCGAGCAACAAATTTGGGATTAGCGACAGGGTTTGCTGAGGGAGCTAAAAATAGGGAAATGCAAAATAAACCCAGACCCTGAATTAGGTGTGATTAGGTGGCACAAAGATTAGCTGTATCGTGAGCTTCTTTTCAAACAGTTTTCTGACCTCCTGGGTGCTTGGAAGTTGCGATCCAGCTGGAACAGCATAAATTTGGTGCAGAAAATAAGGATGGGTGTTGTAAAATCTTCTCTCAAGTCTGTGAGCTGAGACTTAAGGGGGGAAGAAATTGTAGTAATAATGAGGATTTAGTGTCAGGTGTCTGTTGTTAACAGGTGTCTGTATTTTAGTGTGGCTTAACTGCTTCTAGCACCACCTGTGTTACTTAGTATGAGGAAGAAGAGGCTGAGGGGAGACCTTTTTGTTGTCTGCGGCTACCTGAAGGGACATCGTGGAGAGGCTGCTGCTGGGCTCTGCTCACAGGTAATTGGAGACAGAAGAAGGAGGAATGGCCTCAAGTTGAAACAGGGGAGGTTTAGATGGGACATTAGGGAAGAGTGGTGAGGGGCTGGAATGAGCTGCCCAGGGAGATGGAGTCACCCAGCCTGGATGTGTTTAAGGGTGGCTTGGATGTGGCTATGATTTAAGGCGAATCTTGTAGAGTAGGGTCCTAGGTTGGACTTGGTGCTCCTGAGGGGCTTTGCCAACCTGCATGTTTGTGTGATTCTGTGATTATCTGGATCTGCCCCTGCAATACGGAGAATCGTTAATACCACCTTAAATCAGCTGCTGCTTACAAAACTTTCTGCTACAGAATGAAATCTGAATTTTAAATATCAGTAGCATGGTGTCTGGCTTGTGAAATCCTGCTTTTCATCTTAGCTGATTTGGTTAGGCTGTGTTATGTTAAATCCATGCCTAAAAATGCTCCAGCTTTTTTCTTTCTTTCTTTGTTTCTTTCTTTCCTTTTTTTTGTGTGTGGTTTTTTTTCCTTCCCTCTTTTCATTCGGGCTCCAATCTCTTTGACCACGCACCTGTGCTCATTTTAATCCCCGTGTAGTTTTTGTCACCAATTATCACAGCAGGTAAGAAGAATATCAAATTGTCACCCGCTTTTCAAAAGTAAATAAATTCAGCCTGGAGTTCAGGTTTCTGTTTTAATCAAACATCATCTGTATTCATCTTGGTACACAAAGCTGGGTTAAGGGAGGGGAGCAAAAAAAGCTGTTTTTTTGGGGAGGGAGGGTTGGTGTTTTCCTTGTGAAAGAGCTGGTTTTGAAGTGCTGTGGTGCAGGATGAATATAATATATTAGTATTTGTTGAGGAAGGCTCTGTTGTATGTGTGTACATGAGCTGCATTGTGTGATTTGGTTTGGTGTTTGGTTGTTTTGGTTTGTTGTTTTTTGGACTTTTTTTTTTCCTTTTTAAGCTGGAGGAAAACTAGGTCAAGAGATTTCATTCTTATTAATAACTTAAGGCTTTATTCCACAAAAAAAACCCCATATATATCCTCCCGTGGTTAGAAAGCTTCCTGATTGCTGGTGGGGAAGGGAACCTCCTGCCCTCAGACACAGATGGGAGTGTTGCTCTTTTCCATCAAGGTGTTAAACCTTCACCTTTCTCCCCCTGTGTGTTTTTGATGCCACCAATTTTCTCTTAAGCTTCTGTGCTGCTCTGGGAAAAAAAAGCAAAGGTAGTTAAACCAGGAGAGTTAATCATGGAACAACTTGCACGGGGGATGCAATGCATTTTCTATCAGTTTACAGGTTCTGTAAATCAGGATAAGAGGCTTCTCTAAAATGTGCTGTTTGTAAGCTATGGCTAAGTAATTTAGATGCCATCTCTGTTGGCATCTTGAAGCTGTTTCTGGAGTAGCTCCCTCAAACATGAAGATTTAAGGAATTTCTCTATATTCTATGAACCTATGGATGCTACACTCAAAACCAGGTTGAGCAAGGCTTTAAGCAGCCTAGGCTAGTGGAAAGTGTCCCTGCCCATGGCAGGAGGGTTGGAACTGGATGATCTTTGAGGTCACTTCCAACCTAAACCATTCTATGATTTCCAGGTCTAACACTGTATCAAGGAGTGCAAACTTGAGGGAGAAAAGTTCATTTGAGGTTAAAAAGTTTGTGTTTGAGACTCTCTTGTGTTGACACTTCCCTTTCCCCCTGTTCCTGCCCCAAATCCTGTGCGTGTGGGAGAGGTCAGCAGTGCTGCCCATCTGCTGCTGTGGGACCTGCCCTGCAAGGCTTGGTTTTTATAGAATCGTGATTCTGTGCTGGCAGAATTCATAATTCTGTGCTGACAAAAGACACGAAAATGATATTTACTGCTTTTGGGGGGTGTCTCTTCCCATGTATGGAGCTGCAGGTCCTAACATCCCAAAGGGAGATGTGCAGAAGCCTCAGACACAGCAATCAGCCTGTGTGACTAAGGTAATTGCATCTTCTTTTTGAGTAACTGCTGTAGATGTGAAGCAGATTTGGAAGCGAGTTGCCACCCACACAGGGCTGAATTATAACATCCCCAATAAATCGCTGTGCGGAGTAAGTGCTGAAGTGTTGTCAATACAAGGAAAGTTTGCTCCCAACAATTCTCCCCGTGTTGAAAATCAACTTGAAGTGTGCTGGATTGAAAAAAAAAAAAAGTGAACTGGCAAATAGTGAGGTTATTTGCATGTGAAATAAGCAGTGATTATCGAGAGCATTAAAAACCCTAAAGCTTGAAGGGGAGAGAGAAATGTCAAGTGTGTTTTAAGTACAGCTCCTAAATTCTCTTCACATCCCACATATTTTATTGTCACTTTTCTAGTTGGCGACCAAACTGGTGACTTCCACTATCTTGCTTTTTCTTGAGTTCCTTTGAGTTACTGTGTACAGTTCTGGAGCCCTCAGCACAAGAAGGACGTGGAATTGTTGGAGAGAGTCCAGAGGAGAGCCATGAAGATGCTCAGAGGGCTGCAGTGCCTCTGCTATGAGGACAGGCTGAGGAAGTTGGGGCTCTGCAGCCTGGAGAAGAGAAGGCTGCCAGGAGACCTTGGAGAGGCCTTCCAGTATGTGAAGGGGGCTACAGGAGGGCTGGGGTCTTGTACTGACAGGATGAGGAGGAATGGGTTTAAACTGGCAGAGGGGAGTTAGGAGGAAGTTGCTTGTAGTGAGGGTGGTGAGACACTGGCACAGGTTGCCCAGGGAGGTTGTGGCTGCTCCCTCCTTGGAGGTGTTCAAGGCCAGGCTGGACGAGGCCTTGAGTGACTTGATCAAGTGGGAGGTGTCCCTGCCTATGGAGGGGGGTTGGAACTGGATGGTCTTTGAGGTCTCTTCCAACCTAAACCATTCTGTGATTCTCATAAAATCATTACTGCCTATTTCTTGGCATGCAAAGGAACCTGCTCTGCTTAGACTGTCTTGCGTGGAGCCCTTCAGCAGGGTCTCAGGAGGGAGGAATGCTTCTGAAAACCTCTCCCCTTTTTTATTAGCACACAAACAATAACTGGGAGCTTTCATATGCTGTTTGCACAGTATGAAAATGCAGCAGTGGAAATGATAGTGTGGCAGTAAAGATTAGGGTAGGAACCTCTTTAGTCATTGGGCTTCATTTAAAAGCTGGCTCCTTTCATCCTTGGAGCTTTTGATAGTTATTTTATATGTTACAAAGCACCTTCCCAGGTGCCTCACACGTTTGAGCTTACAATTCAGGATGTTCACATTCCACGTGTGAGTTTTAATGCTTGTTTGGGTGCTTGCCTTTGTAGATAACTTGCACGGAGCTTTCTGGCAGGAGCATCAGCATATCCAATACAGCAAATGTGAGCAGCCTTTCCAAGGGAGAATGCCACATTGACATCGTATTAGTCATCATAATGCACATCGTTAGGGATATGTGAGGGCCTCCAGTGAAGGATTCCTGTTTTGATAGACTAAGGTGCTGCATCTGGCTTTGGAGATCCTTTTACAAGCTCAGTGACCAACCTCTCTTTAGTAGCTTGTGGCATCATTTGAAATTCCAAGGATTAAGCAGTGCAAATGTGAGTGGTCCATCCCTATTATTTAAATAAGAATTGCCAGGTAATTGCACAAGGAGTGACAGGGTAGGATGATCCTTTCAATTGCTCTTTGGCTTCAGGGTAGAAGAGAGACCTGGCTTTATGGTCTAATGACAAGTTGAAACCTCTACGCATCCCTTCTCTTCCTTTGCGACTGTTATTTCACCACAGCAATCTGCTTTAGGAATTCTGTTTGTATTTCAAAAGCTTTCTTAAAAATATTGTGCGCTCTCCTCCTTCTCTCACCTCACTGCTGTTAAATGAAGATAGGAGTTGTCAAAGTAAGACTTCTGCAGGTGGCAACCCAAGGAAAATCCCCATCAGCTGTCTGACTTTCTTGACCTGCATCTGGGGATGCGATGCAACTGCTCGATGTTTTTATTTAAAAGCTGTAAGAGAAAGTGTCAGAAGCTTAAGTTTGAGCTGTTAGAACAATGTGAGAATGCATTCTTGTAAGCTTCACTCCTGGTTTGATGCCTGACAAAAAAAAAAAGTGGCCCAAATCAAGGTCAAACTGATGGAAGTGTTCTGCAGCTGCTGCCACTTCCATGCCTTTCTGTAGCAACTCGATCCAAGGTTGATAAGTGTTTATTAAAGCAGCAATAAGTGGCTCAGACATCAGAAAGGAAGTGTAAAACCTTCTGGTTCAAACTGTTGATTTATACTGCTCTTACCCTTAGTAGTTGCTTTGGCTGCTTGCCCCTTGCCAGTGTTTGCCAGCTTCCCACTGCTCGGAGCAGAGCACTTGCCTGGATTCACTTCCTCTGGGGCGTGGAAGTGCTGTAGCACTGCACCGAAATTCTGGGTGGTAACAATTTGTCTTTGCATTGTCATCTTTTAACCAATAACCAGATGTCGATAGCTAGCTTTAAACCAAGAAAAGGAAACGGTCAGGAGACCTTAGGCTTTTTTTCTCCTGTACAGAATTGCCCCAAGTGGCCCATTTCTTAGCCACACTTGCATATGAAGCTGTTTCCTTCTCTGCTTATCAAAATGGTGATGTGCAATGTGAGAATGTTGTTAATGCCTCTGATGAAGCTACCTTCGCTTCCTAGCTGGCATGTCCTGCTTAATTCCTGCTTTTGTAGGTCTCTTCTGAGCTGTCCTAACATTGAGTCCAAGTGGGCTCTGCTTCTGGTGGTCCAGGGAGGAAGGATTTTGGTTAGCCATCTCTGCATGTCACTGGGTGTGATGCAGGGACTCCTTTTGCAGCCTCATTAAAAGTGAAGATATGGATGTACTGTTGTCACAGAATGCCAGGCTGGAAGGATACCCCAAGGATCATCTGGTCCAGCCTTTCTAGGTGACAGTGTAGTTTAAATTCCCTTCCCTGCAAGTGTGATGCTCTTCTACTATTCCTATCAATGGTAGTGAAGTGCTGCAACAGACCAAAAAGGCAGGCATTAAGCTGCTCCTAGTGCAAGTAGTTGTCCTCAAGTGAATACAGGTTAAATTCTTGCCACTTTGGGGTTTTAATAACAGCTTGCTGATGAAAAAGTTTTTAACCTGGAAACTTGTATGTGGAAGTGTGGGCTTGGAGGGTCTTTCAGGCCAGAGGAAAATTTGCCTGTACGGGCTGTAAGGTCCATCTGGATTTCAGCCGTGCCTAATGAAACGATAAATTGGTGACTGTTTCCCTCAGCTGACTCCTCCTGCCACTTGTCTCTTACTTCAGAAGAAGTGCATAACTGTTTTGTCCTCTGCATTTGCAAATGCCTTGTTACTAATGCCTATTTACTTTATGTCAAGCTTATATTGTAAATTGGGTTCTTATTCCTTTGGCTAGTGAGCAAGTGGAGGTCACCTGAAACTCTCCAAAACTCTTGGCTCGGTATTCCATAACCATCTGGCCCCTTCTATGCTTCCCAGCCTTCTGATGAAAACACTGTGCCTACCTCGAGTCATTCAGGTGCTTTGGAGAGCCACTCTTGCAGTTCCTTGGCACTGTTCCCTGGCAAAATTGCTTGGGCAGGTTTTACCTCAGCATCTAACTGTGTCCTGAAAACCCAAGAGCTGCCTTCATCTGGCCATTTAATGAGGTTAGATGGCACTTTGATCCGTTTGAATGTGGGTCATTGTCCTGTGGTCGTCCCTGAGGGAGAACTAAGGCACCTCAGGTGGTGGTTTGGTACCAGGATGGAAGGCTTAGAGCTCCCAGGGCTCTTGCACAGCTTGTTTTACCTGACCATGGCAAGATGAGAGGCTACAGCAAATTTGTTTTAAAATTTGAATAAAAATCCAACTTCTCCAACTGTGTGGCTGGATTTGCAATGAAAACAATCACCAATCCAAATCTGCTGAAGGTATTAAGTAGCATTTGTCTAGCTTTGATGCTGCAAAGGCTTTTGAGAGTGTCTGTGTATTCCAGGGTATCTTTCTCAGAGTGATGATGGTGTCATTACTAAAACTGGAGAGAGGTGTTCCTCTTGTCAGCTCTGAAATCTCTCTCATGTATAGTTCATGCTTTTAGCTCTGTGCTTTGCTTAGTAGAGTTCCAGCTCTGCCCATTTAGTGCTGCTGGGTTTTGGGAAGTTGGTTATGGGAGCACAGCACAGAGATCCCAGCACTGATCCTTAAGGGACTCAGTTTTTCACTGGTCTCCACTCGGACATAGACCCATTGACAGCATCTCTTTGGGTGTGGCCATCAAGCCAGTTCTTTATCCATTTGGTGCTCCACCCATCAAGTCCATGTTTCACCAGCTTGGAGACCAGGATGGGGTGCGGGACAGTGTCAGAGGCTTTGTTTAGGTCCAGGTAAATGCCATCAGTTGCTTGCCCCTCGTCTATTAATGTTGTGACCTGTTCATAGAAGGCCACCAGGTTTGTCAAGCAGGATTTGCCCAGGGTGGCATAACTTGTGAGTCCTCTTTCAGCTGCAGATAGTTGCTCCCATGTGTATTTTCATGAATGCTAAAAAGTTCTCCCAAACAGCAGGCAAGGATGGTAATAGCATATGGTTGGTTCTAATGCCCATCCCAAAGTCAAACCAATTACTTAGCTTCCATCTCACAAGCTAAATGAAGTGGTTCTGCTTTCTGGGTTACTATGAAAACTGAGTAAAGCTGAACTGCAAACTCAAAGAAAGGACAGTTTGGAATTTGCTTTGCTTCAGGCCTTAGACCCAGACTGTCCTTCAGAAACCTTTGTGTTTTGGACGTGGCTCTTCACTACAGTGCCTGCTGACATGTTCCCCTGGATCATCAATACAGACTCAGAGTGCACTGCTTTTTGTAAAGGGAAATTTCCAGGGCTGTGTCCAACTCTTAAGCCATTTTCAAAACCTCTTCAGTAACTGCTTAGCTGTTTGTCATAGCAGACTGCAGTGTAATTGCCTTTCTGTTCCTAATTTGCTTGGCATCTGGCTGTTCTTCCTCAGGTACACCAAGAGCTGCAGGACAGAGTCCCATCAGATCCATCCATGTTGCTGCTTTGTTCAAGCGCTGTAATTTCCCCTGCTTTCTCCTGCCCTCCACAATTTCTTCCTCAAGAGGCACATTATCTCTTTTCTTTTTACTCATCTTTGGAGTCCTGTTTTGCTGGGCTGCTCACTGCTGCTTAAGAGCTCTAATTATCTCCATCATAATATCTATACTTATTTTCATTTATTGTTTCACTTTACAAAAAGCCCATCCTGCTGAACCAGGTAGCACACTGGCCAGAAAACCTGTTTTTCTGTGCTCCTTTTATTTGTTTTGCTCCTCCCTATTATACTTTCATGAATGTGCTTCAGTCCAGCAGAGTGCTAGACTGCCATTAGAAAGTTCTTAGAATAAATTGCATGTTTTATCATTTGCCTTTATAAACTTAGAAGTAGCCCAGTGAAGAGGGTTGGGAGGACAGAGGCTGCGGTTTTTGTAAGTAGTCATTATGATTGCATGAAGGACTCTGCTTTGTTTTCCTGACAAATGGTGCAGCAGTGTATGTGGATGGTAAAATGACAGCTTGTCTGTACCTGCTGGGTGTATTTCCATGGACACAGAGTGCTTAAATCCATAGCTGATACAAACCCTAAATGAAACCCTCGGTCCCCAAGACTGGGAAAGAGAGGGAGAATGTGGGCAGGAAACTAATGAGGGTCAAACAAAGCTCTGCTTTTTGTCTCTTCTCTCAGATGTGTTTTCAAACATAAAATCCCAGAAAGGGTTGGGTTGGAAGGGGACCTCCAAAAAATCATCCAGTCCAATCTCGCTGCAGTCGGCAGGGACATCCTCCACTAGATCAGGTTGCTCTAAGCCTTGGCAAGCCTGACCTTGAATATCTCCAGGGATGGGGCCTCAGCTACCTCCCTGGGCTGGAGCCAGGCTCTGCTGGGTGATGCCTGATGACAGCACCAGGAGAAATGGGTGGAAGCTGAGGCATAGGAAGTTTCATGTAAACACGAGGAGGAATTTTTTCCCTGGGAGGGTGATGGAGCACTGGAAGAGGCTGCCCAGGGAGGTTGTGGAGTCTCCCTCTCTGGAGATATTCAAAACCTGCCTGGAGGTGCTGTTGTGTGATGTGGTCTGGGAGATCCTGCTGTTGCAGAGGGGTTGGACTTTGGAGGTCCCTTCCAGCCCCTGACATTCTGTGATTCTATGATTCCGTGTCAGCCTTTTTTTTTCTTCTTTGTCAAGAAACCCTGTATTTTTAATGACTTCATTCTGGATTATGAAAATCTCAGGGTAGACTCTAGTGAGGTTTGAAGGTTTGTGCTTTAGAATAAGAAACCCATTCATTCATTCAGTCACGGATCCTTCTGAATTGGCTTTGGCTTCTCCTCCTTCAGCTGTTTATTTTTCTAAGTACTAAAAGTCTGATTTCATACTTAGCAAGAGAGTGAGAGGAAGATCTTTTTAGAAAGAATGCACAAGGACTTGTTGATACTGGACACTGAAGCAGGGAACAATGTGTGCGTTATAAAAGACTCCAGCTTGCTGGAGAAAAGCTGAAACTTGGGCTCTAGTCTAGGAATACAAATCACTTTTCATGAAAGGGTTTGAAAAGGGCACTGGCTGAGCACCTCAGAGAAGGTGGCTTAGAGCTGTGGAGCTTCTTGAACATGTGTGTGTGTATGTATGTATATGTATGTGAAGTGGGAGGTGTCCCTGCCTATGGTGGGAGCTTGGAAAGAGATGATCTTTGAAGTGCTCTCCAACCTAAACCATTCTATTTGATGATATGTGTGTGTGACCATGCACAGTCTCTTCTCCCAGGCAACCAGCAACAGAACAAGGGGGGACAATCTCAAGTTGTGCTGGGGAAGGTATAGGCTGGATATTAGGAAGAAGTTCTTCACAGAGAGAGTGATTGGCATTGGAATGGGCTGCCAAGGGAGGTAGTGGAGTCACCATCCCTGGAGGTGTTCAAGAGAAGACTGGATGGGGCACTTAATGCCATTGGATAGGGCTAGGTGATAGGTTGGACTGGATGATCTTGGAGGTCTCTTCCATTCTAGCCCATCCTACTTAAACATGACCATATCCAACCCATCAATATCTGTTTTCCTGGTAACACTGCATGCACCAGATGGAAATTTGAGGGCTACGACCCATATTCTTTGCAAACTGTAAACCAGCAACTTAGTGGAGAAGCAGAAAGCAAAGGGATTCCCATTTCAGCAGGGGGGAAGGAGAGGAATCTGTGAAGCTGCATTGGTTTTCTGTGCAACAAGAGACAAATGTTCATTTTCTCTGCAGTATTTTTTTTTCCACAGCTATTTCATTTTTAAGCAGCTAGGAATTTTGGGGGTGTCTTCTGTCCCTGACCAGTTCATAGCTGCAAAAAATAGTTACTCAACTTGGAGATAAAAGTGCTTGTACTTGAACTTGCTCAAGCTGTTGGCCAAGAAATATGGCAGGAACAGATTTTTTCAGCTGAAATTAATGGATGTGTTCTCTTTTATTTTCTTTTTTCCTTCTGACTTGTCGAGTGTGAACTTAACAGAGATCTTGAACTATGGATTGCTGCCATCCTTTTGCTTGCAAAGTCGCTCCAGTTTGGAGACTGAAGTGAGTGTCAGTTCAGAAATACTGCTTAAAACAGCAGCAGCTTGGATTATCAGACTAATTGGTACTAATACAAGAGAGTGCTTTTAGTTGTTGTTGGGCTTTGTACTAAACAAGTCACGACTGGAACATCTCAATTTTTTTCTTTCTCATGTTTTTAAAGTGCTGCTCCACAATAAGCGAGTAGCTGTACTGCTGCATCACTCAGAATATGCTTTTGCCTTCATCTGCCTCTTGTGATCTTCTCTAATTTGTAAGCTGTTACATGCAGGTGCCCATCTGTCTCTGGAATCCCTCCTCTGCTGCTCATTTCTGCTCTCCCAAAGGCAGACAGCCTCCAAGCCTAAGCTCCCACCTCTAGTGGGAGGTGTCCCTGCCTATGGCACAGGGGTGTTGGAACTGGATGATCTTTGAGGTCTCTTCCAACCTAAACCATTCTATGATTCCATCCACCCGCCCAAAACAAGTGAATCCTCATCTTCCATGTACCTAACATCAAGACCTAAACTCAGGCAGGTTCCTGAAAGCTTGGGAGTGGAGAAACCCAAAGTAATTGATACTAGCCAAATATTGCTGCCTGTTTGCCTTAACTGTGAGACAACTGCTTCCTTGATTTTATGCTGAAAGAGTTCCTGAAAATATTAATAGAATGGTTTGGGTTGGAAGGGACCTTAAAGATCATTTCTGTCATGGGCAGGGACACCTTGCACTAGCCCAGCTTGCTCAAGACCTCATCCAGCCTGGCCCTCAACACCTCCAGGCAGGCAGCATCCACAACCTCCCTGGACAACCTGTGCCAGTGTCTCCCCACCCTCACTGCAAAGAATTTCTTCCTGATCTTCAGTCTAAATCTTCCCTCTTCAAGCTTCAGTCCCCTCTGCTCCTATCACTACAAGCCCCTTGTAGATTGTTGAGATTTTGCTGTTGAAGGAGCCCTGTGTTTCATCACATGGGCTGTAGCCTGATTGCAGTCCTATTTCTAGAGGGAATAACTGATTAGAAAATTAAAATAATTTGAAACTGCTCAGAAATGCTTGCTTAAAAGAAACTGCTGTGCCATCTGCTCATGCCAGGGTGCTTGAGCACATACTGTCAATTAAAGCCAAACTCTGGAAAGCTCACATAATTGAGTGCTTTTCTTCCTAGAGCCTTGTGATCTGTGCTGATCTTACCTCAGGTGGTATGCTGAGAGGGAACGTAAACCTGAAGGGGGATTTAGGTCACATCTTGCAACCTACTCGATTCTGTATGGCTGTTTTGCACGTAAGAAGCAGTGGTGAACCACGTGCATTTCAGGAAGGCATTTGTTCTCTCAGACTTCCAGTGGTGGGGGATAAGGAGTTGTGTTTTGAATTGTTCTGAGCAAAAGGTAGTGCTCTGGTGTGCATATTTAACAAGGGCTGCTTTGCCAGCTGGGTGGAGGTCATGCACAGGGAGGGGAGGTGGTTTGCAGGCTGGGTTTTTGTTTGCACTTGGCACAGCACTCTGTGACCCCCTCTGAAAAGATGTCTTGCCCCTTGTGCTCTTGGCTCTGAGGCATGTCTCTGAGCACATTCATAAAATGATATTCTATGATGACATTATAGAAGGTCAGAATTGATACCTGTAGGTCTCTCCTGTTAGATTTCAGTCAGGAGATTGTGCTGTTAGAACTAGCAGTGTAAAAGCCAGGGAACATCTCACAAGCTGGCTGAGTGATTGTGCAGCAACACTAACCAACCCTTTGCAGCCTTTCAGTCCCCAAAAGAAGACGTGCATTTCTGAGTTCTCAAAGTGATGTTGTTTAAAAGATTCAACCTAAAAGGACCTCTGTTGCCTGTTTTAAAAGTGTGGCTTTGCTGGTGCAGGATGATGAAGCTAAATTCCTTCCCTCTTGCTGTGTCTCCAGGTACCGCTGCGAGGAGTTCCTGGTGCAGAGAACCTGCCTCTCTCCAGATACCTCTGCTAAAGGTGAAGACCTCCTAACAGGCCAGGCAGCCTTAGCAGAAGCTCAGAAATCTTGAATCAAGGTAAAGAGATTAATTTTTCAAGTAAATTGAAGCAGCTGATAAAATTTCCCAAGTGTTTCTTAGTAAATGAACACACAGATGCATCTTTGAGCTTTCTCCTTCTTTTGTGTGTGTGTGTTGCTGTTTCTACCTGGTACAAATGTTGTCATAGCAAATGCTGGGGGAGAGGGAAAAACCAACATAGTGCATGGTAGCTTAGAGCCAGAAGGAATTCCTTCTAATATTAGGAGAGAGAGAGCAGCTATTTGACAAGAGAACAGGCTGCTTTGGAGCTCTACAGCATACTCTGTTTTTACAAACATATCCTACTCTGCTGCCACATTTAGAGCTTGGTTCTAGCGGTCACAAAAATATACAAACCTTTTCTGATGTCTTCAGCAATGGGAGAAGAATGAGGACTGCATATCACAGGGACCTCAAAAGATCATCCAGTCCAACCCCCCCCGCCAGAGCACAGTCACCTAGAGCAGGCCACACAAGAACGTGTCCAGGTGGGTTTTGAATGTCTTCAGCAAAGAGGACTCCACAACCTCTCTGGGTAGCCTGTGCCAGGGCTTTGCCACCCTCACAGTGAAATTTTTTTTTCCTTATGTTCCCATGGAACCTCCTCTGCTCAGCTTGCACCCATTGCCCCTTGTCCTAGCATTGAGCATCACTGAGCAGAGCCTGGTTCAGTCTTCCCAACACTACTCCTTCACGTTTCTAAACCTTAGTGATGTATTTCTGTTTACCAGCACTATTATGATTTCTTAGTATGGCCATCCAGAACTGATTCTTGCTCATAGAGGAGAAATGCTGATGGATAAAAAAAGAAATGTGACCCCAAGGACTACTTTGAACCTATCAGCCCTACACTGCCAGGCACTTTGGGAGATTTGACTGTACTATGTCTTTGTTAGGCAGCCAGGATTTTGAGTGGAGTGATGACAGCTGCAGAATTTTTGCTTCATCCCAACAAGATTAATTGAACTTTGTGTAGAAAATTGGCTGGGAAAAAAAAAAAAAAGGCTGGTAGTGGAAACATCTCCTACAGATTTCATCAAGATTAAAGTAGGGTCCTTCTGAAGGTCTGCCAGCTTCTGCATTTTTGAAAATAACCTTTTGCAAGGTGTTAACTTCAGTATTGGAAGGTTCCTTAAATATTCCTTGAGTCATCCGAGAAGAGTTGTGGATTTTTCTTGCTAATCCTTTATTGATCTTTCTAATTTAGACTGGAATTAGAGCTCTGCACTAGATAACCTCCCCTCGTGATCTGCTGTGCACGCCTGGGAGTAAGACCACCAAGGATGGTTAGGCTCACTCATTGATTTCTTACGCCATTCCCTTTCTCACTGCTCCTCACTTTGAATTAATTTTCAGCTGTTTCTCCAGACCACTAACAAGGTCACCTTGAACAAATGAGGGTGCTGTACTGAAACCTTAGCAGAGCAGAAACGATTATACAGAGATTTCAAACTGGAGGTAAAAAACACAATCCAGATCTTTTCCTTTATCTCCTTCATCACAGAATGTCAGGGGCTGGAAGGGATTGCAAAAGATCATCCAGTCCAACCCCCCTGCCAGAGCAGGATCCCCTAGAGTAGGTCACACAGGAATGTATCCAGGTGTGTTTTGAATGTCTGCAGACAAGGAGACTCCACAGCTTTTCTGGGCAGCCTGCTCCAGGGGCTATGCCACCCTCACAGTTGATGGATTTTTTTTCCTTATGTTCCCATGGAACCTCCTCTCCTTCAGCTTGCACCCAGTGCCCTTTGTCTTATGGAACATTGCTGAGCAGAACCTGGCTCTATCCTCCTGACACTGCCCTGCACATCTATAAACATGAATAAGATCATCCCTCAGGCTCCACTCCTCTCAGCTCTCTTAGCCTTTCCTCAGAGGGGAGGTGTTTCTCTTTATTACATTTGCCTTGAGAGTACATGAAACAATATGAGTTAACTAAGCACTAAAAAAAAAAAAAAGACTATTTCTTCTGAGTGTTACTTAAAAAGTGCAAAAGAGAGAGTAAAGGCTTCATAGAAGGTATCTGTATCACCTTATGGAGGTTGTGGCTGTATCTAAGTGGGTGATGTTTAGGAGTCCTGTACAGCAGTGCAGGATGCTGTCGGATTTTGGTGATGCAGTGCCCAGGACTGAACTGCAGCCCTGAATGTTGTTGCAGCTCCCAGCCAAGTTAGTTTGTTCTGTGCCTTTCTGTCTTGTCTCTTTTGGTTGGAGGGATGTGCTGGTAACCAGAAACACATGATAGGAGGCAGCCAAATGTTCTGGTGAAAATCAAGGGCACTTCATTGCTCTGAAAATTTTTAGATTTGCCCTAGATTTTTTTTTTTTCCCCCCATTGATGCAGCTGTAACCACTGCTGTAAATGATATGAATTATTGATCAAGGAGTTCTTGTTACCTCAAGTAATGTTATGCTTATTGCTTCGCTGCTCTTTGTTGTACTACTGCGTCGCTCTTGTGCCTCTCTGTGCGATCCTGTGTGGTTTTTATTCCCTTAAAAGTTTTCCTCTGCTCTCCCCGCTCCCTCTTCCCCTTTCCCCTCAAGAGCACATTGTTTCTTCTTCAGTGTGCTCCATGGCTTAACTGAAAAGTGGGGAATCTCTCTTAATCGACAGCAGCAGATTTGCAAAGCCCTCCCCAGCCCTGGGAACAGAGCAGAGCACACATCTGGTTTCACATAAGGCTCAATTGCTGGCTTCACAGACTGCCAGCCCTGTAGTCCTGGCCACAGAGCTAGCTAAAGCCCTCTGTAACCTGAGCCTGCATTTGAAAGAAAAGCAAAATTGTACAGCTTCTTTACCATGCTAATGGAAAACATTTAATTTGCTTCTTCAAGCCAACCAAAAGAATGAGGCAGTGCTGCCCAAGCAGATTTGCAGAGCCTTTTTCTGCCCTGGAAATCAATGCAGCTCGAAGGTGCTGCTGTGGGAGCTGGCTGCTCCACTCTGATCCAGCTGCCCTCACATCTGAACTTCTGGACCACAAACCAAAACTGATGATTCTGATTTATTCAGGCTTCACTGTATCTCTGGAGATGCTGTGGTGCTGGGTTTTATTCAGGGCTGTTCTCTGCTTTATTCCCGTTAATACTAGATCAGAATTTTAAAGCAGCAAGCTCAGTCTGCACAGGATTTTTTTTTTTCCCCTCCCTTCAAATTATTCTCTTTCTCAAATTGTTAAATTTTTTTTCTTTGTCAAATTGTTAATTTTTTTGTTTCTTTCTTTAATTGTTCTTTTTTTCTCAAAATTTTCGTTTTTTCCTTCTCAAATTTTTCATTTTTTTCCTTCTCAAATTTTTCATTTTTTTCCTTCTCAAATTTTTCATTTTTTTCCTTCTCAAATTTTTCATTTTTTTCCTTCTCAAATTTTTCATTTTTTTCCTTCTCAAATTTTTCATTTTTTTCCTTCTCAAATTTTTCATTTTTTTCCTTCTCAAATTTTTCATTTTTTTCCTTCTCAAATTTTTCATTTTTTTCCTTCTCAAATTTTTCATTTTTTTCCTTCTCAAATTTTTCATTTTTTTCCTTCTCAAATTTTTCATTTTTTTCCTTCTCAAATTTTTCATTTTTTTCCTTCTCAAATTTTTCATTTTTTTCCTTCTCAAATTTTTCATTTTTTTCCTTCTCAAATTTTTCATTTTTTTCCTTCTCAAATTTTTCATTTTTTTCCTTCTCAAATTTTTCATTTTTTTCCTTCTCAAATTTTTCATTTTTTTCCTTCTCAAATTTTTCATTTTTTTCCTTCTCAAATTTTTCATTTTTTTCCTTCTCAAATTTTTCATTTTTTTCCTTCTCAAATTTTTCATTTTTTTCCTTCTCAAATTTTTCATTTTTTTCCTTCTCAAATTTTTCATTTTTTTCCTTCTCAAATTTTTCATTTTTTTCCTTCTCAAATTTTTCATTTTTTTCCTTCTCAAATTTTTCATTTTTTTCCTTCTCAAATTTTTCATTTTTTTCCTTCTCAAATTTTTCATTTTTTTCCTTCTCAAATTTTTCATTTTTTTCCTTCTCAAATTTTTCATTTTTTTCCTTCTCAAATTTTTCATTTTTTTCCTTCTCAAATTTTTCATTTTTTTCCTTCTCAAATTTTTCATTTTTTTCCTTCTCAAATTTTTCATTTTTTTCCTTCTCAAATTTTTCATTTTTTTCCTTCTCAAATTTTTCATTTTTTTCCTTCTCAAATTTTTCATTTTTTTCCTTCTCAAATTTTTCATTTTTTTCCTTCTCAAATTTTTCATTTTTTTCCTTCTCAAATTTTTCATTTTTTTCCTTCTCAAATTTTTCATTTTTTTCCTTCTCAAATTTTTCATTTTTTTCCTTCTCAAATTTTTCATTTTTTTCCTTCTCAAATTTTTCATTTTTTTCCTTCTCAAATTTTTCATTTTTTTCCTTCTCAAATTTTTCATTTTTTTCCTNTTTTTTAAAGGCTGTGTCACTAAGTTTGCCTTTTGCCTTTTTCTCTCTGTTGCTCTTCCAGTCCAGTCTGGAGGATGCCATAAAGACTTGTAAAGCTACACTTGGAATAAAACTTCCATTTACTACAGCATATTTGCATTGCATGCTTACAGCACTGGCACTGTAGTCCTGTGTAAATACTGTAATGAAGTTGCTAAGAAGAAATGGTTATGGCATTTAAACTGAGGTTCGTGGAGCATGAGGATGCTGCTACTTTGAAAGGATTAAAAAAAAAAAAAAAGAAGCTTCTGAGAAATAAATAAATACAAACAACCTTCTCAGACTGGCAAAACAGTGTGTAAGTGATGAGAAGAAAGGCACTAATTACAATGTAGAGGATAATCTGACTCCAAATTCCTCAGTGGAAGCCACTTTACAATCTGAGGTTCCTATGTATGAATGCAGAAGCAGGAAAAAATACAGGGCATGACCTAAAAATGCTACTCTGGAAGCTTCTTTACCTTACTTTGTCTGGTCTGTGCCTTATTTGTTGTCTGGTCTGAAACTTTTTTTTTTTTTTCCTCCTGAGTCAAACCCAAATAAACTGCTTGGGCAGTTTGTGTTGTCCCCATGGTTCCAGCTCTGCCAAAAATATCTATTGCTATGTTCATTTTAAGAATGACTTTTACTTGGACTTTGAGTCGTCCTGGAAGCAGAACTGTCAGGTTGGCTGCAGCCTTGCTGTTAAGAAACTGAAATAAGATAAGGCTAATCCTATTGTATACTTCCACTTCAGAAGTCAGGGTAGAGCCTTCCCAGCGATGGCACAGCACCAGTGGCTACATGCTTAGTGGGATTTCTCCCCCAGTTGATGCTCAGTCTGTTCCACACAGTTGTGGATCATGGCACTGTACTGTGCCAGTTTCTAGTCTGCCAGGAAAAAAACAACAAACCCAAATCTGTTGTTTTTCCCTCTGGGTCAAAGGAGGTGAGCAAAAAATAAGTGTGCCTAGAGTCTCCCTGGTTATAGCAAACTTGGCTTTCATTTGTCCACAGAAGTGATTAAGGAGGTTGAACATCTACCATATGAGGAGAGCCTGAGGGAGCTGGGGCTTGGACCACCAAGGGGTGACTTCATTAATGTTTATAAATATGTAAGGAGAGGATTCAGCCAGGCTCTGCTGGGTGATGCCCACTGACAGGGCAGTGCATGGAAGCTGAGGCATAGGAGGTTCCATGTGAACCTGAAGAAGAATTTTTTTCCCTGTGAGGGTGACAGAGCACTGGAATAGGCTTCCCGGGGGGGTTGTGGAGTCTCCCTCTCTGCAGATACTCAAAACCAGCCTGGATGTGTTCCTGTGTGATCTGATCTAGATGATCCTGCTCTGGCAGGGGTTTGGCCTGGATGAGCTTTTGCCATCCCTTCCAGCCCCTGACATTCAATGATTCGCTCTGTGATTTTATTACTTCTTTTATTGCCTTTTAAAAAATTTAATTTTTAATCTACTTTTATTACTTTTTTTTTTTTGGATGAGGCCTTGAGCACCCCATGCTAGTGGGAGGTGTCCTGCCTCTGGTGGGGAGTTGGAACTGGATGAGCTTTTGAGATACATTCCAACCTAAACCATTCTATGATTCTTTTCATACCAGCAGAAATGAAGTGAGAATTAGGGTACTGAATACCTTTTGAGGGTCTCTTCCAACCCTCTGCAATCTGCACGTACCTGTGAGCTTTTTCTCAGGCGATTTACAGTTTCACAAGCAGAGATTCTATGCACAGAGATTATTTTTATTTTCAATTGCCATTTTGGATCAGTACCAAAGAGACAATATTGTCTGTTTCAAAATCCCAATGCAAGAATTCTCCTATGGGTGCCAGGATAATCTTCTCCCCAGTACCTTCATCTCTTTTTCATTTGCAGATGAAACTACAAACCAACTTCAGAAGGAGGTTATCTTTTGAGTCATCTAAAGCAACCCTTAGGTTTCTTTTAAGCTCACAGCATAATTAGAAGATTTGAAGAGAATGAGGGCATTAGGGTGTATGCTGTTGAAATAAGTTTCTTTTGGAAGGCACACACTTTGCAGGGCCTCCTACAAATGAGTAACTTCTGTAAATAGCTTCAATGTTAAGGAATGATTGAATAAAAGCAGCAATTCTTAGAATAGAATCAAAGAATCAGTCAGGGTTGGAAGGAACCACAAGGATCAGCCAGTTGCAAGCCCCCTGCCATGCCCAGGGACACCCTACCCTAGATCAGGCTGCCCACAGCCTCATCCAGCCTGGCTGCAAATACTTCCAGGGATGTGGCCCCAACCACCTCCTTGAGCAACCCATTCCAGGCTCTCACCACTCTTTCTTCTAAAGAATCTCAAACTTTTCAAAGACCAGATAGGTATCAGTAGGTTTTGACTCACTGGGAAGAAGATCTAGATTAAGAGGAGAAGCTTTTTGTTCTTATATCAGCTCCTTAACTTGCCACGTGGGCTTGGGCATGTCCCCTTGATTCCTTGCACAGGTTTACCATTATATACACCACCATAAAATGAAGCTCTTTGTAAGCTTTGGGGGTTTGAAGCAGAGAGAATGTGGGTTTAGACTAGATCTTAGGAAAAATTGCTTCATAGAATCAGTCAGGGTTGGAAGGGACCACAAGTATCAGGCAGTTCCAACCACCCTGCCATGCCCAGGGACACCCTACCCTAGATCAGGCTGCCCACAGCCTCATCCAGCCTGGCTGCAAACACCTCCAGGAATGTGGCCCCCAACACCTCCCTGGGCAACCCATTCCAGGCTCTCACCACTTTCATGCTCAACAACTTCCTCCTCATATCCAAGGTGAATCTCCCCACCTCCAGCTTCGCTGTCACTACCTGATAACCTAAAAAGTCCCTCCCCAGCTTTTTTGTAGGTCACTTCAGATCCTGGAAGGCCACAAGAAGGTCACCTGGGAGCCTCCTCTTCTCCAAACTGAACAGCCCAACTTCTTTCAGTCTGTCCTTGCTTCAGTACAAGGGTGGTGAGAATCTGGAACTGGTTTCCTGGGAAGGTTGCGGATGCTCCTTCTCTGGATGTGTTCAAGACCAGGCAGGATAAGCAGCCCAGTCTGGTTGAGAGGTGTCCTTGCCCATGGCAGGGAGTTTGGAGTAGATGATCTCTAAGGTCCCTTCCAACCTAGGCTATTCTATGGAATATAATCAGAGCTGTTTATTTATTATTTATTGCTGTGTAGTTTTCTCATATGGGGATCTCAAGTGCAGTGGAAACATGCAAGTTAGTCCATAAAGAACTCCAGCAGAATAAAGCTACCTTACACCATGTGTATTATAAACACACAGAGTTTTATTTTAGGGGTAGTAGTCTGTACAAAGACTGTGAGGAAAATAAATCTTACTTGGTTAAAAATTGGCATGCTCCAACCGTAATAGCTGAAACAAGAGGGAAAGAAAAAGTTCTGCCCTGAAATGAATACGTGGCAGTCTTAGCTTGCCCAAGTCTTTAGCAGAAGGTTTCCACTTGTGTTTTTCTGCCAAGTAGGTTAAATTTCTAAAGAACAGCTTAGGCTCCAAGTGTTGGACTGTGGGTATCTTGTAACAGGGCTAATGTGGAGAAGCAGAAGGTTGATGAAAGTGTGGTGATCGTCACCAGTAAGCCAGCTGAGAGATCTTTGTGTTCCTGTGTAAGTGAAGATGGTGTCCCCTAAGCTTTATTGTTTTGTGCTTGCTTTGGCTCATGCCAGGACATAAACTTTTTCCCCCTCTTTCTTTTTTTTTTCTTTTTTTTTTTTTTTCTTTCACAAATACATTTTCTTTCCTGTCTGGAGTTGGAAAAGAGGCGCAACAAGAAGGGGGGGGGTTGTTAAATGCGGCAAAATCTAATTACAGCTTGANTCCTGTCTGGAGTTGGAAAAGAGGCGCAACAAGAAGGGGGGGGGGGTTGTTAAATGCGGCAAAATCTAATTACAGCTTGATTTAAAGCCACATTTGCACAATGGCCGAGGGGGTGAGTTCACTTCCACAAAAACAAACTCCCTTGGCTTCCTACTGTGCATCAGGGAATGGGAAGATGCATGTCCAGGAGAGCAGCTGCCTCCCTCTGCTGGCATCAGCTCCTCTTGCACTGTGCTGCAGCTCTGCTGCGTGGGATGGAAAGGTAACTGTGCTCCTACAGAGCCCTGTGGTGGTGTACGGTCATGGGCTGATGCATGCTGCACTGTGGTTTACATAGGATAAGCCTGAGGGCTGCTGTCTGTGAGCTCCACAAATGTTTCCTTCCTATGAGGCAGGACTGAGAGACATTGGAGGAGAAATAGGAATGGGGAAGGAGGGGAGTGAGCGGGTTCCTGTAAGGGTGAGTGGTGTCATGGGAAGGAAGGAGGGACACCAAAGCTTGCTCAAGAGAGAAAATGGTTCTGTGATGTCTAGAGCGGGGTACTAAGGATGGGGAGGGGGCTGGAGCACAGCCCTGTGAGGAGAGGCTGAGGGAACTGGGGGTGTGCAGCCTGGAGAAGAGGAGGCTCAGGGCAGACCTCATTGCTCTCCACTGCTACCTGAAGGGAGGTTGTAGCCAGCTGGGGTTGGGCTCTTCTCCCAGGCGCCCAGTGACAGAACAAGAGGACACAGCCTCAAGCTGCACCAAGGCAGATTTAGGCTGGACATAATGAAGAAGTTCTTCATGGAAAGAGTTATTTGCATTGGAATGGGGAGGTGGTGGAGTCACCATCCCTTGAAGGTGTTTAAGGGGAGGATGGATGAGGCACTTAGTGCCATGGTTTAGTTAATTAGAAGGGTTAGGGGATAGGTCGGACTCAGTGACCTTAGAGGTCTTTTCCAGCCTGGTTAATTCTGTGATTATGGATTGCAGATGCACTGTTGGAGATGTAAAACTAGGCTTGGACAAGGTGTGGACATAGGGCAGTGGAGGGAGATGAGGCTTTCTGAGCTGTCTCACCTCAAACTTCTCTGCAGTCAGTTTCTCTAAACAAGAAGGCTTGAGAGACAGAGGTGTGTGGATTGCCTCTGCTTTTTCTCCTGGTTGTTTTTGATCTTGTAGTTAAACTCTTACCCAAATCCCACACAATGAACCCAACAAAACAACCAGCAGCAGTTTGATAAGTTCCCAGCTCTTTGTCACTGTTGATAGGCAGAAATGACTCAGGATCAGTTGCAAGCTTTGATCGCTTGGAAGCTTTTCTTTCAGCTGTGACAATTGTAATGTTGAAGAGATGCACAGATCTTCCACCCCCCCCCACCTCCTCCTAATTAAACAAGCTAGGGATTCCTCCTCTCATTTTCAGAGACAAGGAAATTTTCAGCTGCTTTAGTTGCCAGCACCCTGCCAAAATACCAGCTATGTGTTTTTATTACTTCCCTGAAAGAGCCGTAAAAGCCACCAGCAATCAAATCTTGCAAAATTTTGGAAAATTGGACTAACTGAAAAAGGGAAAAAAAAAATAAAGGAAGTGTCACTTAAATTTTACAAAAGAGGATGTTTCTAAAACATGTAGTACAGGACAGAGGTTTTCTCTATTCAGATCACGTTGAATTGTCTCTCTATTGTAAGGGAATTCAACTCCTGCAGTGAATCTAATTTCTAACACATTTTTGGGGGAGAGTCCTCTCTGAGGAGGAAAGTTTGCAGGACTAAAGTGGAATGAAGCCTCCTTTTGCATCTGCCAGATATGGCTGCATAAGGGATGTGATATATGGAATGGGGCCAGTAGGTCACATGAATCAATCGAGTGCCAATTTGGATCATTAAATGCCTCCTGTGGATGCTCCACTGGTTAGTGCTCAGCAGCAGCAATGTGAGGCATTGAGCTGTTCAGCAGGCAGGGGCTGTGTGTTTTCTGCACTGCAGAGACCTCTTGGTGGATGGAAGCAACTTTCTTTACATGCACCTTGGTAAGACTTCAGTGGACTTAAGTCTCCTTCTCTGGAGACATTCAAAACCCACCTGGATGTGTTCTGTGTGGCCTTCCAGTACCTGAAAGAGGTCTACCAGAAAGCTTTATACAAGGGGTGGTAGTGATAGGATGAGAGGGAATGGATTGAAGCTTGGGGAGGGAAGATTTAGACTGGAGATTAAGAAGAAATTCTTTATGGTGAGGGTGGTGAGACATTGGAACAAATTGCCCAGGAAGGTCATTGGTGTTCAAGGCTAGGTTGGATGAGGCCCTTGAGATTCTATTTTAAGTTTCTTGCAGAAAGAGATGTATTTGCACATGGATCTGTTTAATATATTGTTAAAACACCCAAACAACCAAGGATTCACTTTGTCTTTTTTATTGCTGCTGCCTGTTGCAGGCACCATTTGTGCTTTTACATTAGATGAGCCTGCGGTAAGCTTTCAGAGCAGGGAAGGATTTTCTCGTGTGTCGTATAAGCAGTGTTTGGTCCAAGGTGCTCTGTGGTTCAAGCAAAGCAAGACTGAGATAGGTGACCTCAGCCAGGAGTTAGTCAATCGTTTCAGAGTGATTTAAGTTATCTCTCGCCACAATTGCTTGGCCTTTAAATTTAATCATTCTGACATCCAAGCTTGATGCATTCGCCTGAATGCCAAATGAAGATTTTCTGTTACCTGTTTCGGTAGCATTTTGCCTTCTGTAGAGCCTTCTCTTTGTCATCTGCCTTCTTCCTGCGTTCTACTTATAAGAACAGCTTCAGAGAGATGAACAAACGTACATACTCCACGCTTCCTTGGTGCCTGTTTCAAGTTACATCCTGATAACCTATTCCTACAAGAACATGTTCTTCTGCACGGCTCATTCACTGGAGGTTTTGGTTTTTTTTGCTGTTGATAGGCAGCCTGTAATGAAAATGTTGACTCACCTGAACGATATCTTTTGTTTTCTTTGCTTTGCAAGTCAGATTGCAAGATAATTTTAAATTACAAGTATTAGATCACATTTTTCTTGAACGGTTGCTTATGATTCTGCCAAGCTACTGCGCTCGCTCACCTATTTTAGGCAGAGCCAACCTTTCAAACTTCAGCACTGAGGGGAGCAGAAAATTGTTTATGTAGTCATAGAATCAGTCAATGTTGGAAGGGACCACAAGGATCCTCAAGTTCCAACCCCCCTGCCATGGGCAGGGACACCCTACCCTGGATTAGTCCTGACTGATGAGAGCTTCACATCTTGTTAGCTTAATATTTTTGAGCCTCTTTAAGGTCAAGGAGCTCCATTACTTGAAAGATTATTATAAAAAGAACAAAATGCACCCAGCTTGTAACAGAAAACACAGGCAGTGTTGGGGAAGGAGGGAGAGAAAAAGGATCCTTGGAGGGGTAGCCTGGATGTGCATGTAATGGAGTCTTGCGTTCTTTCATGAAGTGCACACCAGCAGCCTTTAATTTTCAAATACCTTAATTCCAGTGCAAGTGCTCAAATGACTCACCAGTTATCTAAAGCATCAGGTAACTATACCTATATTTAGCTTTGTTCTATCTTCTTATCCTCCTTTCTATCTCCATTTTCTCAGCTGTAAGCTACAGTGAGTTTCATTAATGTTTGGAAAAACAAAAGCCCCAAACAATGTGGGATGGGTTCCCAAATGTTCTCACGAGTACAGCCTCTGCAGGCCCTTTGCAGGCTTTCTTCTGCTGGTTAGGGCATGTGGAAGGTAAGTCCTCTGTCTTCTTTCACAATACCTTCAAACACAGAGTACATAACCCCACCTGCCAACAGGCTGCACTTTTCCCTTGGATTTGATGCTGGTTGTAAGGTGTCAACTTGCTGTGGGGTCTGCTGTGGCGCAGGTGTGCCTGGTAGTGACCACCTCCAATGGTGTCTTCATTTTGGTGGTTGGTCTTTGCCAACCCATGACCCCAACCTGCTTGTAAGGGGAGGTGTCTACTTGCTGTGGGGTCTGCTGTGGCAGAGGTGTGCCTGATAGTGACCACCTCCAGTGGTGTCTTCATTTTGGTGGTTGGTCTTTGCCAACCCCAACCTTAACTGCTTCCCTCCTCCATTGGGGAAGTGCTGTGTGCTGCAGTATTTAGCCACCGGTTCGGCTGTCTGCCTTTTTAGCTCACTAGATTGAAGTGCTGAATTGCAGAGGGGTCAGACAAGAAATCAATGCCCTTTTTCCATCTGGCTGCCTTGAAGCCTATGTAAATTAAATCTATTTATCTGTAAAGTTACGTCCACCTGGCAAAAAATACAGTTGGCAAGTACGAGCTGCTGCTTGTGTTGCTGCTGGGAAGGATCTTGCCTGGATAATTTTGGTTTTAGAGTGGTTTTTAGAGTGGTTCCAGGTAAGTTCCCCTGAGATCTGTAATAGTGAGATGCAAATGATCTATACAGCAGCAACAGTTTCACTCTTTTCCTTGCAAGTTTTGGTGAGTGAAGAGGTACCACCATCTTTTGTTTTCTGGAGCTGTCTGCCTATTATAGAATAGAATCAGCCAGGTTGGAAAAGACCTCCAAGATCATCCAGTCCAACCTAGCGCCCAGCCCTATCCAATCAACTAGACCATGGCACTAAGTGCTCCATCCAGCCCTTTCTTGAACACCTCCAGGGATGGGGACTCCACCACCTCCCTGGGCAGCCCATTCATATTAATACCTATTAGGTGTAGATTTTGTTGCCCTTGCTTCATTTCCATTCTGTTTTATTCTTTTGGGGTGCTTTTTTTTTTTTTGACACAGTGAACTTTTTAAGCACCAGGCTTGCATCTCTTTCACCACCAGCAGCTGGTGTAATCTGCAGACCATCTCACATACCCCTAGTTAGTTCAGCTTGGTGCTTTTTACCTCTTGTATTTGTATCTGCTTGAGTAAGTTAGCTTGAAGTTCTGTCAGATTCAGCTGCAGGGATCTCATGGGTTAGGGGACATGAGATATTCTAATAGCCCTCAACACAGGAAGGGCATGGACCTGATGGAGTTGAGTGCCTAGGGAGGCCATGAAAATGTCAGGGGTCTGGAGCACCTCTGCTGTGAGAACAGGCTGAGGGAGCTGGGATTGTTCAGCCTGGAGAGGAGAAGGTTTGTAAGCTGTGCAGTGCTTTTTTTTGTAGCTGTGCAACTCGTGTTGTAAAACACTGAATAATGTGTACAGTGAAGCCAGTGTCCAACACTTCTGCAGCTTGGAAATTTGCTGATGCTTCCCTTCTCTAGCAGCCCCTTTGCTGTGGTTGTGCTGCTTATGTTTTGACTACAGACTCTTGGAATTTGCTTTGAAAATATCAGTGTCTATTTTATTTGCCAATTAGCTCTTGGGGCAGCTGCTGCTTTAGATCCTAAGGTGGAATTCTGGGGAGGGTGGAGAAACTTTCTCCTTCAGCTGATTTAAAGGCTACGTTTTGGTAGAGTGTGCAGGAGGCACATTTGAGACAGACCAAAAACTGGTTCTGACTTCACTTAATTTTGAGTGCCCACCTTTTGACCTTAATTTCCCCATGTTTGCATCTCATTTCTGTAGGGATACAGAAGGATTATTGTTAGGCTCTTAAGGTGATATTGTTAGGGGATTACTGATTTCCCTTTCAACCTCTGACACGCTTGGGACTTCGAGGCTCATCACTGAGGCATCATCTGCTTAATGTGGTGAGAAACCAACGAGGTCCAAAATGTGCTGACCTTCACAGGGTACAGGATTAGAAAAGATGAGGCATGCAGCAAATATATTTGAGTTCACAGTCAAGACTAGGTTCAGACCTATAACCATATTAGCCTGCTTTACTCCTAGCCTTATGCTGATAAAGAATATTGCCAAAATAATGAATGCCCACTAAAATGGGTGTGTGTTAGCAGCGTTTAATTACAGTGCCAATGAGGCACAAGTTGCTGTGTGCTTGTCTTTTGCTTCATGTAAAAGCGAAGATCCTGATGCCTCTACTTTCAGAAACCTGTGCTGGGGATTTGCAGCTGGGACAAAGGGCTCCATCTAAATGGAGATCGATCCTCTGAGCAGTCAGCACTTCATGAGGATGGCCACCTGAAGACATTCTGGTTATGGACAGCAGCAGTATTAAAGTGGTGACTTATGTGAGGCCATGCAGACTTGTGCTGTGGAAAAATTGGGCAATGTTGCTTTTCCTCCAGGCCTAGGAAAGGAAGGTGAAGAAAATGACTGCTGTGTTACCCGAGAAAGGTCCGAGAAGGCAGAGCAGTAGGTGTTGGCCCCAGGAGGTAATAGAGTTCCCTAAGCCAACCAGAGCCTGGGCTGCAGCAAGAGCAGTGTGGGCAGCAGGGAGAGCGAAGTGATCCTGCTCCTCTGCTCCACATTGCAGAGACCACACCTGGAGTACTGCATCTAGATCTGGAGTCTCTGGGACAAGAGGGATATGGAGGTGCTGGAAGGTATCCAGGGAAGTGCTATAAGGATGATCAGAGGAGTTTTGATCTGTCACCTTAGCTGGGCCACTGTGCACAGAGAGGAGGGTCTGATCAAATAGAAGGAAGGAGGATGGAGAACAAGCACTGGGGGGGTGGGGGATTTCTAGACACAAATGGAGGACAGTCATCTGCCCCTCTTTTATACTGATTTTTTAAGGGACCCAGTTACAGGATTTGTGTCCTCATTTGTCATTAGAGGCTTGGGTAAAAGCCAGAAATGGTTCTGGGAGAAGGGTCTGGGATCTTATCAGCCTCGCAAGCTTTTACCTGTCAGGTCTGCAAGCTGCAAGTATGCTCTTCCTTGGGAGCATTGCATGGAATGAGAGTCCTAAAGGCTCTCTCTCATAAAACAGCTTTTGGCTTGCTCTGTTAAATAATTAAGCCTCTCTTCCTGGGTCCGTGCCAGGAAATTGCTTCTGGTTTTCTTGTAAGAAGGCCATGAGGCTGGGTTCTGGTATGGCGAGTCACAGTTGCTGGTTTTATAGGGACACAATGTCTGGTCATTAAATTAACAATCTTTCAGAGATTAAAATCTATTTGACGAAAAAAAGGCTTGCAAGTTCAGTAGGCTGCCTTCAAACTTCTTAGCCTTCAAATGATAAGCAGAGCTGCTGCATTTGGAGCTGGGTCATTGTGATCAGTATCTTCAATTCCTGTGTAAGGTAATAAGGTCTCCGAGTTCACAGGCTCACAGGATGTCAGGGCTTGGGAGGGACCCAAAGAGGTCATTGAGTCCAACCCTCCTGACAGAGTAAGACCAGACAATCTAGCTCAGGGCACACAGGAACACATCCAGACAGTTCTTGAAAGTGTCCAGAGATGGAGACTCCACAGCCTCTCTGGGTAGCCTGTGCCAGTGCTCTGGGACCCTTACAGTAATGAAGATCCTCTTTGTGTTGAGCTGGAACCTCCTGTGCTGAAGGTTATATCCACTGCTCCTTGGCCTATGGCAGGGAGCAAGTGAGCAGAGCCTGTCCCTGCTCCTGACCCCCAGCCCTCAGATATTTCTAAACATTGATTCAGTCCCCTCTCAGTCTTCTCTTCAGACTAAGCAGCCCCAGGTCCCTCAGCCTCTCATCACCAGGCAGTGCTCAAGTCCCCTAATCATCCTGCTGGACCTTCTCCAGCAGATTCCTGCCCCTCTTAAAGTGGAGAGTCCAAAACTGAATGCAATAGTCTGAGTTTCTGTGAAGCTCTGAATTATGGGTGTGGACTGGAGACTTGAAGTCTCGCAGGTTTGCAGTCTGAGCTCTCAGCGAGCTGGCTGGCAGCAGGGCAGGTTTGGAGCAAGTGCCTGGATGCTTTAGCTCCTGTGAGGAACCGCTTCATGTTCCAACAGTTGCACCTTGGCTGGCTTTCTAGTTGCATCTTGCAGCTCAACATAAACACCCTCTGTAAGAGAGCAGAAAACAGTCTTTGAAGAGCAAAACAACAATGGACCTTGATGGGTTCTCATTGTCATCACTGAAGATCAAAGAACACCCCAGAGCTGCTGCTTTCTGCTCAGAACTGGAAATAACACTCTTAATTACAGAAGTGAGCAAGTCTGACAGAGGTTTTTTTTTCCTTCAAAGGGAGGAATGTTGCACTTCATGCTTCAGCCTCTGCGCTCTTCGCAGCATGGCACTGTTGAAAAATTACACCTGTCCTCTAATGGAAGATTCGCAGGCAGAGTTTTCCCAGGCTGGTCTTAGAGATACCTGAGTTAGATATGCTCAGCCTCAGATTATGTCACCCAGTGCAATAAGGTGGTCATGGTGAAAATGAGACTACACAGAAAAAGGAGAAGGAAGTGTCAGCAGTGGTGATGAAGATTAATAATGTGGAGGTACTGGAAGTAAAGTTGTTATACTGCAAGCTCCTCTTTCTCCTCTTCCACGAAGGAAAATCTGTACTTTAGCAGCTTTCTGACCTAAATGATGCTCTCAAGATGCCTACTTTGGACTCGATGACCTCAAAGGTCTTTTCCAACCTGGTTAATTCTGTGATCTTCCACCACATCAAGCACTAAAAAGGTATCTCCACTTATGGAGCTCTTTTGTGGCTTGTTCCAGTGTAGTTTTAACTTCCAGCATCCTTGTGAGCAATTGACTTCTGCTACTCTGATACTTTCTGTTAGGACTTCAGCACCCTCCATCACATTTAACTCCTCTCTCTCTTTAAACCTGGTCATTACCACTTGCTGTTGTATTTCTCACATGCCTGTTTGCAAACAGGGACTGCTTTTTTTGTAGTCTATTTTACAGTCTTTGACCAATACCCACCACAAACAACTTCACATCTCTATCCCAAAGTCAGCCTTCCATTTCTCCTCAAATGCCTTCACCAATTTGATGCAAGTCAAACAGACACTGCATGGAGTCCATTGCCTTGGGTGCACCGTTTAAGACTATTACTTACTCCTGCTGGTGGTGGCAAGCAGTGTGGTCCTGTTCTGTGCTTCATCAGCTTTGTGGCCGTCTTGCTGGTCAACTAAAGGTCAGGAAGTGGTGGTTAAGAGGCACAGGTTTTGGTCTTGCAAAGGTCTCAGTTGCGGTGACAGGTGTGTCGCCTTCTGAAATGGACAGTTCATACTGCATCTCTGCTGCAGGATGGAGGGAAGGCAGTGAAGGGGAAAATAAGTAGGGTGGAAAGACAAGAGCATGAAGGATATTTGTGTGGTTTGAGGTGGTTGCTGGAGTAAGGTATAGAAGTGAATGAAGACATGGAAATGAAAGGAGAAGAGGAAGAAACTTGAGGAGAAATGGAAGGTTGACATTGGGATGGAGATGTTTGGAGTGATACGTGACAGGAAACATGTTTGGGAGGGATGCAAAGTCTTTAAAATGCCCTGTAGTGGGTTTGCAGTGACCTGCCCCCCCACCTTTTGAAACCCCGGCTGAAACTCAGAAAAACACACTGGAAGTTAATAAATGAAGCTTTATATTTATAGCAATGCAAATATACAAGCAAATATTTACANCACTTGATGATGCTGCAGATAAGCTGAAGATCGGTCAGAATGATTAGTGGCAGGAAGGAATGAATGGTTTTAGTGATTTTACTCTGAATTAGTTCAAAGGCAGAGAGACAAAGGAAAGAAGCTGCTGAAGCCTGCACGGACCCAGAGCAGACTGACCCTCTGCAAGCAGACTGACCCTCTGCAAGCAGACTGGCTTATCTGGATGTTTTGGGAACACTTCCCAAAACAACCTTCTTTTCTCTGTCTCGGTGAAACTGGGTGAAGTGACACAGTATGTTTAATTCGCTCTCTCTCAGGCAATAGTCTAATTTCTCACTCAGATTCTCCAATTAGCTCAAACCAACACATGCCCATTGGTTGAATTTGGGATTTCTGTGTTCTTAAGAAACCCATAGAATAATTTGGTGTCCAACTATGCTGGATTGTGTGGCCAAAGTGCAAGTGCTCAGGGTAGTAAAATCCTGCAGGCTTCACTTTAGATTCTTCCTTACTGCATGTCTCAGTGGTAGAATGAAAGACATCTCCCTGACAGTTTAGCTGTCAGGTGCAACCTCCTCTGGTTCTCCAAGGTGGCAGTGATGGACTGGAGCTTTTCCTTGCTGCCAGGTCTTCAGTGAAGATACTGCCAGCATGTAGGTTCTGTGGAGGCAACTGCTGCCTTAAAATTGAAAACAGGATCAATCCCAGAAATGTCCTTGTGCTCCATAAAACGAGGATAGATGTTTCCATGCAGAGTGCCAACCTTGGATCCTGGCTTTTCTGACTTCCTGAGTAAAATTTATGTGACAAATACTTGGCCTGCGTTTTATTTTCCTCCATAAATGATGATGAGTCTTTGTGATGAGTTTGCCACCGATTTGCAGACTTAGCAAACTCCACCAAGTACTTCCTAGGGAAGGAAAGAGCCCAGCAAATAATTATTTGTGAAGCCAGGAGTAGGTTTTGAAAGAAAACTTAAAATAACGCTGGGTAGATTTCTTTAGGAAGGAAAACTGAAATTGGGCGGGGGGGGAAAAATCTGGCAGAATTGGCTCTTCATCACTTAACATGGGTAAATGTAAGAAGGATTATGCAGAAGTCTTTAAGGTTTTGCTGCTGTTATATTTTTATGTATCCATGGGATGTCCACTTAATGTGGGTAAATGTAAGAAGGATCTTGCAGAAGTCTTTAAGATTTCATTATATTTTTATGTATCCATGGGAGGGTTTATCTTGCACCTAGAAGTCTAATGAATTCATCAGGCCAAGTAAAATATTCAACTAAAATAATGCTGGGTGGATTCCTTTAGGAAGGAAAACTGAAATGGGGTGGGGAAAAAAGTGGCAGAATTGGCTCTTCATCACTTAATGTGGGTAAATGTAAGAAGGATCTTGCAGAAGTCTTTTAAGCTTTTGCTGTTGTTATATTTTTACATATCCATGGGATGGTTTAGCTTGCACCTAGAAGTCTAATGAATTCGTCAAGGCAAGTAAAATATTCATTGGGGTAAATGGTTTGGTACAAGGCTCTCAAGGCTACAGCTTGGCAATGCCCACACTGCTGCCTCTGGAAGTGCAGCATGTTGATTCACCAGCTCTTTTTTTTTTTTTTTTTTTTGCTCATTCCATATGTTTACTGTACTTTGCAAAATCTAATTAAATAATGGAGGTAGCAGTTTCCAAGCAGTATTTGGCTATAATTTTAACTCAAAGTTTTAAGTGGTATCCAGAGCGAAACCTGTTGAAGGTGCAAGAAGTTCTTTGCTGCAAGTGTTTTTTGTACTGCAATCCTGGCTGTGTCAGTACATGCACAAGTGAGTTGATCAGAACATAGCGGAAAAGTTACTGCTCGATCCCACAATAGTCATCTGTCAGTTAATTCACTTAGATTGTGCCTAAATGAAGTGTAAAAAAATCATTAATGTGCTGGCTAGGCAGATCTCACTGTAAGCTGCTGGCTGCAGTGTCGTATGATGAATTCATCATACCCCCATAGGCTTTCCTCTCTCCTCCCTTCTGCGATGGGCACCTGCCTCAGACCATATGGTTTTGGAAAGTCTTGATTGAAAGTGTTCTCTCGGGGAACAGCACTGGAGAAAGCCTAAGCACTGCAGAGACCTTCTGCTTGCATGTGGAGGAGCAGGAACTTGCAGCCTAGCACAGGCAGGTGACTTGTGCCAGGGACAGGCTTTCGCTTTCGATGAAATTCCGCCCAGTATTGGCCAACTCGCCTGCCTTTCACAGTTTGTTCCTTTCCAACTGGGACTTGCTGGAGCCGAGGAGCCTCTTGTGGCTGTGTCCTTATGAAACCTCTGCTGGCCTCTCTTGCTGGCAAGCCTGTACATGGCCATATCCTGCCGCAGGTCCGGTGCGTGATCCAAGTTCTCATGTGCAGTCACCGCAGGTGGTGGGGCAGGCTGGTGGAGCTCTGCTCTTCTCAGTTGGAGTTTTAGCTACCTGCCTTTGCCAAAGGTGGGCCCTTGCAAGCCACCACTGGCTCCAGATGTCTGACCTGCGGTGCTGTTCCCCATGGCATGACAGAGGGCAGATTTAAACTGGCTGTTAGGAAGGAGTTTTTTACAGTGAGGGTGGTGAGACACTGGCACAGGTTGCTCAGGGAGGTTGTGGCTGCTCCTTCCCTGGGGGTGTTCAAGGCCAAGTTGGATGAGTCCTTGAGTGACCTGTTTTAGTGGGAGGTGTCCCTGCCCATGGTGGCAGATTGGAACTGGATGATCTTTGAGGTCCCTTCCAACCTAAACCGCTCTATGATTTTATGTCTTCTTTTCCCTACACATTGTCAGCATGGTTAGAAGCAAAGGTTATAAAATTGAGGCAGATGTTGGGACCTAACTGTGTTCAGTTTTGGACCCCTCACCATGAGAGGGACATTGAGGTGCTGGATCAGGTTCAGAGAAGTCCTGTGTCATCTAAAGTCTAAGGCCTGTTCAAGGATACTTGGTCCTGTTGTCACCTGTCATAGGTATCTCAGCAGTCAATGAATGTGGACTAAATTAAAAGGAGGATTTTAAGTCTCTTTAATTTTCTTTATTTTGGGCATGCCTGTGTCTCTTCCTTTGCTTTGCTACCGTGAACATTCCCAACATCTGGATTAGAGGACTAGGGCCAAAGACTCTTGGTCCTGTTCCCTTGCAGCTACCTTTGGCAAAAGGCTGTTAGAAATCCAATTATGGATCTGATCATCAAATAATTGCACACCTCTTCTTCACGTGTCTCTTGAACTCTACTTAAATTTTGCTTTGATAACTGCCCTTCCTGCCTTTATTCACAAAATACATAATTTTCTGGCTGCTGAGAAACTTGGTGAGGATTTTACAGAAGCACAGTTGGATGATGCAATCTGAAAAGGAAAAAGGAAAAAAAAAAAAATACTTCATCTGAAAAGTAAAAAAAAGACTTTCTAAAACAGCCTCCTTTGTTGTTTATTGCAACACAAACCTTAAATGTTGACTGAACATTGAATCAATGAGCCAAATGCCACTACTCCTGCATTTCAATTTTATTTCTGGCCATATATAGCTTTAAGAATATTTCTCTTAGGGAGATGGAAGTCTGCTCCCAGCACAGAATGCCTCTTTACGAGCAGTTTTCTCTGGCAGATGAAGAAAGCTGTGATGCAGCTATTTACATATTGACAATAAATATGGTCTTGTGCTGTTACCACATGGAAGTCTTGTTCCATTAGGAGCATTTTATGTAGTAGCAAATAGAATTTTCCTACTGAAGCAAATGCAAGAGATAAAAACGTTTATAAACAACTTTTAATGTCGTTTGCTTGGTCTGTGCCTGATACTGTGTGGTGCTGGTGATAAGAGTGAGGAATTAGGGAAAATGCCACCACGGGCACATAGGAGCTCATTATTGCAGGGGGATTCAGGGCTTTGTAGTGTTTATGGCTGTGTTTCATGTGTAACTTAGTGGCACATCTTCAAATGTGTTGTAAAGCTTGTGTATGGACCATGCTGTGGCAGTAGTGATCATGGCAGCTGCATCCCATGAGACACAGCTGGCACTGGCACTTCTGAGAAGCAGGCTGTGTGCTTCCACCTTGCCACTGCCCTTTCAAAACCTGCTGGTCAGTAGAGAGCTCAGGTGATTCTAGGAACCACCTGGAGGGTGATGGAGCACTAGAATAGACTGCTCAGAGAGGTGGTGGAGTCTCCATCTCTGGAGACATTCCAAACCCATATGGACGTGTTCCTGTGAGACCTTCTCTAGGTGAACCTGCTGTGGCAGGGCACTGGACTTAACTTCCAGGGGCCCCTTCCAACCCCTACCATTCTGTGATTCCTTTTTCACAGAAAGTGCAGAAGATTGTTTCCGAACTTGTGCTGGTCAGAGCAGAGATTAGCTGAAATGTGCTGTCAAGGAAGACTAAAGTAAAGATGTCTGTATGGTTCCCCCCTCCATGATCATTGTAGAAGCTGTCAGCATCTTTCAAATACACAAGGGTCTCTTGCACCATAAGATTCCTTAGTTGTGTGGATTTATATATCTAAAAGATGTCTGTAAGGCTTACTTGGGTTAGTTCACCATGATTCTAAAGAGCACTTGCTCATGCTAAGTGTTTTCTAAATGAATTGAGTTGTTTTGCATATTGGCAAAAATTTCCTTGGTATTTCCACCATAGCCTCATGAAAGCTTAGTTAGGACTGCAAGTGCCAATGCACACAGAATCACTTGGGTCATCTGCCCGCGTATAGAAGTAAAGGACAGAGGGGGTCCTGTTGGCTTGTGTAGGGCTACTGTGTGCTGAAAGAAAGGTTGTGGTGCCTTGCAGCTCTGAGGGCTGCATTGTGGTGCTGTGCATGAACCAGTCTGAGACCTGCTGTGTGCATTCAAACCAATTCCTGCTGGCAGGATAAACTGCTGCACTTTGTTGTCTCCTAATAGACCTGGCAAAATACAAGTGGTCATTTTATTGCAGAATCACAGAGTGGTTTGGGTTGGAAGGGATATTAAAGATCATCCAGGCCATGGGCAAGGGCATTTCTCACTAACCCAGGTTGCTCAAGGCCACTTCTTCCAGACTCCAAGTAAAGAAGTTCCTCCTTGGGCTTAGGTGGAATTTCCTTTGTTTGAGTTTATGCCCGTTGCCTCTTGTCACTGAGAACCACCGAGATGAGTCTGTCCCCATCTTCCAGACACCCACCCCCCCCCAAACACTTGTGAGCATCATTAATAACGCTCCCATCCTTTTCCCCGAAGCCCCTCATGGGTGACCCAGAGGGCATCGCTGCCACCACCCCAACACCTCAGACGAGCATTTTCCCCTCTTTGTGCGGAGGGTGGCTGCTTGGGGCCGGCAGGTGTAATCCCTTCCGCCGTGTGCCTGCCGGTGCGGCGGCGAAAGGCTATAATTAGCCGCGCAGCTAAGCAGCGCTGGCGGGCGGCGAGCCCCAGCGAGCATGTGCTGGATTCCGCATGTGCCTGCCGCTTATTGGCGGCCGCCGTTGCTGCCTGCCGGTTTGATAGGTTTGCCCAGGAACCTTTATGCTGCATTACAGACATAGATACAGAGGTACCCTGCCTGTGCCTGCCGCGGGAGAGAGGTGCTCGGCAGCTCCCAGCCTAAAGGGGCAGCCCGCTGGATGAAAGGCGCTGGGGCTTTGTTGCGAAGCGCTGGCTGGGAGCGGAGGGGTCAGGAAGGAGTTTTGACTTGGTGGTAATTACTTTCAGGTCTTTATCTCTCCGGTAAGACAGCCGTGCATGAAATGAATACTGTTAATCATGTCATCTGTTTAATTTGATCTTGCTTTCGTTGATGTCGTGTGTGTTCTCCGGTGGGAGAGCCATCAGATTGCAAAGCGTTTATTAGAGTGGATTTTAGTTCCAAAATGCGGTGTATTTATAGAGGAGTATTGTTCCATTAAATTGAAAAAAGAAAAAAAAGAAGGTAAAAGGGGAGACTGTGCATGTGAGTGATTTTTCCTGGCTGCCTTTTGTTATGCTAATGGAAATATTTCTTTTACTGGGATGTTTTCTGCAGCCAAATTGAATCGGAGCATTTATAACTGTTGGCATATGAGGGTGAATCTCTATAAATAGTGATTAGCTGAAAGAATAATTCTGGGAAGTGTCCTTTGATTCGATCACGGCAGTAACTATCTTGATGGCTCTCTTGCAACAAGATAGAGGGACGAGGAGTAATATGCTATTGTTCTTCCAACAGAGATGCTGGAGCCTTCATGTTTGGGTGGATTTCTTTGTTTCATCCACTGGGTTTCATTTTAAGTGGCTTTCAAAAATGAAACTGAAGCTTAGCCTGCCTGCTACATTGCAGCCATATCTGGATGCTTGCACACGCCTGTGCTTTATATTTAAAATGTATTGTTGTCAAAGGCTGAATTTTGGCCCAAAGCCTTGCTTATTGTCAGGGCCACCTTCAGCAGCGAAACGAAGCAAGGTCTCATTGCCAGTCTTTCCCTCGGTAATTTGGGGCTATCACAGGATTTATCAGAGCATCATACCCATTTCGGTTCTTGACCCACACATCCGCTGATCACAACTTTCCCCATAAAAGCCATGCATATTTTATGAGCACGTTTTCACAGTGAAGGCAGGAGGAAGCAAGCACCGAAATGTATATGTACAAAAAAACCCCAAAAACAACAAAAACCAGTCTCTTCCTATAGTCGTGCCCCTTTTGATGACTTTTGGATATTGGAGCTGACTGTTGAGGCTTCAAAGTTAATGTCCTTGTCTGTGTCAGACTCCAGAGCCCACATGAACTTGGCTATTAAGTCAGCAGTCATCTGGCTGGCTGGCTGCCACCATGCGCCTGAGGTACGAATGGATTGTCTCAGCCGGGATCAGAAAGGTGTTAGGAGCTGGAGCTATTTTTGTAGCAGTCTTCACCTTTCCCTTTGCACCTACCCAGGAAGATGTTTAGTTGTTGTGTTCTTTCGTTGTTTTGTTTTGTTTTTCTGCTGTACAAACCAAAGCAAAACCTGAGTTTGTGCACTCTTCAGCTGTACTGTACAAAACTCCTCTTACCTACTGGGGAGGAACCCTTAAAAGTGGCCATTTCTTCAGCTCCTAACTTTATATGGCTGTGGGTGCAGCAGTTCCAGAGGCTTTAGTATTTCTGCTAGCATACTCAAAAGAGAAAGTGTTTGGGAGGTTTAATCGCAGCTGCTACCAGTGTCTTTGTTTTCGTTTTTTGTGGTTGGTCCCAGGTTGGATTTGTTTGGGTTGTTTGTTTGGGGGTTGTTGGCTTTTTGATTTATGTTTTTTTTCCTTTTGCTGACTAAAATAGGTGCCTTGGTGTTTACATTCACCTGGGGTTTACTTCCAAAGTTGTTTTTGTCAGTGCAGACTTGGAAGCTGTCATGTTTTGCATAGTAACAGGGAAGGCAGGGCAAGGGAGGACCGGAGCTGTGAAAGGTGTGTTGTTTTCAAGCTGTTTTCATAGTCCCTCCTTGCTCCCAAATTACTGACCAAAAAGTATCTTAAAGGAGGTTTTAAGTTCACCTCTGCCTTTTGCATTTTCTTTTTTTTTTCTCTTCTTTTTTTTAACAGAAGCTTACCTGAAGTAATTTATTTACCTCTTTACGACCTTGCTCTGGCATTGCGCGGAGTGGTAAATAAAAGTGACGCCAGCAATAAAGAAACATAGAAAGTAATATCCCCGGCTGGGTGTTATATTTGCCACGTCCAGACAGTTTATTTTCAGGAGATGAGAGGCTGGCATTTTTCTGTCTCGTGTACTGAGCTATCATTATGTGCAAAGCAACGTAAACCTCAGTTGGAAAGATGCTGTAAATGTT